>CM046349.1:29212350-29812350 GCA_025403435.1 Artocarpus heterophyllus
GATGATAAAGTGTTTTAGACATTTTCAATCTACAATAAAGAATCATATACCAAACATAAGCAAACATATATAATAATTTAGTAAGATAACACAATCATGTAAAATCATACAAATGTGTTTATGTGTCAAAACCTTGAAAATATCACAACCTTACAACGATAATTCCCAACTCAGAATTTAACAAGCTCCTAGGGGAGTCATGCCAAATTCAATCAGGAACACGGATCCCCTCCTGATTAATATATGCCATCTAGGACCCGTATGATCCAGCATATACTAATAATAGTTTCTTTGGCCATTAATTTTATTAACAGAGCTCCTAGGGGAGGTTAATAATAAAATTAACGTGAGGGTATAACCACCGTTTTAATATTTTATGCATGATTTATAAACACCACCTAGGGGTGTGCAACCATAAATCATACTAAAATACCTTATCCTTTCAGAGATCCAATCTGGTACATGATAGAAATCCCTTCCTAGGGGTTGGGACCACCATGTTCTTCCTATGGACCAACGATGGAGGCCTTAGGTCCTCCCTTCGAAAACCTTCTCCCACTCAATCTTTTGAAGTCAAGGTTTTATTTTAAAATTATGCATGAACAATTTTAATATGAGCGGCACTCCCTATTCTATATGACATGTTATCAATATACATGGTAAATTATATTATAATGCAGACAAGCAAAGCAATCAAGCAAAGCTACAAGCAAAATAATAATAACCGTAATATTATGGTTCCACCCTAGAGAATAGAAAACTAAGAGTACAAGAGAATAATCGAGACATTTATCGATTCTTCATCCTTGAATCCTCAAGTTGTATCCTTCTTCATGTAATATCCATCTTCAAGTCTTCAATCCAGTATGAATCGAATGCTTCATCTTTTCGGTCATATCCAAATTTAATGTTTCTCAGAATCGTCTCAAAAATAAAATTAAAACTGCATCGAAAAAATTGCACATTTTCTGGACACTCGGTAGCTCTCGGTCGGCAGGCCGGTCTGGGTGATCGGCCTGCCGATTATGAAGGTTCGGCCTGCCGAACATGAAGGTTCGGCCTGCCGGCAGAGCACCAAAATTTCTGCCCCACTATCGGCCTGCCAGACCACACGTCCGGCCTACCGATCTGTGACCTTCGGCCTGCCGAACTGTGAGGTTTGGCATGCCGACCGAACAGAAAACTCTCAATCTAGAAAATACAATTTTAATGCAATTCATCAATTTTATTTTCAACAATTCAAAAACATAAATTAGAGACTCAGGAAATACCTGGAGGCGCCGCCATCAATCTTCAAGATCCGTCTTCTCCGAATAATTATTTAATTACAAAATTCTTACAAATTAAAAATTCAATAACAATTCCTAGATGGAGATGATAGTCCGCCATCTAATTACATGAAAAACCTAGATATACATTCTAACCTCGAAGGAACCATAACCGGTATTAATTAATCAATAAATAATTAAACAATGATTTAATTAACCATAATTAATTAATAAACATTCACCACATAATCCATGACAACATATATATTATATAGAAACCTAGAGTGCTATCTCTCTATAAAATTCAATTCAAGCATAGGAGAGATTAAGATCACAAAATTTATGCATATAACATGATCACAAACTTGCAAATTTATGTAAAAACCTTGGCTCTGATACCAATTGTTGGAAGCAAAGTGCACAGTGGAATTTTAAAATTTTCATTAGAGTATTTTCCAAAACACAAGTTTGACATGTTATATGTATAAATTAAATAGATATTACTAACCTCAGTGTGTCGAAGAACCTCCACAACCTGTGTAGAGACGTAACGTTCCAGAAGAGCCTCAACCAACTGGTCTTCTTTGCTATTCTCTATCCACAACCGGAGTGAGTGTGGGCTCACACGTACAGCTCTTCCACCGGTGACTCTCCTTCCAACCAATAGAGAGAACCCAAAGCTAGTGCTCGTGATTTGTGAACAAAAGCTCTCAAGGAGTTTTCAGATGCTTACTAGAAGAGTATCACTCTTAATCTCTCAAATTGATTTGAGTAAATCATGAGACTCACTCCCTTTTTTATACCTATTGGTCCTGGGGTCAGTCCATATCAGATTAGGTCTCAAAAACTTGAAACAAAATCAAGTTCGGATCAATATCTGATAAGATCTAGGTGAAAACGCGTAATCTTATCTCCGCTGATCGGTAGGCCAAACATTCTGATCGGCATGTCGAACAGGCCAGTTCGGCAGGCCGAACATGTCATTCGGCAGGCCGAACATGTCATTCGGCATGCCGAACTTCTGAGAAAAAATCTCCGCGAATCTTTTATTTTTCACCTGAGATTCTAAAGGATAAAGTCTCAGTTTTGATTCAAATAACCCAATAGAGAAGCTATCTGATCAAAACAAACCTTATCAAGATAATCTCTAAGAAAATAAATCAATTCATAATAATTCTACAAGTTTATCTTGTTCTAACTTATCCAAAATTAAAACAACTGATAAACAGAAAAGAATTTTCTGATCGCAATAATTCAACAAGTTTATCTTGAACTAATTTCTTACAAAATTAATTCAACCGATAAACAGACATGAATTATTTGATTCTTACAAATTTTAAACCAATCTAATAAATCCGACATAAGTCACCAATTATTGGAAAAGCACGCCGTGTTGTTACAGGATTTTGTGAGCTAGCAAAGGGGACCAAAATGGACCTATAAAGTTCAAGCTCATGATAATTATGAAACCTAATATCCCATATATACATTTCACAATTATCAACTCCAACGCTACTCCACTAAAAGCTTGGAGCTGCACTCTTGAACTTTATAGAATTACGAAGCTCGTGTAGCTAAGTCTCCATGACATATCATAGTGTATCGTATCCCCATATGATCATCCATAATCGGCTTAAGGACAAGTTCTGTCTTACCTTCCCGATTATTTTTATCTTACGTTTCATTGTCTCGCCATTAGAAAACTTACCATCTAAAGATAGTATACCATTCAGTTACACCTATGTATCTAAATGGTTGAGCGCTCCAGTTTTTCAATTACTGGACAACGCATATAAGAGGATATCATTACTCCTAAAGAGGAGCTATGGATTCCATATCTATGAATAACAAGTCTACGCTATCAAGAGTCATGCCTCCAACGTACCGGCATGCATACCACTATAGAGATGTGAGAGTCACCCATTGGTACATCAAAAGACACAAGTCGAGACAACGGGCCCACTATTCATCTCAGGATTAAGATACAATAGAATGATTGTCTAAAGTGAATCGATTTGTCAAGACAGAATTATTAATCCAAATCAATTCACTGTATGTCCCGATCCAACACATCGTCACCTATGACAACGTGCCAATGTTTCTATTCACGGAGTCCAACTCCGATGGCCAAGACAAACCATCTCCCAAAAGGGATATAGACAACATAACAATCTTTACATGAATAAAGCGCCCAACTTTATTCCCTCGATTGTGGATCATATGTTTTAGACCATCACCTTAAGAATCGTGTCTACCGCATAATCATCCCATCGTATGCCCAATTCTTAAGGTTTAGACTAACAGTCTCAGACTACTGTTTGCTTATCATACATTCAACAAATATGAACGTAAAGAGGACAAGATTTGGTATATATAAAAGAATAAATTCTTTATTGATAAAAATGTCTCCAAAAACGTATTACATTTTTACTCCTTAGGGCATACATGTCTAACACACTTGGGCCCTAGTAAAGATAAGAAATGATGAGAATAAAGAAAGTTTATAAGAAAGCATAATTGATTCATGCATTCATGTGAATATCCATGCAGGATTTATGGGACTTACTGGGCGTTAGCTCATTAAGTATTTCATGCTGTAGGTATTTCGACGAAAAGGTCAGAATAAGTTCAAATGGTGAGCTTGTTGGAAACAAAGTGCGCAGTGGAATTTTAAAAATTTTTTCATCAGAGTATTTTCCAAAACACAAGTTTGACATGTTATATGTATAAATTAAACAGATCTTACTAACCTCAGTATGCCGAAGAACCTCCGCGACCTGTGTAGAGAAGTAACGTTCCAGAAGAGCCTCAACCAACTGGTCTTCTTTGCTATTCTCTATCCACAACCGGAGTGAGTGTGGGCTCACACGTACAGCTCTTCCACCGGTGACTCTCCTTCCAACCAATAGAGAGAACCCAAAGCTAGTGTTCGTAATTTGTGAACAAAAGCTCTCAGGGAGTTTTCAGATGCTCACTAGAAGAGTATCACTCTTAATCTCTCAAATTGATCTGAGTAAATCATTAGACTCACTCCCTTTTTATACCTATTGGTCCTTGGGGTCAGTCCATATCAGATTAGGTCTCAAAAATCGAAACAGAATCAAGTTTGGATCAATATCTGATAAGATACGCGTGAAAAATGCGTAATCTTAACTGTCGCGGTCGGCATGCCGAACTGTGTGATAGGCAGGCCGAACTGACCAGTTCGGCAGGCCGAACTGCCGAGAAAAAATCTCCGCGAATCTTTTATTTTCCACCCGAGATTCTAAAGGATAAAGTCTCAGTTTTGATTCAAATAGCCCAATAGAAAAGATATCTGATCAAAACAAACTTTATCAAGATAATCTCTAAGAAAATAAATCAATTCACAATAATCCTACAAGTTTATCTTGTTCTAATTGTCCAAAATTAAAACAACCGATAAACAGACAAGAATTATCCGAACGCCATAATTCAACAAGTTCATCTTGAACTAATTTCTTACATAATTAATTCAACCGATAACCAAACATGAATTATTTGATTCTTATAAATTTTAAACCAATCTGATAAATCCGACATAAGTCACCAATTATTGGAAAAGAATGCCGTGTCGTTACAGGATTTTGTGAGCTAGCAATGGGGACCAAAATGGACCTATAAAGTTCAAGCTCATGATAATTATGAAACCCAATATCCCAGATATACATTTCACAATTATCAACTCCAACGCTACTCCACTAAAAGCTTGGAGCTGCACTCTCGAACTTTATAGAATTACGAAGCTCGTGTAGCTAAGTCTCCATGACATATCATAGTGTATCGCATCCCCATATGATCATCCATAATCGGCTTAAGGACAAGTTCTGTCTTACCTTCCCGATTATTTTTATCTTACGTTCCATTGTCTCACCATTAGAAAACTTACCATCCAAAGATAGTATACCATTCGGTTACACCTATGTATCCAAATGGTTGAGCGCTCCAGTTTTCCAATTACAGGACAACGCATATAAGAGGATATCATTACTCCTAAAGAGGAGCTATGGATTCCATATCTATGAATAACAAGTCTACGCTACCAAGAGTCATGCCTCCAACGTACCGGCATGCATGCCACTATAGAGATGTGGGAGTCACCCATTGGTACATCAAAAGACACAAATCGAGACAACGGGCCCATTATTCATCTCAGGATTAAGATACAATACAAATGATTGTCTAAAGTGAATCGATTTGCCAAGACAGAATTATTAATCCAAATCAATTCACTTTATGTCCCGATCCAACACATCGTCACCTATGACAACGCGCCAATGTTTCTATTCACGGAGTCCAACTCCGATGGCTAAGACAAACCATCTCCCAAAAGGGATATAGACAATATAACAATCTTTACATGAATAAAGCGCCCAACTTTATTCCCTCGATTGCGGATCATATATTTTAGACCATCACCTTAAGAGTCGTGTCTACCGCATAATCATCCCATCATATGCCCAACTCTTAAGGTTTAGACTGACAGTCTCAGACTACTGTTTGCTTATCATACATTCAACAAATATGAACGTAAAGAGGACAATATTTGGTATATATAAATGAATAAATTCTTTATTGATAAAAATGTCTCCAAAAACGTATTACATTTTTACTCCTTAGAGCATACATGTCTAACAATCTCCCACTTGCACTAAGTGAGTAAATACTGCAAATTTCGCATCCCCATAGCTTCCACATGCCTTTCGAAGACTCTCCCAGAAAGTGTCTTCGTAAATGGATCAGCTAAATTGTCCTCTGACGCGATCTTGCACACCGTGACATGCCCGCTCTCAACGAAGTCCTTTATCACATGATACTTCCGATCAATATGCTTACTCTTCTTGTGAAATCTTGGTTCCTTAGCATTAGCTGCCGCCGCACTGTTATCACAGTACAGTGATACCACTTTATCCACACCAGGAACTACCTCAAGATCCCCAAGGAACTTGCGGAGCCACACTGCTTCTTTCGAAGCATCACTAGCCGCCACATACTCGGCCTCCATCGTTGAATCCGAAGTGCAATCTTGCTTCGCACTTCTCCAACTGATGGCACCGCCACCCAGAGTAAACACAAACCCCGATGTCGATTTCCTAGAATCCAGGCAGGATTGAAAATCCGAATCAGTGTATCCTAGAGGAGTTAAATCCTCACCCGAATACACAAGCATATACCCTCGAGTCCTTCTTAGGTACTTGAAAATATGCTTTACCGCAACCCAATGGTTCGATCCTGGATCCGCCTGAAATCGACTCACTATCCCGACCGCATAACTAATATCTGGTCGAGTGCAAAGCATGGCATACATGAGACTACCCACTGCCGAAGCATAAGGTACCTTCTTCATGTATTCTCTTTCTTCATAAGACTTTGGAGAGTCTTTCTTAGAAAGAGTAATTCCAGACCTAGATGGTTGCCCACCTTTCTTGGAATCCTGCATTGCAAACCTCCTGAGAATTTTAACTATGTAGCCGGCCTGTGACAAAGCTATCATTTTGTTCTTCCTATCCCGAAAGATCTGGATACCGAGAACAAAATTAGCCTCACCCAAGTTCTTCATGTCAAACTGCTTGGTCAACCATAATTTGACCGATAACAATGCCCCAACGTCATTGCCAATTAGCAGAATGTCATCTACATAGAGTAGTAGAAAAACCACCTTCCCATTCTTAATGTGTTTGTAAACACATGGTTCATCCACATTTTGTGAGAACCCATAAGTCTTGATCACTTGATCAAATCTTATGTTCCAAGAACGAGAAGCCTGCTTAAGTCCATAAATAGACTTTAGCAGCTTACAAACCTTACCCTCTTGACCCGCGACCTTAAACCCGTCTGGTTGTTCCATATAAATGGACTCATCAAGATAGCCATTCAGAAAAGCCGTCTTGACATCCATCTGTCAAATCTCGTAGTCGAGAGCGGCAGCTATGGACAAGAGAATCCGGATGGACTTAAGCATGGCTACAGGCGAAAAGGTTTCCTCATAATCGATTCCTTCCTTTTGCGTATAACCCTTAGCTACCAGTCTAGCCTTAAAGGTTTCGACCTTTCCATCCACTCCTCTTTTCCTCTTGTAGATCCACTTACTCCCTATGGGTTTTACCCCTTCGGGAAGATCCACAAGCTCCCAGACCCGATTAGTCTCCATAGACTTCATCTCAATGTTCATGGCCTCTGTCCAGAGTCTTGAATCAACATCCTCCATAGCTTCCGCGTAAGTATAAGGATCCCTGTCATGTTCATCCGGTTCAGCCAAAAAGACCTCCCCATTGAACATATACCTCTCAGGTTGACGCCCGATCCTCCCACTATGCCGAAGCCCCTGAGGTTGTTGTTCAGGTTTGTTTGGTTTTTCTGCACCGATCGGAATGATTTCGTTCGGAACCTCCGGAGTAAACGGATTACCCCTCAACTCCTCAAGCACCACTTTGCTTTGAGGTTTAAAGTCGTTCATGTAACTCTCCTCAAGGAAAGTTGCATTAGTTGAAACCACGACTTTATTTTCCTTTGGGTTATAAAAATAACCCCCTTTAGTTCCTTTTGGATATCCTACAAACACACAAACTTCTGAACGTGCTTCCAACTTATTCGGATCCTTAAACAGGACATGAGCTGGACATCCCCATATGCGAATATGGTTTAAGGACGTCTTCTGTCTTGTCCACAACTCGTGAGGAGTTTTAGGGACCAATTTTGAAGGTACATTGTTCAAAAGATAACATGCGGTTTGTAGTGCATATCCCCAAAAGGATAAAGGCAATGATGAATAACTCATCATGGACCGAATCATGTCCAACAAAGTCCTATTCCTTCTCTCTGCTACGCCATTCTGCTGCGGAGTGCCCGGCGCAGTCAAATGGGATAAAATCCCATTCTCTAACAAGTGTCCTAAGAACTCATCAGAAAGGTATTCTCCACCTCGATCAGATCGAAGTGCCTCTATGGGTCTACCCAATTGCTTTTCCACTTCAGCCCGAAACTCCATGAACTTATCATAAGTTTCGCTTTTGTGGTGCATTAGGAACACATACCCATATCTTGAGTAATCGTCAATAAAAGTAACGAAGTACTCATACCCTCCTCGTGCCCGGATGTTCATCGGTCCGCAAACATCACTATGCACAAGTTCTAGAACCCCTTCGGCCCTATTGCCCTTAGACCCGTATGGTCTTTTGGTCATTTTACCCTCCAAACAAGATTCACATTGAGGTATAGATTCCACCTTTAAGTGACTTAAAGGTCCATCCCTTACCAACCTTTGAATCCTATTTAGGTTAATATGGCCAAGGCGCAAATGCCAAAGATAAGTCTTATTAGAGTGAGAAGTTTTAAGTCTTTTTGAGTCATTATCATTTATCTCAGCATTAAGCAATAGGTCCATCTTAGGTTTGATAAAATATAGATTATTTTGCATCCATCCAGAACAGATAAAAGATTTGTTTTTACGAATCACCACTTTTTCATTAAAAGATATCACGTAGGAGTCTTTAAATAAAGAAGATACAGAAATTAAATTCCTTTTAAATTTAGGAACATAAAAACAATCTCGCAAAATTAAACTCCTATAATTATCAAAATAAAGATGGACATCTCCCACTGCTTCCGCTGAGACCAAGGATCCATCGCCCATCCGAAGCGTTAAGTCTTCACGAAGTAGACTTCTCGTTTCTTTGAATCCCTACAGAGAAACACAAACATGATTAGTTGCACCGGAATCTATGACCCAAATGTCACTGGATTTCTCAACCAAACAAGTTTCTAAATATAGAAGATCACACCTACCTCCCTTGGAAAGGAAGTCCTTGCAATGCTTCTTTATATGCCCGACCTTACCACAAAAGAAGCACTTAAGCTTCTTTGGGTTCTTCTTCTTCTTCTTCTTGCTCTTGGTAGCAATAGGAATAGAAGACTTCCCACTTTTGGCCCGTTGCTTCTTTCCATTCCCAGAGTTAGGACTGGAACCAGAAGCAGCTACCATATTGGCCTCTCCACCAGCAGGAGACTCCCTGATCAGCAGTTCAAACTCTTGTAACTGTTTCATCAGTTCTGTCAAGGTCATATCCCGTCTATTGCTTAGATTAAAAGTAGCTCTAAACGGAATAAATTCCTTAGACAGAGTCTCAAAGACCATAGTCATCTGAGTTTCAGCATCGATGTCGGCTCCATTGGTTTGAGCCTCAGCGAGGTAACCCATGACCAACATCATGTGCTCCTTTACAGATGTCCCCGGTCTCTGTCTACAGTTTAAGAGTTTCCGAAGCGCCCCTTGCCGCTTTGTTATGGCCTGGCCTCCAAACATGTCCTCAAGATTATCCAAGATCTGCTTCGCAGTCTCATAATCCTGATGTTGAGCCTGCAGCACGTTATTCATGCTAGCCATAACATAGCAGCGGGCCTGATCATTAGCATCTTTCCAGCGGTCGTACGCTTGGAATTGCTCATTACTTGAGTCTCCCGTAGGCTCGGGAGGACAAGGAGTTGTCAGAACATATTTCAGTTTCTCAAAGGAAAGGACGATGTCCAGGTTCCGTTTCCAATCATTATAGTTCTCACCGGTTAATTGGTTTTTGTCAAGTATCGATGATAAAGCGTTTTTAGACATTTTCAATCTACAATAAAGAATCATATACCAAACATAAGCAAACATATATAATAATTTAGTAAGATAACACAATCATGTAAAATCATACAAATGTGTTTATGTGTCAAAACCTTGAAAATATCACAACCTTACAACGATAATTTCCAACTCAGAATTTAACAAGCTCCTAGGGGAGTCATGTCAAATTCAATCAGGAACACGGATCCCCTCCTGATTAATATATGCCATCCAGGACCCGTATGATCCAGCATATACTAATAATCGTTTCTTTGGCCATTAATTTTATTAACAGAGCTCCTAGGGGAGGTTAATAATAAAATTAACGTGAGTGTATAACCACCATTTTAATATTTTATCCATGATTTATAATCACCACCTAGGGGTGTGCAACCATAAATCATACTAAAATACCTTATCCTTTCAGAGATCCAATCTGGTACATGATAGAAATCCCTTCCTAGGGGTTGGGACCATCATGTTCTTCCTATGGACCAACGATGGAGGCCTTAGGTTCTCTCTTCGAAAACCTTCTCCCACTCAATCTTTTGAAGTCAAGGTTTTATTTTAAAATTATGCATGAACAATTTTAATATGAGCGGCACTCCCTATTCTATATGACATGTTATCAATATACATGGTAAATCATATTATAATGCAGACAAGCAAAGCTACAAGCATAATAATAATAACCGTAATATTATGGTTCCACCCTAGAGAATAGAAAAACTAAGATTACAAGAGAATAATCGAGACATTTATCGATTCTTCATCCTTGAATCCTCAAGCTGTATCCTTCTTCATGTAATATCCATCTTCAAGTCCTCAATCCCATATGAATCGAACACTTCATATTTCCGGTCATATCCAAATTTAATGTTTCTCAGAATCGTCCCAAAAATAAAATTAAAACTGCACTGGAAAAATTGCACCTTTTCTGGATACCTGGCAGCTCTCGGTCGGCAGGCCGATCTAGGTGATCGGTCTGCCGATCATGGTGGTTCGGCTTGCCGAACATGAAGGTTCGGCCTGCCGGCAGAGCACCAAAATTTCTGCCCCACTGTCGGCCTGCCGGACCGTACGTCCGGCCTGCTGATCTGTGACCTTCGGCCTGCCGAACTGTGAGGTCCGGCATGCCGACCGAGCAGAAAACCCTCAATCCAGAAAATACAATTTTAATGCAATTCATCAATTTTATTTTCAACAATTCAAAAACATAAAATTAGAGACTCAGGAAATACCTGGAGGCGCCATCATCAATCTTTAAGTTCCGACTTCTTGTTCCGTCTTCTCCGAATAATTATTTAATTACAAAATTCTTACAAATTAAAAATTAAATAATAATTCCTAGACGGAGATGATAGTCCGCCATCTAATTACATGAAAAACCTAGATACACATTCTAACCTCTAAGGAACCATAACCGGTATTAATTAATTAATAAATAATTAAACAACAATTTAATCAACCATAATTAATTAATAAACATTCACCATATAATCCATGACAACATATATATTACATAGAAACCTAGAGTGCCATCTCTCTATAAAATTTAATTCAAGCATTGGAGAGATTAAGATCACAAAATTTATGCATATAACATGATCACAAACTTGCAAATTTATGTAAAAACCTCGGCTCTGATACCAATTGTTGGAAACAAAGTGCGCAGTGGAATTTTAAAAATTTTTTCATCAGAGTATTTTCCAAAACACAAGTTTGACATGTTATATGTATAAATTAAACAGATCTTACTAACCTCAGTATGCCGAAGAACCTCCGCGACCTGTGTAGAGAAGTAACGTTCCAGAAGAGCCTCAACCAACTGGTCTTCTTTGCTATTCTCTATCCACAACCGGAGTGAGTGTGGGCTCACACGTACAGCTCTTCCACCGGTGACTCTCCTTCCAACCAATAGAGAGAACCCAAAGCTAGTGTTCGTAATTTGTGAACAAAAGCTCTCAGGGAGTTTTCAGATGCTCACTAGAAGAGTATCACTCTTAATCTCTCAAATTGATCTGAGTAAATCATTAGACTCACTCCCTTTTTATACCTATTGGTCCTTGGGGTCAGTCCATATCAGATTAGGTCTCAAAAATCGAAACAGAATCAAGTTCGGATCAATATCTGATAAGATACGCGTGAAAAACGCGTAATCTTAACTGTCGCGGTCGGCATGCCGAACTGTGTGATAGGCAGGCCGAACTGACCAGTTCGGCAGGCCGAACTTTCTGATCGGCAGGCCGAACTGCCGAGAAAAAATCTCCGCGAATCTTTTATTTTCCACCCGAGATTCTAAAGGATAAAGTCTCAGTTTTGATTCAAATAGCCCAATAGAAAAGATATCTGATCAAAACAAACTTTATCAAGATAATCTCTAAGAAAATAAATCAATTCACAATAATTCTACAAGTTTATCTTGTTCTAATTGTCCAAAATTAAAACAACCGATAAACAGACAAGAATTATCCGAACGCCATAATTCAACAAGTTCATCTTGAACTAATTTCTTACATAATTAATTCAACCGATAAACAAACATGAATTATTTGATTCTTATAAATTTTAAACCAATCTGATAAATCCGACATAAGTCACCAATTATTGGAAAAGCACGCCGTGTCGTTACAGGATTTTGTGAGCTAGCAAAGGGGACCAAAATGGACCTATAAAGTTCAAGCTCATGATAATTATGAAACCCAATATCCCAGATATACATTTCACAATTATCAACTCCAACGCTACTCCACTAAAAGCTTGGAGCTGCACTCTCGAACTTTATAGAATTACGAAGCTCGTGTAGCTAAGTCTCCATGACATATCATAGTGTATCGCATCCCCATATGATCATCCATAATCGGCTTAAGGACAAGTTCTGTCTTACCTTCCCGATTATTTTTATCTTACGTTCCATTGTCTCACCATTAGAAAACTTACCATCCAAAGATAGTATACCATTCGGTTACACCTATGTATCCAAATGGTTGAGCGCTCCAGTTTTCCAATTACAGGACAACGCATATAAGAGGATATCATTACTCCTAAAGAGGAGCTATGGATTCCATATCTATGAATAACAAGTCTACGCTACCAAGAGTCATGCCTCCAACGTACCGGCATGCATGCCACTATAGAGATGTGGGAGTCACCCATTGGTACATCAAAAGACACAAATCGAGACAACGGGCCCATTATTCATCTCAGGATTAAGATACAATACAAATGATTGTCTAAAGTGAATCGATTTGCCAAGACAGAATTATTAATCCAAATCAATTCACTTTATGTCCCGATCCAACACATCGTCACCTATGACAACGCGCCAATGTTTCTATTCACGGAGTCCAACTCCGATGGCCAAGACAAACCATCTCCCAAAAGGGATATAGACAACATAACAATCTTTACATGAATAAAGCGCCCAACTTTATTCCCTCGATTGCGGATCATATATTTTAGACCATCACCTTAAGAGTCGTGTCTACCGCATAATCATCCCATCATATGCCCAACTCTTAAGGTTTAGACTGACAGTCTCAGACTACTGTTTGCTTATCATACATTCAACAAATATGAACGTAAAGAGGACAATATTTGGTATATATAAATGAATAAATTCTTTATTGATAAAAATGTCTCCAAAAACGTATTACATTTTTACTCCTTAGAGCATACATGTCTAACAGAGCTCGCGTAGAGGTGGATAATGTGCAGATTGGGTATGGAGTCCGCTGCTGTAATGTTTTCTGCTATGTATGTTTAAAGTTATTTTGATATAAAATGTTTAAAAGAAAGATGTTATAAAGGTAAAAGTATTAATTATGTAAATACAAGTATGTGAAAGTATTTTGGGAGTTACCAAAGTTAATGTAAGCAAATTATTTATTCCCGTTTAAAAAAAAATTTCCTAAATTTGTGCCCTAAAGTAAGTAAGAAAGAGTTTTATCACAGCTCGAAAAGGCAGGTTGTGACATCCTCCCCCTCCGCCTTCCCCTCCCCTCTTCCTCCCCTCCCCTTCCCCTCCGCCCCCTCCACCTCCCCCTCCGCCCCTTACCTTCATCCCCTCCCCCCTCGCCCCCTCCCCATCTGTCCCCTCCCTTCCCCCTCAGTCCCTCGCCTCTGTCCCATCCCCTCTCCCTCCTCCCTTTAGCCCCTCCCCTCTATTTTCACCCCCCAACCCCGTCCCCTCCCTTCTCTCTGCCTCCTTATTCGATTGCCATTTAGTAATTAGCCTTTTGTCTCATTGCTAATGCTACTTTTGATTATTATAATACAAGTGTTTTACTCTCTAGAAATAGGTTATTTTGCATTATGTTTACTATTTAGAATTTTATATCTCTATTTCTAAAGCATAATTTTACTGATAAAGATGTTTCCATTTTCATGGTTAAGCTATTTGAGTAGATACCTAAAATGATGCATATAGTATTGATAAATATGTTTCCATTTCCATTGTTAAGCTTACACAACTTCATATTTGTGTCCTTGATATGTTATCCTAACAGATGGGTAGATTTACATGACATGATTTGATTTAATATACCTACTGGCTACGGAAATAAATATAAATATTTGGTGGACTATGTACTCTAGTTTAATATGTCATAGGTTTTGAATTTTATAAACGGACTATGTACCTCCCAGAATTATATATTTAGGTTAACATTTGGTTGGAATAAGATCCTGGTCTTCTTATGTTGTTAATTTGTTGATTTAAAAGAAAATGGAGGTTCCTTGATGCCATAGGGGCAAAGTACAAATGGTCTACAAAATGCTTTAGATTTTGTTGTATATTTTTTAGTTCGCGTCTAGAAATTAAAAAGGTAAAAATAGAAACTAAAAATTTTAAGTTGATTTTTTTCTTTATGTTTCCTATTTTATGCACTCATTCTTATTTTATTTATTTCTTTATGTTTCCTATTTTGTGCAATATATGATGTTGTGATTTAGTGGTCATTAGAAGAGGTAAAATGTCTCAAGAGATCGATAGTAACCACCATGAGGAGGAGTATGAACTTCATCTTCCTCTTAATATAGTAAGGGAAAACAAGTTAGCAAGCCACGAAGGCACACCGAATTCGATCACAAAGTAGATTTTGAGTAAAGAGCTACTTTGATAAAAAAATTTCATCGGATGAAGAAGAAAGGTTTAAGAATAGAAGTAACGTTTGATTCAAAAGGCCAATTGAAAGGTGCACCTGGCATTGAATTAATCAGTTAGATTGGAGTCCTTAGTCGAGAGCACGTTCCTATATGGACTAAAGATTAGAGGTCTAAGGATTTAGACTAAGTAAAAGATGTGATTTGGAGAGAGATTTATGAAGCTTTCATAGTCAATGGGTGGTATAGGAAAAAGAGCTTTAAAGGTGTGGCAAATTAGCAAGGGGTTTAGATCCAACCTCTATGTTACTTTTGTACAGCCATACCTTTCCATTCTAGAAGATGATGAAAATGTATATAAGCGACCTACTACTCCTCTATAAACGATGACGATTGGGAAGCTTTTGTGAAGTATCGACGTTCCACCAAATTCCAACTGCTATTAGCTAACATAAGAAAAATAAGAGCAAAAAATAAATATTGTTCTATGGTTGGTTGAGTCGGATATAGAAAGCTTGAGCAATCATTGGTACGTTAATATCTTACTCGTATTACATATATCAATTATTCTATCATTAATATGTTACTAACATAGCATAATATAGTTAGCTAAGACGAGCGTGCTACCAACATGGGAGGAGTTATGGGTAAAATCATATCAAGGTCCCGATGGATAGTTTAAAAATATAAGAGTAGCAAAAACTGGGAACTTGATTGTAAGTTTATTGAACTCAAATTGTTAATTTGTAATTTAATACCTATTGAAGGATATTAAGAATAACATGGTTTGTTGTTGTTTTACAGGATAAGTACACGATGCAACAAAGTCAAGGGACCTTTCAATCCGTAACGATGACATATTGACGAGAACACTAGAGAAACTGAAACATTTAGGTTATGTTCGTAGTCTCAATACTTCAATCTCCAAACAGGTTCAAAATTCAATTCCTAAAAGTTAAAGATACAGATGAAAATTGCAGAACTGTGAGGTCTTGTGACCGAGTTCATTTCTCAAGGACGTGCCAGACTGATGGATGAGATCAATCACAATGCAATAGCTTCATGGCTAGTTGTATCCCTCTTGACAATGTAGTAGAAGCTCCACAAGCTCTAGAAGTCTAATTGTCACCTCATTATCAAGAGCCCGAACAATATCAAGAATGCAAGCTCTTTGTTAATGATAGATTTAATGGTGGGTGTGCACTTGTTATGCTTGGGAAGGCATGGATGGAGAGCCTTCCAACTGATACAGTCCATGGAAGACCCTTAGGGGATTAAAACATACATGTTAATATCATTACCATTAGAGTTAGAATAGTTGAATTGCCTGTTTTGATATTTGAAACAACAATTATGGGTGAAGCCGCCGGAAGCTTCATTGCATGGCCAAAGAGGTTAATTGAAGTCATTGCAATGATGAAGATGAGTTGAGCACCTGGCCACATTCTACAAGATCTAGGGGGAAAGAAATGCTAAAAAAAGAAAAGTTCTACAAAAGCAAGATAATCACAATCTAAGGTAGAACAAAAACAAGAACAACCCATTGTGAATGAGCCATTGCTTGCATTTAACTTCTCTTCAGTACTTTCAAAATTTATACAACTGGCTTTATACACATAGTCTTTCATGCACAATGGGTTGATGATTCAATGCTTGACATTGAGAAATATCACTAGCAATGAATTACCTATTTATGTGGGGTATGAAGACATTTATTATTTCTTCACCTTTGATCAAATCAGGCGAACCATATCATGGTATACCTTAGGTAATAACTCTATCCTTAATTCTTAATTTTTTAAATCTAAGTAGAGTTGTAAGGTACTTTCAAATAATTGAGTGTATTGTTTTTGGAAGAATATTGTGAACTTCAAGGCAAGGTGCACAATTTCGGCTTCATATCTTTGGCAATTGTTTTAAGTGCTACAGAGACGTATAGAGTAATTGTAGAGAGCATGCCATGTCGCTTCTCCACCTATTAGCTCAAGTACCAAGGGGGAAATTATTCTTCGTGCCATACAATGTTGAAAAACATTAGATGTTGGTAGTTATTTCACCATGGAAAGACCAAATATATTGGTTTGATCCTCTCAGACACCTACCACGTGAGGATTTCATATCACTCACAAGATTGTAAGTATCAATTTTTCTTATAAAATTAACTGTGTTGAGTTTTACATAACTCTGTTGTCTATTAATTTATTTAATCATGACATATTGTTAGGACGCTAAATGATTGGAAGCTTCAAGTAGGAAGCGGTGTAATATTCTGACCAAATAGAATACTATATTCCAAACATAAGTGTCCAAGACAACAAGGAAACATAGAATGTGGTTTTTTGATTCTATGTTTCATGCGGAATATAATTAATAGTGGTATATAAGCTCTAGCAAAGAAAGAATTTTATATAGATACGGATATAAATGAAGTTAGAATAGAGTGGGTATAATTTGTAAATAGGTATGTCATTTTTAGATAGAGATAGTAGATAAATGATTGTGCAAAATGATTATAGATAAAAGATTGTAGATAGTAGATAGATATGTCATTTTTAGACAGAGATAGTATATAAATTATTGTGCAAAATAGTTTAAATGTAAATGATCTTGTAAATACCTTATAATTTCAATATACATCATTTTTTATATGCAATCAGGACTTTGTTGTAATGGATAACGCACGAGACTAGCCACCCGATGGGAAATCATAAATTTTGGTAATTTTTTTTTTTACTATACCATTTTTCCACAACGATTTTAGCAAAAAAGCATCGCAGAAATTGTGAACATATACAAACCTTCCACAACTATTTTTAGGAAAAATGTCGTGAAAAATTCAATCTTTCATGATGGTTTTTTTTTTTTTTTTTTGAAAAAACCGTCGTGAAAGAGGTCCCTGACACCCCTCAAATTAGTGCATGTTTTGAGGTTTCACGACGGTAAAAAAACTATCATGAAAACTCAATTTTTGTACCATGACTGAGGTTTTCATGATGGTTTTTTAACCGCTGTGAAAGTTTTTCACGATGATTTTAAATCATCATGGAATTCCAGTCTGTAGTAGTTAAAACCATAGTGGAATTTCCAGTTTGCGGTAGTGCATCTAAATGCTAACTAAAATCAATGAATATTAACTAAGACAAGATTGGAGATAGGGTAGATGATGTCGTAGGCATAGCGAGATGGTTTAGACATTGTGGATGCAATTTTTGCAAGAGGTGATGGAGACGACAACAACAAAGGTAAAGGCTATGATGGAAGTTGGCGACTGTGGTGATTGGGTTGGGGTGAGAAAAAGCTACGATGAGAGGCAACGTGGTCCTAATATTGTTTGGAGAGTTTGGGGAAAATTTTATGCCTGCACTTTTTTTTCCTAACATGTAACAGCACATTAGACAATACGTTTTGCTTAAACTATCATCTGAAGTACACACGAGATAGTTGTTTTTAGGAAATCATCATCCAATGTGCATTACAAAATTAAAAACATGGAAGGCTCCATACTGCCATTTTCTTTTGGACATTAGACTATTGTTTCCAAATTGTCTTAAATTTGGCCTAGTTTTATCTACTAATTGTAGTAGTGAAAACAAACTCTAAAATTGGAAGATCAATCCCATGATGACACAACATTCTCTATACTATCTTCTGCATAATGGTTGTTTCCTTTATGTCGAGAATTTGGAAGCACATAATTTTATACGGTTTATGATATTCTAGGCATCAATTATAATCTCAAAGCAATAAGATGATCATTGGAACCAACAAGAGGGTTGTATCACCTTGGGATTTGTTAAATAGAATTAGTATGTAATTGGTAGATTAGTGTGCCTAATTGTAATTTAAAGATTGTCTAATCATTTTGGTGTTTTTCAAATTTGTTTCATTTTTACTCCTTTGTTAGTTTTCTTAAATTTTAAAGTTTGTCAAAAACTACCATGAGTCAATTTTAGCAATTTGTTAACTTTTTGAATAATTTTGATGATTTCTATTTAGCTTGTATGTCTAAATTTTTACCTTGGGAACCCTAGTCCCCTCTATTTAAATCCTCACTCTCCTCACTTTCTCTTTCTCTCTTCATTCCCGTCTCTCCCTTTCTCCATTTCTCGGAAAAATTTCAATCTCAAGCTCTAATCCTGCTTGTTTGAGGCCAAGAAATGAAGTTCAAGCTACCAAATCTTCTTCAAAATGTTCATTAAAGGTTTGTCCTTTTTCTCTAAAGTTTTTGTATTTTTGTTTTGAATCTCTCATGTATTTTGTAATCCGACCTTGTATGAGTTTAGATAACCTTTAATCTAAGTTTATGGATGTGACGACCCACCTTTTCGGACAGTCACTTTACTTACTTAAACTTCATTACTTAAACAGTAATCTTAGTAAGAAAAATACTGAAATAATTTTTTTAAAAAAACTTTGAAAACACTATATTAAATAGTGGAAAATATTTCTTTTAAATAATGGAAACATTACTGTAGTAGTATCCATACCCAAATCCTCGCATCCGTCCTCTGCAGCACCTAGCTCTTCTAACGGGTCTTATTGGTCGCCCATAAAACTACCTACAACGTGAAGAAACTTTTTATGAGCTTTTGCTCAGTAAGTTCAAACATATTCTTACAAATCATTTGAACATACTTTAGAAACTTTTCTCATGGAAACCTTTTTCTTAAAACATTTTTCATAACATATTTCTAAAGCATTTCTCATAAACATTTTCATAAAGTATTTTTGTAACGTTTTTTATAAGCGCTTTTCATAAAATATTTAACATAAAACAATCCTCAGATTGCTCTTCATAAACGTCATTTACGTTTTCATAAACACTTAATATAAAACATTCCTCAGAATGCTTTCCACAACATATAAATGTTTCATAACAAGGAAAACTAGTAACATCAAAATGCATATTTTCATTTATGCTTAATTATTAACTTCAATTATAAGCATTTTATGAACATTCTTTTCTTACTTTATCTGACTTTTAACTTTCCACCTTTTGTTCCTTAACTTTCTTTAGCTTATAACCTTTAGTGTTCATACTAACATCTTTAATCATGAGATCATAAACATAATGCTTCCCTTGTGGAAGACTTAAGACCATCGAACTTTGTGGTTATATGCCTCACATCTAGGAGATCAAACTTTAACTTGATTTTCATTACCTCACAACAAGGAGGCTGGTACGACACATTCTTTTTATCTTTACATTACCTTCTTATTAAATTTAGATAGCATATTAAATGCAATCACATCATATGCAAACACATTTGCAAATCATATCTTGTACTATAAAATATATTGCATAACAAATGCAATATAAAATGCAAACACATTTTGCTAATCATAATTTGTACTTTGAAACTTATTGCATCATAAATGCAACTTATTGCATAACAAATGCATCATATAATGCAATCATATTTTGCAAATCATAACTTTTATTCTGAAACATATTGCATACAAATGCAATATATAATGCAATCACATATTGCAAATCATAACTTTTATTCTGAATCATATTGTATACAAATGCAACATATAACGCAATCACATATTGCAAATCATAACTCTTGTTCTGAAACATATTGCATACAAATGCAACATATAACGTAATCACATATTGCAAATCATAACTTTTATTCTAAAACATATTGCATACAAATGCAACATATCACGCAATCATATATTGCAAATCATAACTTTTATTTTGAAACATATTGCATACAAATGGAACATATGACGCAATCACATATTGCAAATCATAACTTTTGTTCTGAAACATATTGCATACAAATGCAATATATAACGTAATCACATATTGCAAATCATAACTCTTATTCTGAAACATATTGCATTGTTCTGAATCATATTGCATACAAATGCAATATATTATATAACAAATGCTTCATAAAACTTATAATTTAAATTATAAAACATTATGTATTGTCAAAATACAGGACTTATATTAATCCTATTGTATATCTAGGTTGCACATCCGCATCTAGATCATAATCTGATACATAAAAGCTGGCCAGTAAGTATATTTTTTTGTTGTTCAGTTTATAGGTCTTTTATCATCTAGTCATTCTAGACTAGTGATAATAATTATCTAAAACATGTTTACGTACTTGTCTGAAAACTTCTAAGGGTCATAACAGAGCTTAACTTTTCATATCTCTCTTGAACATGTCTAGCCTTTCCTTGGGATGCGAAAAAAGGAAAAATTAGCTCTCTCATTTTTTGTATTCGTAGAGTCTCTCTCTTGGCTCTGCTCTTGTGACCTCTTTGTTGGTCACGAGAAATTTTCTAAATTCTACTTGATTATCTAAATCGTTCTCATGATTTCTAATCGAAACTAGGGTGTCTTATAGTAATTTTTCTAGTTTCCTATAGGCAAATTGGAGGTTATATCCTTAATGGGTTTCTTATGGACCTTATTATTGATATTCATTATGCATTACATGGTATTGTACTTATATACTATATCTTGTTATATTCTAGATAACAAGCATCAATCATAATATTCATATCCATATCATTCGCTCGTATAAGTATCATACTTACATATCATATTCATAAGCATATCATACATATACATGTCATTCATACCATACTTTCACATATCATGCTTTCACATATTACTCATACTCATGTCATTCATATCATACATACACTTGTCGTTCATACTTTCATATCGTAGAGTTGCTATACATTTTTCTTCTTTGGATAGCAACTATTTCATATTATATTCATATAATACTTTAAGTCATGTCACATTTATAATACACACACCAATCATAGTTCATAACCTTCATGTATATCAATATGCAAATAGGCTTCAAACATAACGGTTGCAAATTCATTGCAAATCTTATTTTGTACTTTAGAACTTTTTTGCATAATAAATGCAAATATACATTAAAAACAACTTACATAACCATTGCAAACTCATTTACAAATGCATATGTAAACATTTAAAAACTATTTACTTCATGCTGTAGGTGAAGTCTGAACTTACCCGAACTATACCCTAGCGTTCTCTATTTCGTTCCTTTTTCTTCCATTGGTCAGCTTCTGTGTCCTGATCATACGACAGCCGACTCATTAATTAACTTTCTTTTTATCAATCCAATTGATTGATAATAAAACATAAACATCAACCATTTATTCCTTTTTCATAACTTGGTATACTATCGGTCTACCATTCTCTTTACTCAACCTTATAAACCATCAGTTTACCTTTCCTTTACTTAGTCTTGTAATCCACCGAGGTTACTTTTCCTTTACTTAAACATCCCTTATTAAATCTCTCGTCACACGTGACGGTTACGTTACTTAACGTATTACAGAACATTTTCGTTTAAGAACATTATGCTAAATCGGCGTGTTCGACTCCGTTCTAGCCGTTTTAGTAAAAATGACGTTTTTTACTCTTTTTGGGTTTATTGTCAACTTCATAATTCTATAAAACTCATTGCTTAACTGTAACGTCTCATTACTTACATATTACAAAAAAAGCCCCGCTAAGGAGCGTTTTCTGACATCAGCCGTTTCGAGTCTGTTTTGGCCACTTTCGCAAAATGACCATTTTGCCCATAACTCTTTTTCTTTCATTCATTCCTCGACTGAACTTTAAATCCTTAAAACTTAGCATCTATAATACTTACTGCCTACAGCAGTATAGAAAACCAACGTTCTCTAGTGAAAACCCAGTTTTCACACAATTTACAGTTTTGGCCCCAATACAAAAATATTTGCATTTTTTCCCCCAAAACCAAAAATAATCTTTTTACACCATTAGTCCCCATTTTTCATGAGGAACATTTTTGCTCAAAGTACCATATTCAAAATCCTTTGGAAAAATGACATTTTTACCCTTTTAAAAAAATTTTCAATTTTAACAAATTCTTGTAAAATTAAAATCTCACAAACGGTAGAGATTTTTGACGAACTGTTCATGATGTCTAATAGTTTCATCAAGATCTACAACTTTTGTGAAAATCTCACTGTACAGGGGCATTTTTGGCCATTTTTCAATTCTGTCGAGAAAGAACTTTTTCTTTCAATTTAGTCCCTAGGTCGTTTTTATAAAAATCTATTTCAAAATTACAAATCTACCCCTGTAGAAACTGTTCCATGCCTTATTTAAATTATTCTCATGCTCAAACATCATTTTTACTAGAACTAACATCAAATTTACAAAAATAATACTTTTCGCAAAAATTACCGTTTTGCACCATAAACCAAAATTTCACAATTTAAACATGTCATACATCACATATGCATGAAATTTCATCAAATACATCCTCAAGAACCCACATGGGTTTAAAAGAATAAAAATCAAAACAAAATTCATAAAATTTCAAAACTTTGAAATCTAAAACTTACCCCAAATAGCACTTTTTGATTTCTAGCCTTTAAAGTTCCTTTGAACTCTCTCCTAGGCTATATTTTTATGCAAAAACACCGTGGATTAATTTCCCTTTAACCCATTAAAAATCCGTTGAAAACTTGCTAAAAAGTTTGGGATTTTACCTTAAATCTTGTGAAAAATCCTTGAACTTGCTTCTAAAACTTGTTTGGGGTTATTTTTGCAAAGTGTGGGGTTGAGAAAATTTTTTTGGAAGCTTTAGCTATGCCTGTCGTGGGTTCCGTGGGTTCTTGAGGAAGGAGAAGAAGAAAATTTTTGTAATAAGTTTCATTTAATGCTTGTTATCCACTATGATGACTCATGGTTATCCATAAGGATACCCTTGTTGGCAACATGCTATTGGGCCACATTTCCAAGCTTGGTGACCCAATCAAATTTGATTGAGTGTCCACTTTGTAGGGCTCAAAAATTTATACAGTATAATTTTTTACCGCACAGTATTTTTTTATACTGTCGTGGTAAAATCAGTGCAAAAAGCATATTCCTAGACTGTGTAAAATATTTTACTTGCCTTTGGTTAATTTTTGGAGGCCGAACATAACATTTCTTATTCCTCCACATTCTCTAAGCAGTATTATTCCTATACTGCTTTAACTTAAACCGCCCAATTTCTGTACTGCGTGACCTTAAATAGTCCAATTCTTACACTGTATTATTCTAATACTGCATAACTTTTCATATTATTATACAGTATTTTTCTTTAAACTGTGCTTTTCGTCTTAATATAATTCTTAACTTAATGCATTTTTAATGTATTAGAAATCTTGGGTGTTACAATGGAACCCAAATCACTTTGAATCTGAGCTTGGTTTGAGCGAAAACGATATTTAAACTAATTTTTACATTTTTCCTATTTTTCGGATTAAACCTTTGATTCGTATGTAAACTTGTTAAAAAGTGTTCAAATGTGTGCTATTATGTTATTCAATCATGTTTTAATGTTACCTATGCTTTGGGAATTGAGAAAAATAGGTTTGATTGAGTTTTGTTTGATGAAAACCTGAGACCTGAAGATTTTCAGATTGCGACAGATCGACAGGTTGAACTCAAAGTTCGGCATGCTAGATTCAAATTGATCGGAAGGCCAATTTTAGAGGTTTGGAAGGCCAATATTCGGTAGGCAAACTTATGGGTCTGGCAGGCGAACATGCAGTCGACCATGGTATGCATGGTGCGGTCGACCGCACAGCTTATGTAACATCTGAGCATTTTGAATACATTAAAAATACATTCAGTTAAGGATTATATTAAGACAAAAAATACAGTTTAAGAAAAAATGCTATATAATAACATGAAAAATTATACAGTATTAGAAGAATGCAGTGTAAGAAAGTACACTGATAAAGTTATACAGTATAAAAATTACACTATAAACTGTTTAAGTTAAAGTAGTGTGAAAATAATACTGTTTCGAGAATATGGATGACTAAGAAATGTTATGTTTGCCTCCAAAAATAAACCAGAGGCAAGTAAAATATTTTATACAGTCTAAGAATATGTTTTGCACTCATTTTACTATGGTAATATAAGAAAAATACTGTATGGTGAAAAATTACACAGTGTAAATTTATGGGACCACCAAGTGGACACCCATTGCATTTCTATTGGGCCACCATGCCATGAAAGGTGGCCCAATCCCCTTGAGACACATAGTAACCCAATAGGTTACTTGATAAGTCACCTAAAAGGATAAGGATGCAATTAATGCAAGTTTAACCAAAATTTTTCTCTTCCTTCTCCAAGACCCATAGCCACCATTGATGAGCTCTCCCAAAAATTTTGCAACTTCACATCTTTGCAAAATTGACACCGTTTAAGTTCAAAAAGCAAAGCCGAAGGATTTTATCAAGTTTTAAGGTAAAAACCTTAACTTTTTTCAAGGTTTCTTATGGTTTTTCTTGGGTTAAAGTAGGAAAGTTAATTCAAAGCATTTTTATGTGAGAAATGCTTAGGAAAAAGGTTTTAAATGAGCTCTTGGAGGGCTAGAAGCACAAAGTGTTATCTGGGTAAGATTTGATTATTTAAATTTAAAGTTTAGTGATTTTGTTTTGATTTTTGTTATGTCAAAAATCATGGTGGATTTTCAAGCAAAGCTTTGATTAAATTCCATGGGGATATGATTTATGGCATGTGGGTATGGTTGAAATTAAGGGATAAATGTTGAAAATGTTAGTTTTTGCAAAAAGTGTTTTTTTTGTAATTTTAGTACTAATTTTGCAACAAAGATGATTTGGCATGAAAATGATTTAGACAAGGACTGAACTGTCTTTACAAGGGTAGATATGCTAATTAAAAATAGATTTTTACAAAAATTCCCCAAGGATTAAATTGAAAGAAAAAGTTTCTTCTCGACAGAATTGAAAAATGCCCAAAAACACCTCTGTAAGTTGGAATTTCAAAAAAGTTACAACATGAAAGTTGTAGATCTCGATGAAACTGTTAGACGTTATAAACAGTTTGTTGAAAATCTCAACCGTTTGTGAAATTTTATTTTAACAAGAATTTATTAAAATTGAAAAAAAAATTAAAGGGCAAAAATGTCATTTTTCTAAAGGATTTTGAATATGATACTTTAAGTAAAAATTTTCCTCATGAAAAATGGGGACTAATGGTTTACAAAGATTATTTTTGGTTCCGAGGACAAAAATATAAATATTTTTGTATTTCGGGCCAAAACTGTGAAATTATCTGAAAACTGGATTTTCACTAGGGAACGTTGCTTTCCTATACTGCTATAGGCAATAAGTACCGTAGATGCTAAATTTTTAAGAAATTAAAGTTTAGTTAAGGAAATAATGGAAGAAAAAAGTTAAGGGCAAAATGGTCATTTTATGAAAAATGGCCAAAACGGACCCAAAACGCCCAATGTTGGAAAATGCTCCTTCACGGGAATTTTTTCGTAACATGTAAGAAATGGAACTGTAAAGTTAAGCAATGAGTTTTATAAAGTTACAAAGTTGACGAAAAACCCAAAAAGGGTAAAAACGTCATTTTTATGAAAACGGCTAGAACGGAGTCGAATACTCTGATTTAGTATAATGTTCTTAGATGAAAAATGTTCTGTAATACATTAAGTAACGTAACTGTCACGTGTGACGAGAGATTTAATAAGAGATGTTCAAGTAAACGAAAGGTAACCGACGGGTTACAAAATTAAGGAAAGGAAAAGGGCAAACCGATAGGGTACCAAGTTAAGTTAATAAGGAATGAATGTTTAAGGTTTAAGTTAAATTATCAATCAAGTGGATTGATAATTAAGAAAATTAACTAATTAGTTGGGTGTCATATGATCAAGACACAGAAGCTGACTAATGGAACGAAAAGGAAAAGGAACGGAATAGAGAACGTTAGAGCATAGTCAGGGTAAGTTCAGATCTCACCTACAGTATAAAGTAAATGATTTTTAAATGCTTATTTATATGTTTGTAAATGTGTTTTCAATTGTTATACAAGTTGTTTTTAAAGTATGTTTGCATTTTTATATGCAAAAGATTTTAAAGATTCAAAGCAAGATTTGCAACGAATTTGTGACTATTATGTTTAAAGTTTATTTGCATATTGATATGCATAATGTTTTTAGAAGTTCAAGTTATGATTTTCAAAGTATTTAAAGTGTGTTTTATTAAAGTATGTTTTACATTTTGATAATGCATAATATTTTATAGTTTAAGTTATAAGTTTTATGATGCATTTGTTATGCAATAAATTGCATTTGTTATGCAATAAGTTTCAGAATAAAAGTTATGATTTGCAAAATATGATTGCGTTATATGATGCAATTGTTATGCAATAAGTTCCATTTGTTATGCAATAAGTTTTAGAGTATAAATTATGATTAGCAAAATATGTTTGCATTTTATCTTGCATTTGTTATGTAATAAGTTGCATTTGTTATGCAATAGGTTTTACAGTACAAGCTATGAATTGCAAGTGTGTTTGCATATGATGTGACTGCATTTGTTATGCTCGTTAAATTTAATAAGAAGGTAACGTAAAGATTAAAAAAAAAAGTGTCGTACCAGCCACCCTGTTGTGAGGTAATGAAAGTAAAGTTAAAGTTTGACCTCCTAGATGTGAGATACATGATCTCAAAGTTCGATGGTCTTAAGTCTTCCACAAGGGAAGCATCACATTTATGATCTCATGATTAAAGATGTTGGTACGAACACTAAAGGTTATAAGATAAAGAAAGTTAAGGAACAAAGGATGGAAAGTTAAAGTAAGATAAGGAAAGATAAATAAGGATAGAAAGTTAAAGCAATATAACGAAAGTTAAGAAATGAAGGTAGAAAGTTAAAGTAAGAAAAGAATGATCATAAAAAACTCATAATCAAAAATTCATAATTGAGCATAAATGGAGACATATATTCATTTTGCTTACTTTTCTTGTTGGGAAACATTTTTATGTTATGAAAAACATTTTGAGAAATGTTTTATGTTAAATGTTTATGAAAACATTTTCATGGTTACAAAAAAAGGTTTATAAATGACATTTTAAGAAAAACGATCAAGAAATGTTTTACGAAAAACGTTTATGCAAAACGTTTTAGAAATGTTTTATGAAGAATGTTTATGAAAACCGTTTTTAGAAATGTTTATGAAAAACATTCATGAAAAAATTAGAAGAGAAAGATTTTTATGAGGAAAGTTTTTAAAGCATGTTTAAATCCTTTGTGAGATTTTGTTTGAACTTACTGAGTGAAAGCTCATAAAAAGTTTCTTCATGCTGTAAGTAGTTTTATGGGCAACCAGTAGGACTTGTTAGAAGAGCTGGGTGCTACGGAGGGCAAGTGCAAAGATTTGGGTATGGAAACCACTACGATATGCTTCCGCTGTTCAAAAGAAAGGTTTTTCATTAATTGATATAGTGTTTTCAAAGTTTTAAGAAAATGCGAGTTTTAAGAAATGTTTCCAAAATTTTTAAGATACATTGTACAAAATGTTTTATAAAATTATAAAGTGAAGTTCGAAGCTATGATTTAATAAATGTTTCTTATTAAGTCTTAAGAAAATATTTGAATTGATTTTAAGGGCAAGTGTTGAGTGAGGTCTCAACTTGAATGGCAACAAAGGTCACAACAGTTTTCGAGTACGTTTAAAGAATGTTTTTAAAAAAATTATTTCTGTATTTTTTTTACTAAGTAAGTAAGATTAATGTTAAAGAACAATGTTTAAGAAAGTAAAGTGACTGCCCGAAAAGGCAGGTCATCACAGTTCACAAAGACCTAATTTTGTGCCACCCGAGTCCCGTTGATTCCAAACTATATTTTAAATGTATTTCACTTGCTTTACAAATTTAAGATTGTTTTGAATGTGATCTAAACTATGTTTGAATGCCAAGAATAGCTATGAGACCTTGTGATTAGGCAAGGCACACTAAGATATTGTGATATAACATACTAATGTGGAATAATTTAAGATTAGACATTGATATATCTAGTCCTTATTGAAGGTGATTCATGGTTCTATGGAGCTAATGTGTAGCAGATCGAAAATACGATGTTTGTGTTATCCTATTGAGGTAGGACTCTAGAAACCCTTCTTCTTGGTAGCTATGGCTTTAAAAAGTGTTTCAGCCATGACCTATCTTCCTGAAATGTCTTCAAAGGAATGATTTTAATATAATTATTTAGTTTTTTTCAGCAATTGGTGAATGATGAGAGATCATGATGACTAATGAACTGAATAATGAATGTAAATGATGAAACTTGGTAATTGAGACCTGAGTAATGATTTAGAGAACCGAACGAGTGGGACACACTGTTCAGAATGATATATTAGGGCATGATGCCATGATTCAGAGATCGGGTCGTGTAGAAAGCGACCTTGGGGGCAAGTCCCGAAACTCAGCTGGGCCACTACGGTGGATTTATATTTGGCTTTGCCTAGTAAATGATAATGAATATGATGACAGATGACTAATAGATAGGAATGGTGAGTATGATAGCAACTGATTATATTTACTACTGTTGATAAATTTTGTTTATAGTAATGCTATTTCCTTTATTTAAATTTTATGCATACTTCATTTATTTAAATTGATATTTTCAATGATTAACTCCTACTGATCCTTTTGCTCACTATTTTATTGTTTTAAATTTCCCTCTTTTAGGTGGTTCACAATATACCACTGACTAGATGCAGCGGATCATGCGAACGGACCATAGGAGCATTATTTAAGTTATTTATTATTTGACCAAGGCAAGTAGTTATTTGGTATTTATTTATTTCTGATTGGACTGTGGTTTGTATCTTATTTATGTCGTTGATGTGTGTGTGCCCTATGTGGGCCGGTATTAGACCGGTTGGATTTACTTTTAATTTGGTTTTAAAAATCCAGGTAACCCTTAGCCTTGTTTTATAGGAATTAATAAATGGTTTTTATCAAAAAGGTTTTAAATTTGCCAGAATTTTCATAAATAACCTCATAATCAATAGGTGAGTTTAGTTAATATTATTTAAAATAATTAAATTAGATTGCCATGTCAGTACCCCAGATTGGGTTCGTGACAAGGGCCAAGATTTTTTTTTCTTTTTTGGGTGTGAGAATAAGTTAAGAACATAAAAAAACTTCAAAACCATCAATTTTGTTAACTCTTAATAATATAAAACAATTGGAAGGACATCCATATCAATTGGTTGATTTTTTTGTTATGTGAATGTAAAATTTTTCTTAAACATTTAGTTTCTTCTTGATTTATTATTCTTTTTTCAGTTTAGTTTAGTAAAAAAAATAGAACACTTTAAAAAAATGATTTTGATGGGGTAAAGCTAATAATAAATTATTTAGGAAATAGTATTTAAAAAAGTTGCATGAAAAAGGAAGTTTAAATAGACATTTAAGAAAATTTATTTCAGCATGGCAATTAAAAAAATATATATATGAGGGTCATATGTATGAAAAAAAATAATATTCTTTTAGAGAACTAAAACAAAAAAAAAATGCTTAAATAAAGGCAAATTTGAGAAACATTATTGTAATGGAGGAAAAATTAAAAGCAAAAACGTAATAAGACATATAAAAAAATAATTTTAATAGGAATAAATTAGAGAAAAACTTTGTTAATGAGAAGGGCAATATATAAAATATTTTGGATAAGGGGAGACATATGTAAAGTTTTGTATATGAGAAGGGACATGTATAAATTTTGCATATATAAAAGGTATTTGAAAACCATATAAGCAATAACATGAATTTTCAAAAATCCAGAGGGGCATCCCTAGGCCTTGCCTTCCTCTGCCTTTGATTGGAAGTGCCGGGAGTTAGTTTTTATGAACAAACAAACTTCTAGTACTCGAATTGGTCAATGCAGATATTGCTTGATGGTGAAATTGTACAAGGATAATATCTAAAACAATAAATAGAAGAATAATTCTGCTGTTAAATCCCAGCTGATCACTGTCTTGCATCTCAGGATGTAGCATTAACCATGTGGATACTCCAACAGTTAGGCAAGGGATCGTTCAACCTCAATTTCTGCATAAATAAGATAATAATTAGCCGTAGCACCATATAGTGCGTATTCAAACAGAGCGTTTTCCTAGGGTTGCCAAAAAGTTTCTGTAACTTGTTTCCTAACTACGCAAAACACAAGTACTTCACAAACGAGTCTCTTACAGTAAAATTCTCACTAGCCGAAGGGTAAGAAAGCAAACAAAAGGGACTTGTTGGCGACAAAAATGGCCAGAGTTATGTAAACAGACGTAATTAGAAGCTAAAGGATACTTCCTTGCTTACAAAGTAGTATAGTCTTTACCTTCGACCGTGAGAGTCTAGTAATATGAAGAGGAGTATTATGTGGTAACGTATATTGAAGAAAAAAGAGATTTTTTTACTAGGGTCTAAAAAGCGATCATATAAAATTTTTAAATCTTATATTTTTTATCAAGTTTTGCTAAATTATCATACTTTATTTAATTTAATATTTTTGATTTTATTTAAGGGTTAAAAATTATAAATAATTTTCGCTAGTAAAAACTGTAACTTACAGGTAAAGTGTTTTTTTTTTATGTCCTACCATAAAATTTTCCTTAAAAAAAACACTTTTAGTATTGTGCTTTTTTAAGGAGATTTCTATGTCTAGGGACTAAAAAATTAAGAAAATAAGGGAAGTTGGAGTTCTTGAAAGGTTAATTAAAATTAATATAATAAATTTTAAACATGTTAAGCAAATAGCAAATCTAAAAAAAAAAGTTGTTTGTCTATGACTAAAATGTCAAAAATACCACTTTTTTTCCACTCTATATCCTCCGTGTTCTCCCTTTTGTCCATATTAGAGATTTGAACTGAGCCGAAGAATCCAAGCTCACGCTTGATAAAATTGCGACTGCAAGGTCGAATAGCGAATGTAAGGTTGGTCTTAGACGGCAAGCATGAGGCTTACGCATTGCTTGTTGCTACCGCTCCCTCGCGCCAAAGTAGATCTATCGTCGAGGATGAGAAAGAAGAGAGAGAGACATGGTGAACCAAATTTGCCGTCGACGTCGCACTAACCCTCTGTTTGGTAGGAGGGAAAGAAAATAGAAAGGAAAAGAAAATTGTAAAGGATAGAAAATTGTTGAAAGCATAGAAAAGATTTTCATTTTTTCTTTAGTTGTTTGGTATGATAAAGCAGAAAGAAAATAAATTTACCTTCACTTGTTTGGTATTGGAAGTAAAATCCAAAGGATAGAAAAAAATATAATCATTACAATTACTTTTTTACCCAAATATTTTTCATTTTTTTTCTTTTGTTGAAAACGCTTTCATTAAACTAAAATCAAAACCCAACAATAAAAACACATTTAAATAGTTATCAGGATTTTTTTTACTCTTTTTTGGGGACACACACGAATATTAAATATCCAAATTTACACTTTTTCGTAATTATCATAATACATGTGACATGAAAATGGGGGAATACTTATTTAATTAGGTGCAATATAATGCAAGAAATAATTTTAATTTTAATTTTTCTCATTGTATGTGTGTGTGTATATATATTGCTAATCGTTTTCTTATATATCAGCATGTTAAATTCACATGCTCTAAGCATTTCCAGGTCATATTTAGTTATTTATTCTTGTTGGTTGGTATTCATAACCGAAAACCACAACTTATTAACCGCTGTCGAGTGTTATGGGTTGCAATTCTTTTTGTTTCTCGCGCAATTTGAAGGGATAATTTTGTAGGTTTATCTCATTCATATAATTGTTAATCTTTTCCCTCCAGTAATTTGTCCATTTTTAGAGGAAAAAATATTAGGTGATCTACCTATTAGTTTTTCCACCCTATTTTCTTTTCCACCCAAACTTCCCTCCTATTAAACATCTTACCTTATCAATTTTCATCATAAAATCCCTCAAACATTTTCTTTCCTTTCACTTTTCATTCATACCAAACATAGGGTAAGTCTACCCATCGCTGTCGTTCGTTGCTTGTCATCGTGCTTTGCTCATTGCCAGTCATTATCACTTTGCCATCACTGGACCAGATCCGCCATTAAATGGGACGAAGAGGAGAAAGAGAAATAGGGAAAGAAAGGAAGAAGGCAGAGAAACGAGACAAATAAATAAGAGAGGAATAAGAAAAAAAAAGGAAAAAAATCAAAATTGTTTGGGTATTTTGGTGAAATTGAGGGTGTTTCGGTCTAAATAATTGCTTGATTGTTTGAGAACTTATTTGAAACTTAAACACTGTAATATATAAGAGCTTTGCACTGTAGTACACTTTTGCTTTACATTGTAAAATATGAGAGCTTTATATTGTAAGAGTTGGAACTTAGTTTTTGAACACTCTCTTCAACATTTGAAAGGGTATGTGATAATTACTGACATTTTAAAGAATATATGATATTTTCTACAATAATTTTAAAAATTTGACATTTCTTACAATTTTATAAGAATAAACTACTAATAGGTCTTTATTTTTTAATCATAGATTTGAGTTAGAAATTGTTTCTTATGCATACTTTATTTTTATTTTGACATAATTTTAACTAGATTCAACTGGTAAACATATGAGGTCCTATTGAAGAATGACATTTGTTTAAAAGAAAATAAGTAGTGCATAATTTTACATTTTCAAATTTGTATCAAATTGGATCTTTTTTTTGTTTTGGTTATGAGATAGGGTCCTTCTTCGGTGTGGTCTCATACCGACAATACATATTTTTTGACAATTAAATCTGATCAAAATCATATATATATATATATATATATTTGTATAGATATTACGGCTGAAAAATAGCTTTATAGAGATGTTAATTTTTTTAGTCCTGCCAGAGAAATTCTCCATGGCATAATGTAAGTATATTTGTGACTTGGAGGTAGCTAAAGTGATTGAGTGTGCATGTGGGACGATGTAAAACCAAGATCAAACCTTGATGAGGACTTATGTATCAAGAAAAAAATATATAAAATATGTTTAATGGTCAAAACCAGTGCACTATCGGTAGGGTATAGCCAAATTTTTCTTGAAAGTATATCACTTGCTTTTGCTGTCTAACAAAAAAGTCATGCAATAGGAAGGTGACATAATACTTCAGAGTTTAGGCCTGGAAAAAGCTTGTAGCCTTCCACCATCCTCTTGATAAGAGTACAAAATTCTAATTTTTCTTGTTGAGAGAATCTCCAAGGTCCATTTCTTTTGCATAGTCTTGCCTGCACTACACTATGCAAAAGCACAATGGCCCTTTTCTGTCATACCCAAAACACATTGTCATACATGTGTGTGAAATGAGAAGGAAAAAAAAAAATCTGACCGGATCCAAACAAAACAACAAACGACTTGAAAAGAAAATGAGAATGGGAGTAAAAGTGTGAAAAAGAAAATTAAGATTGCTTTGAAAAGAAAAGGTGAAAAAAGCTGAAATGCCCATTACATTCAGGCTCCCTGTGATGCTCTCGCAAAAAGGGGTAAAAGGGTACACCAGAAAATAAAAAAAAATTAGCAGGCCCTTTGTCAGAAGCATACAAGAAGGCAACCAAACATTAGCCAATAATTTCACCTCACTCTCACAGTGACTCACAAAAAAAGAACAGAAAAGAAAAAGAAAGGAAAATGCGGTGGGGTTCCAACTTTTGTAAGAAGCCAGACTTCATGACTACAGAGAGGTGAAGAGTGCCAAAAAACAAGGATGGCATTCTCGTAATTTCAGCCCCCAATTTTCTCAGTCAGAGATATCATTGACCGGTCGCCTTTGACCAGTCTTTTGGGGGAATCCATTTCCTCTCTCTGCGCAGTGCAGTTTTTTTTGCAGTACTAACACTGCTCCCCTGCTCAGTGCAATTCTTTCTTTTCCCCTCTCTCTCTCACATATTTTCTACCTCATAAATGATAGTGGAGGTTTTGGCAGGTTTCTTCCACTTTCTCATGTCGCACGTGGGTTGCACTCTCCAATGAAGACGCAGTATGACGGATTGTGTTGCATCCTTCCCATTCTAAGGCACGTGGAGAGAAATTGCTCTTTAGATGCCCACAGAATCTTTTTCTATGATTTTTTTCCCCCATTTTTGAAACTCATAAAATTGTACATATAAACGAAGGAAAGGAAACAAGGGATGCCTAGCGAAAACGACGTGCAGCTCGTGCTACTGTACAACATTTGTTATTTTCTGAGCCACATGTATGCTCGGCAAAACTTGTTAGGCGAGGATGAAGTTAGTGAAAATGTCATCTTAAAGAAATCTATAGGCCTTCAAAGCAAAACGTCTCGCTACGAAAGTGGTCTCATATGTTATTATTTTGAAAATTTTTGAAAATATTTTTGTATATTTTTTGAAACAAAAATTTTAAAAATATTTTTAACGTAATTTTTAAAATTTTTTTATTTTTTAAAATAAAACTATTTTTACTTATTTTAAATACTAGACGGCCCAAATTGTAGGTTTATTGCATATAAGAAGGAAAGAGTTTAGTAATAAAGAAAAGAGTTTTGTAAGTTATCCTCTCGTCGAAATAAATAAGCGACGAGAAACGCTATTTTTTGATTTGATACCAAAAATGCTATATGTATCTATTTACTGAATATTATAAAAGGTGGATTACAATGGAAAAGTTCCTATCTACTCTCCTTCATATTGTTCTACATTTGTCAAAGCCATTAGTAAACATATTCTCCTTATTTTATGGCAAGTTTTTCCAAGCCAAAAAGTATCAGTAATAGATTTTAAAAGCTATTGTGATCCGTATACTTAGGATAAATAATTGTAATCGGAATGTAGGAAGTAGAAGATTGTAATTGGATTACTAAATATCATGGTTTTAATATAATTAATTTTAATAGTTGATATTATTTCTTTCACTAAGATAATACATGGTTATATTGTTCAAACCTAAATTCTCAAATGGACTAACTTTGTGAGAGAACAGACTATAACAAGACCGGTCTCATATTTGTTTATGAGAAATTTTTATAGCAAAGAACAATAGAAACTAAAATTGAGAATTTGTTCCAAGTTCTATCAATTTTAAACAATTTTTCCATTTTGATAGGAATTTAGATCAAATTTAATATTTACAAACATGCAGTACGCTATCGTTACACACTCCTTGTTGGGGTTGTGCTCGGCGCTATCCCCAAGGGCTGCCCCCATGGCAGCTCGATAGTCGTGCTTGGTAGGATCATCAAGAAGACAATCTATAACTTCCTGAGATCGACTCTTCCTCCCGAGGTGCTCTATAGGGCCCCCGCTGGCTGCGACACAAGGCATCGCCTCCTCGGGAAGAACACATGCTGAGGTCAAATTGTCAAAGCCTACAACCAAGCAGCAACCCACCTCAGAAAGTCGACATTTGGCCTCTTTTCCACCCTCAAATGGAGACCAATCTATTGGCAAAGGTGACAACACATGTCACTTGCTCCCTGATAGGTCTTGATGTGACAGGTCATGGGTCATACCCACCTAACACCTGGTCAAGTGGTAGCCTATAAATAGATTGCACTTACTACTGCTTAAGGTAACTTTCTCTTTCCCAACTAGCTCAACTCCCATACTCTATTGAACAGGTACCTGACTTGAGCGTCAAAGGGCCTTTGGCTGGCATGACACCGATATCTCCTTACCTCCAAAACACCCCTCTTTTTGTTATAGGTTCACCCCAGTTGGCCGAGATAAGCAGGGAATAGCTATTTGAGTACCATGCACAGCCATACGTGGTGTTGACAAATAGCATTCCAAGCTAGACCTCAACATTTTAGTGCTAGAAGGAGGGCATCTAGGCCTTCCCAACATTTGAATTAAACAACGACATTCACCAATAATCCAAACATGGTGACGAGAGGCAATACCTGGGACAAAGGTGTCCAATAAGAGAGGTCGTGTAATGCCCAAAATCAGAACCAAGACTAAAACCAAAATAGACCTTAGGAAAGACCCCGAGCAGTGAGAACCCGATCTGGCAGCCAGGGCAATGTGGCCAAAGTAGAGCAGGACAGAGCAAACGTGATTTGAGAATTGATCGTCGTGGTACGATTGCCTACAACGGCGACCCTGATATAGGGCTCCTCACCCTTGCACGGTCTTATTGGATGCCTCTCTTCAATCATGTTAAGGAATTCTCTCTCTGGGACCATCCCCTCTTCAAGGCTAAGGACCTTGGGTAGCGGGCCACCCCATCCTGGTCAGGCGAGGTTTCTTCAATATCTACTTCCTCGGTTTCAGGTTGGTCGGTCTCGATATTATTATCCAACCCGGAGACAATTGAGTCATTTTGGGAATCACTTAAATCGCCCATGGTCAAGTTTCTATTTGAGAATAACCTGCTCAGGTATAAAGTTGTTCGGGTCTGAAAATAAAAGTTCTTGAATTATTATCTACTGCTCAACAGCTAAAACTCAAAAGTTTAGAAATTTAGTCATGCAAACACTTTGGAATAGCAGAATCAACTCCTAATTATAACTGAAACTCGGGCATAGAACTCAAAGAGACGTAATGATTACATTGGTTAGGGAAACAAGTAATCATGTGTTGACACATGTCTTGTCGAGTTTGATGGTGTGTGTCTCCCAACTTCCATTGCCTTCAGCCAAAGCCTGAAGACCAACCAAAGCCGACACACACTACAACAAATTTAAGATTATACGACTTTTATTTAACGATTGTTTCTCAAAAAATCGTCGTAATAAGGGAAAAAAAAAAGCGGCAAGTTATGCCCGCGAAGACGAAAACCATCGTGGTATTGGTAGGAGCTACCACGACGATTTTTTAAAAAACCGTCGTGTAAGATTAAACCTTTCACGACAGTTTTTATAAAAACCGTCGTAGAAGGTTTTAAAATATTTAAAAAATTTAATCTTTAGACAATTTAATCTTTCACGATGGTTTTTATAAAAACTGTCGTGGAAGGTTTGGATGTTTGAAATTTTTAGTATCCTGCCTGATTTAACATTTCACGACTGTTTTTACAAAAACTGTCGTGGAAGGTTTTACATGTTTGAAATTTTTAGTAACCTGTCAAAATTTAATCTTTCACGAAGGTTAAATTTGGGCAAGAAACTAAAAATATCAAACATACAAACCTTCCACGATGGTTTTTATAAAAACCGTCGTGAAAGGTTAAATTTGGCGACATACTAAAAGTTTTAAACATGAGAACCTTCCACAATGGCTTTTAAAAAACAGTCGTGAAAGGCATTCCATGATGGTTTTAAAAAAACCATCATGAAATGTTCCACATGTTCAAAATTTTTAGTATCCCGTCGAAATTTAATCCCGCGGCAACGACATAGCCTTCCCTATTTATCCGAAATTTCTTTAACTCAAACTCACTAACTCTCAAACCCCTTTCTCTCTCTAACTCCTCCCCCCACGACCTAGCCACCGACGAAACCAACCCCTACAACATTCCACCGACTTTGACATTCATCTGTCACTCTCTCCACGACCCACCTAACAAATCCGATGCCATTCACAACTGTTCATCCTTATCCCTTGACATTCTACTGACTCCACCATCATTCGACTCGTCCTTTGCCATTCCACCGACTCCACCGCCGTGGGTAAATTTCAAACCATTACTTTTAGTTTTAGCATTATTGTTAGTTCTAAACTTAGTATTGTTTGGTTATTTTAGTGTTATTTAGCTTTAGCTTTAGTTTTAATATTAGTTATATTAATTTGTTATTTGCCATTTAGTATGTGTTACTTGTATTTAGTATTTGAAAGAACTTTGAACAACATTTAGCATTTTGGTGTGAGAAAATGTTACTTTTTATGTGTTTGTGATGCCTAAGTATTATTGTGATGCCCACCATATGTTTGATGAAAACCTTCTATGATTGTGTGTTGTGTTTTAGTTAATTAATTTTATTTTCATTTTTTTTTGTTAATTATATTTATTTTTGTTTTTCTTTCTTTACCTCATACATGATAGCATGCATGGACTTAGACACCAAAATCCATCAACTGTTGTGCAAGCATGAAAAGAGTATATGACTTTACAATGTAAATATATATATATATATATATATGATTTTGTAAAAATTTTATAGTTCAATACAATTACATGATTATGAAATTAGGTCATTGTATTAACTGTGAAAACACGGGACCATTCATCCTGTGGGAAACCAGAAATTCTGGTTATTTTTTTTAGCTTTAGACCAACTTTTTCACAACGGTTTTTAGTTAAAACGATCGTGAAACAAGAGCCTTACACGACGGTTTTTATGAAAAAGTCATTTAAGGCATAGCTTATATGACGATTTTCTTAAAAACCGTCGTGTAAGCTTAACGTTTCGTGACAGTTTTTAGTGAAAACTGTTGTGGTAGCCTCGTCCTAAGATCTCACAATCCCACCAAAATAAGAAATCCACAACGGTAAAAGACCGTCGTAAAAACTGTCATTGGTACTACGACAGATGATTATACGACGGTTTTTAAACTGTCATGAAAACATATCACAACGGTCTTAAACAGTCGTGTAATCTACAATTTCTACTAGTGACACCCTCTCGGTTTAGTCCACCCTCTTGGTATAGCATTGAGGGGCTACTGTTGGGAGTGTGCTTGGTTCTATCCCCAAGGACTGCCCCCATGGTAGCTCGGTAGCCATGCTTGGTGGGATCATCGAGAAGACGATCCGTAACTTCCTAAGATCAGTTGTTCCTCCCGAGATGCTCTACAGGGCCCTTGTTGGCTGCGACACAAGGCATCACCTTCTTGGAAAGAACACATACTCAGATCGGATTGTCAAAGCTTACAACCAAGAAACAACCCACCTCAGAAGGTAGATATTTGGCCTCATTTTCACCCTCAAATAGAGATCAATCCACCGACAGAGGCCACGACACATGTCACTCGCTCCCTGACAGGTCTTGATGTGACACATGGGTGGTCATGACCACCTCACACCCGATTCAAGTGGTAGCCTATAATTAGAGAGCATTTATTGCAGCTCAAGGTAACGTACTCATTCCCGACTAACTCAGCTCCCGTACTCTATCAAACAAGAACCTAAATTGAGCGTCGGAGAGCCTTTGGCCTGCACCACATCGGTGCCCCCTTACCTCCGAAGCGTCCTTCTTCTTGTTTTAGGTTCACCCCAGTAGGTCGAGATGAGCAGGGAAGAGCCATCAGAGCACCGTGCATAGCCGCACGTAGTATTGACAAACAGCATCCCAAAGCTAGACCTCAACACTCACCTATGCTAGAAGTTCTTTAATTCATTCTTTTCTTTCAGTAAAGAGGAAACTGGGAAGTATGCACAGTCTCGAGATGTAAAGTGGAAAATAAAAAGGACAAAATAAGGAATTAAACTTATATTTCTTTCCAAATATTCAATTAAAAAGTGAAGACGGGCTGCTGTATCTGTGCTTAGAATATTTAAAAGTAACAACTAATTAATTGGCCTCTTAATTCAAGCTTGAAATAGCATATGCACGTCTATATGTGAGAGAAAGAGAAAGAGAGACAGAGAGACTCAAAATCCAAGTAAACAACATATATATAGCTAAAATAATTAACGAAAATCCAAATTGGAGGAGAACACAATAATGAGATTCATGAATTATATACAAAAAGAGCAACCGAACGGGATACCACCATAATTAATACATGAATTTTATCAGAGAGAGCTTAATTAGACGCAGGTCAAAGATATTATGATATTAAATAGAATAGAATAGAATATAATTTTATTTTATTTTCAAGAAATAGTTTCTTAAACTAAGAAGGTTTGGAGGTTGATTGGTGCTTGTCGGAAGCCAAAGCTTGGATGGAATTGGCGAGGTTGTTAATGGCGTCAACGAGACCATTAATGCCTTGCCTGTTGATCTCAGTCTTAGATTCCTCAATCTTAAGCCTTCTCTCATGCAAGCTGAGAAGATCTCTGTGTCTTCTCTCTTCTTTCTCCTCACAAGCATGAAGAGCTTCTGCTATAATGGAAGCGCTTTTGGAGATAGCAGAAGCCACTTCATTAGTTGATGAGCTAGTACTTGTCCCAGCTTCTTGTTGTTGTTGTTGTTGTTCATCTGCTTTTCTTCTTCTCTTTGCTGGTGAGTTTGAAGGATTCTCACTTGTATCAGAAGCTGAGCTATCACACATCTCCAAAGGATAAAAATATGCACCCACCAAAACCACAAATTCAAACCAATCAACATATATATATATATATATATATATAGATATATAACTTAATTACTCGTCAAGTAAACCAAAATTATTTATTATTAATATATAACCATCTTACTCTGAAGATCAATCATTCATGGATGGTAACCCAATTTATAAATATGTTTATATGCATATATATATATATATATATATATATATATACACACGTGTGTGTGTGTACATATAGCTGATTAATTCATGTGGAATATCAAAATGGACACTTTTTCTTCATTGAATGAGAAAGAGATCAAACAACTGCACACATGATTACAAGTTAATAAATATAAAGGTATTGTCATCAAAAGAGATGAGCAAAAGTGCCACCCACTTTTTTAAAAATATTGCAGTTCCTTCAATTGAAATAATAGGGGAAAAAAAAAAAAAAAGAAGAAGAAAGTGAAAGTACCTACTCTGGGCAATATCGGCTGTGAATATGGAAGAGCTAGTTGAGCTTGCATTGAACTTGGCGCTGCCGATGCCGGTGCTGGTGGGAGTGGCAATGCTGTAATTGGTGGTGGTGAACTATGATGCTGCAATGAAGGTTGTGATGCCATTAATGGCGGCGGTTGTTGTTGTTGTTGGTGTTGGATAATACTAGTACCACCACCGCCACCGCCTCCTCCGCCACCGGTAGTTCTCTCCACCACGTTATACCCACCAACGTTGGTTGGAGCACTCGAAATTAGAGGCGCCGAAGAAACTCCACTGCCACTAATCCCGCCCAAAACCCTTGGAGGTTTTCGGTCCACAACCTCAACCAAAGCCTCGTATATCTGAGGCAACATGTTTGTGGGCAGGTTCTTTTCTTTCCTCTCATTCTTCTCAAGCCTCCAATAGGACTGATCTTGAAGACGATCAGCACTACTAGTAACTTTTCTCTCGTAATCCCTAATTTTCTTGAAGTCCCTCATGAGATTGTCCCACTTGTCGTTGCACTGGTTTTGGCTCCTCATACACCCATTTCCCCAACAATAATCTTCAACCCATTTCCACCTCAGCTCTGCCGGTTTGTTGATCCTGATTGATCCTTCGCTGTCGCTTCCTGTGCTTCTCTTCATTCTTCTCTCGTCGTCCATCTTCTTAGCCTCAATTAGGATCATCGTTTCACTTACTGTCCAGTTTCCTTTTCTGTAGTCTCTCATAAGACTAGTGTTAGCAGCTCCTTGATTATCAGCCATGCTATTATAATTATAATATATAATAATCTCTAAAGTGCATGCAAAAACTACTCAAGCTCAACAAACATGAAACTTTGCTAAAGAGTAGCAGGAAAGAAAAAGAAACACGAAGAGTTATTTTTAATTTGGCTCACAGACTCAAAAGTATTTGTGTCTTGGGTCTTTCTCTCTGTCTTTTGCTTCCTTTCTGGAGGCTTTGATTTGATGTGGGCTAACGAAAGTACTACTTCTCCCAAAAAAGACCAAAACCAGTCAAATCTCCACTAGGATTGCAAATTTAGGTAAAAGGTAACAAGTGGGTTTTGCCTCAAGCTAATGATCGGTCACTCTTTAACTCTCTATTTAGTTGAGAAATTTACTCATGTTTGTTTTTTGGGTGGTTAAGGGTTCGCTCTTTTTTTTTTTTTTTTTTTTTTTTGATACTATGGAAAAGGGTGAAGAAAGATAATACTTGATAAAATCATGTGCTGAGTTTCGAGCTTGCTTTTTTTTTTCCTTCAAACACTTTTGCTTCCTTGGAAATTTTCAAAACTTTTGTAGAGCTCTATAGGATATGTAGGATTGGCCAAGTGATCATTTCTTTTATAAAATCCCAAAAGAAATCCCCAAAAGCTTAAAGTTCAAATCTAAATCTACTTATTCAAACCACTACTTCTCCCCCACAAACTGAGGAAAACCAAGAGAGAGGGGAGGCGAGTGAAGATGGAAGAGAGAGAGTACCACTATAAGAAAAGGCCAAGCAAATCCATTCAAACTGACATATCAACAAACCCCAAAAATTTCAGACAGGGAGAGTGAGAGGGTTAGAAGGGAAAAGATATAGTGCCTGCTGGCACTGGAAAGGCAACAAAGAGCATGACTACCACCACCATACACGTGGTTCACTTCTATCATCACCACCGGTCCCGGTTGCAACTATTAACTGCAGGTGAAAGTTCTAGGAAAACATATTTATGATGAAGTCGAAATCTCAAAATTAACCTCCAAAAGATAGGTGTTCTTATTTGGATTAATTACAAAATTTTCTCCTAAATCATAGTCATTATAATACTTTACCTCATAAAATATAATATTTGTTTTTCCTCAAGTATAAACCGTTAACAAAAACAGTCATTATGTTAAATTTTAACGACAAATTGACAAATAATTATAAAGTTAATGGTACTTTGGTCACTCCGGTTACAAAAATAATTATAAAAATTAAAAGCATAATAAAAATAGTTTTTGTTGATTATTAAAAATAAAAAAATTAAAACCATTACACCATTTGAATCCTTCTTTTTTTTAATATACCAAATTTTCTTTAAAATTTTATTATTTTTTTCATACCTAAAAAGTATTTTAAAATTTTAAAAGTTATATATATATTAGTGAAATAAAAAAGAATATAACACAAATATATTCAATATACCAAACACAAATTTTTCAAAGAGAAAAAAACTATAATAGTCTTAATAAAAATTTTCATTTATTTGAAGTTTTTATTGATATTTTTATATTTTAAAATTTTAAAACACTTTTTAATCATGAAAAAAATTTAATAAAATTTTTTAAAAAATTCAGTGTATTGAAAAAAGAGGGATCCATATGGCAGTATGTTTATAATTGATTTTTTAAATCATCAATAAAGACTATTTTTATCATAATTTTAATTTTTTGTTTTGTTTGGTAACTAAGATTATCAAAATATCCCTAATTTTAAAATTGTTTGCTAATTTAAAGTTAAAATTCTAACAGAAGGACCATTTTTATTATCAGTTCATACTTTAGGGGGAATGGATGTTACATTTTGAAGTTCGAGGAGCAAAGTGTTATAAATGCTGTAGTTCAGGGGACATTTTCATAATTAATTCTTCTTAGTTTGGTTTTTATAATTTTAAATGGCAAAAACTTATCTTGAAATATATCATAAGTTGAAACTTTAATGAAGCGATAAGTTTTTAACAATTATCCCCTTTGTTTGGCAAAACTTTTCAAACTTATCAGATTGGACCGTTTGTAATATAAATCTCTCAACAATTACAATGTAAAACAAAAAACAACTACAATGTAAAGCTATCCCATACTATAGTATATCAAATAAAAAATCGTTTAAACTATTGATTCGAAGTCTTCTCCTAAACATAAGGTTCAACACATACGTGTGGGTCACATTTTTTATTGACAAAGAGAATATAGTTAATTTAAACAAAAAATTTTGAATTTTTTTACGTTGCAAATATTTTCTTGTTTTAATCAGAAAAATCACCACTTTTTTTCGCTTATATACTCCACATTGTCGCAATCCTAATGCTGTCTTTTACAAATTAGTGTGTGACACATGCATAACTAAAACAGTTAAAAAGTACCATTTTAATAATGAAATATAAAAATTCTCATTTTTAATAAGCTCGTGGATCAATTTTGCATCATGTTGAATTGTAAAGAACAACACGAAACAATCTCTATTTTTCGGGTGGTGCATTTGAATTTAAACCTTATGATAGTAATAGAGTTACTAGGAGCCTATAGGGACCCTAAATGTAATGCTCTAAATTTCTTGTTCAGAGGTATATCATCCTTTGTTTTGTTCTAACCAGAACTTTATGCGTCTTGTCTCATCAATTGTTAATTTTTTAAAAATTTAAAAATACGTACTACAGGTATAGATGTCTTATTGTCAAAGACCCATAATCAAATAAAATTTTTTATATGATAATGAAATAGTGTTTTTCTCAATATCATCACAAAAATTTTATGATAGAAGATGAGTTACACAGATTTCAAATATTAGATGAAATTATATGCAAGTTTTAATCAAATTAAATTATAATTGAACGATGCTAAAAAACAACAAATAAACAAAATTTGTTGAAATTTTACTATAAAGAGATATGCCCTATTGATAAGGTTTTTTTTTTTTTTTTTTTTTACACCACTGGAAGTTTATTTTGAAACTTTTTTTTTTTGAATATATGGTATTTTTTGTATAGGATTTTCAGAGTAAGCAAACCAAACAAAACTATGTAGCTAGGTGAAAATAGAACTGTCAGTGGTCCTCTCAAAAGAGACACACAGTCAAACTATTTTTTTTATTATTAAAAGTAGTGGTAAGGGTATGACCGCGAGTACAAGGATGAATAGCGACTAGAAAAATAAAGGGAGTGTTTGATAGTGGTGAGAACCATTTAGTTTTTACTATAATTTTAGTTATAAACAAAATAAAATTTTTATATGTTACAATAATAATAAAAAAATATATTACAATATAAAACTCTTATATGCTACAATAGGTTCTCACCACAAAATTTAGAAGAGGGCAATTCACTTTGACTGATACATCACCTACTTTGAATTGGCCAGCCGGGGTAAAATACTGGAAGTCTTGGTATTCTTGAATCGTGAGTTCTAGTAGCTATGGAACTATTGATTCAACAAATCTGATTTTCGAGAAAGAAATAGGGGAGGTCTACGATGGAAAATGCCAAAATTCTTCACTGATGGAGAACACGACTAATAATTATACGATTGGAATAAAAAAAAAGTCAAATAATGGATATACAAAAACTTGGGTAGATTTTTTTATACTAGATTTGATCAAAATTTCAAAAAATTAAAATATTAAAAATTTGCGTAAAGAAGTCCTCTTTCTATGGCAGCCTATCGCATCTCCGTCACCTGCTCCAGCACTAACGCTGGACTTGCCAGCGGCTACCTCTCCCCGAATGAAGGCACTATCTCGCCCCCTTCCGGCGTCCATACAATCATATGTGATCTCCTTCCTCAAAGACCGTCGTCATCGTTGTCGGAGCTAGCCTTTCCGGCCTTGTAATTGTGACTCGATTTGCCTCTGAGAACATCCCCTTCCTCCTCCTCGAAGCTTCCAATGTCAACGAATGCTGCGTCCGAACCGATGCCGTCGACGGCTTCCTCCTCGACCGTGGGTTCCAAATCTTCCTCACCACTTATCGCGAAGCCAGGAAGTTTCTCCATTACAAAGCCCTAGACCTCTAATGGTTCTACCCCGGTGCTAGTGTTTTCTACGTTGATGAGTTCTACACCATTGTTGATCCAATCCACCACTTCCTCGACTCCCTCCAGTCGCAACGGGGAAGAGCTCAAGATCTAGGAGGAGCATGATGGTGGAGCTAGGAGTATAGGATCTAGGCATGGTAGAGCTGGGCTTGCCACAAAAGTTGGGTGTGACAGTAGCAAGCTATTGGTGGCGCCGGAGATGGGGCTACTATAGGAAAGGAAGCTCTAGTGGAGGCGGTGTGGTGGAGTTCCCATGGTCAAACCTTTAGCTTTTTTTAAATTTATTCTAATGAATGTAAAATAATCACATGTAGGCTGTTTTATTTTATTTTATTATGGTCTTTCTATCTGTTTCTAGCGTTAGATGTTGATTTAATGCTGTTTAGTTATTCTCCACCAATAAAGAATAATAATGTTCTCTACCACAGAATTTCCCAAACACAAAGCATGAGGTTCCTAATGTGTGAATTTTAGTTCTATTTCTCTTCCTTTTTCCATAAATTTAAAGAATTAGGTGAAGAAAAATATTAGACTAAAAAATGCATGTATGAAAAAAATGGTAAATAGTCTTTGAATAATATATAAACGAATCGATAAATAAAAACGTGGCTTATTCATTTCAAAAAAAAAAAAAAAAAAAGAAGAAAGAAATAGATGTCATGTAGCTCGTATTGTACTTTGTATATTGTTTGGTGTTGTATTATTATAATATAAGATGGTTTTAAATGCAATAAAATATTAAAGAAGTTAATGACCTTATGCAATGTTAAATGTAAGTTTATGTTCTAGTGCATTGTAATTTTTATTCTTGAACCAACCCTGGCCTTGATCCGTATCTCAATTGGACCATAACCCCAGCCTCAATTAGACCCCAACACTAATCCTGAACTGATCTTAGTCTTAGTGTGACCCCGACACCAATCTTAGCCTGAGCCCGGCCTCGATCCTATTCCCCTCTCAACCTCAGTCCTTGCTTGGCCCCAACATTGGTCTCGAATTAACCCTAACCCCCACCCATGCTACTAGGAATTGTAGAATACACGACGTTCAATCAACGACGGTCTCTTAAAAACTGTCGTGTTAAGTAGGAGAAAACACGCAGAGAATATGCATAAAACATGAAAACTATCAGGGTAGTAAAAGCAAGATTCTATGATAGTTTTTATGAAAAACCGTCATGGTAGGGGACATAATAGTCAGCGAAAATTTAATTAGCGAAATTTTAAAAGCCCGTTCTATCTCTCTTTCTTATTGGAATGAATACTCAAACTCAACCCTCTCTCTCTAAACTTAGTCCTATCTCTCTCTCTCAAACCCTTTCTCTCTCTGCTCCAATCATCGCCATCACCGTCTTTGCCTTGACCTAATGTGCCATTGTTATCCTTGAGGCCTCCACGACCCACGAGCTCATCGCCATCCTTCATTTATAAAGGTTCTTCTCTTCAAGTGTTAGTTCTTCGAGCTCATCACCTCCATGACCCCGTCATTGCCTGCCTTTAGCCATCATTTGGTAAAATTTTGTTTTTTTATTCTTCAATTTTTTTAATTTTTAGTTATATAATTTTAGTTTTAATTATATATGATTTGTGTAAATTAATTAGTTTTAGTTGTTTAGTTCAAATTTTAGTTTTAGTTTTAATTACTTTCTACGCATTTGTTAATGTGTTTACATATGTGATGCCACCACATATTTGATTTCTGCAAGTGTTCTTCTCTTCAAGCTCATCGCCTTCACGACCCTTCCTCACTGTTAGCCCCGTCGTTGTCTGTCTCTGACTGCCTTTTGGTAACATTTTGTTTCTTTTTTTAATTTTCAGTTATATAGTTTTAGTTTTAATTCCTTATGATTTATGTGAATTAATTAGTTTTACTTGTTTAGTTCTAATTGTAGTTTTAGTTTTAGTTTTAATTATTTTCTACATATTTGTATATGTGTTTGTATATTTGATGCCAACCACATGTTTGATGAAAATCCTTTATGCCTATCATAGCAATTATTTATGTTTTTCATTGCTCAAAATTCACTAGCAATTATTTAAGGTTTGTGTGAATTAATTATTTTTAGTTATATAGTTTGTTAATTAGTTTTGTAATATAGGTTTGTTAGTTTTAATTTTTTGTTATTTTCGTGTTCTTTAGGTTTAGTTTTAGTTTAATAAAACTAATTAGTTATTATTTTAAAATTAATTCTATTATTTTATTATGTTAATTTGTTTTATTTTTTAATTAGTTTTGTTATTTAATATCTAGTGTGTGATTAGATTGTTATTTAGTTAATGCTTTATATTGTGTGAATTACAATCTACATATGTTTGTATATGTATTTGTGTGAATTATTTAGGCTATAGTTTTAGTTTTAGCTTTGTTAGTATATGTTTGTGTAAATTATTATTTAGACATGATTGCATGATATAGATAACAAAGTAGATATATGATTTTGTAAAAATTTTATAGTTCAATGTAAATATATGATTTTGTAATCAGGGCCTTGTATTAGTAGATAACATACAAGACTGGTCATCCCATAAAAAATTAAAAATTAAAAAGTCTTATAATTTTTTTATAGATGACTAGTCTTCCATGACGGTTTTTGGTAAAAACCATCTTGAAAACTATACCTTACACAATAGTTTTTATAGGAAATTGTTGTATAAGGTAGAAAATAACCATGATTATACTACGGTTTTCATTCAAAACGATCATGTTATCTATCCATTCTACAATAGCTTTTTCTTAAAAGCATTGTTGGAGGTGAGCTCAGCGCCTCTGTTGAGGAACCTGTTCCTGGTGGTCGACAAATATGCTCAGCAGAACTAGTTGGGAGTACATATAGAACCCCTTTGAGCTTGACTCGTCTACCCAAGGTGCTCTTCAGGGTCTCCACGAGTCAGACACCAGCTTGGGTCGGATTGTTATAACATGTAAGCAGGCTGTCACTCGCCATAAGGAGCTAACAGATAGCTATCTTCCCAATGTCAGATGGAGACTAATCCACCGACAAGGACCATGACACTTGTCTCTTGCCTTTTAACAGGCCTTGATGTGACACACAGGTTATGGGCAAAACCCCCCTAACACTTGGTTTGAGTGGCAACCTATAAATAAAGCGCATTTACTAAAGCTCAGGCAAGCGTGCTCCTTCCAAACTAACTAGCTCCCGTTCTGTGTCGAGCAGCACCTGCCCTGAGCATTGAAGAGTCCTTGTTTGGTACCCTACCGGTGTCCCCCTTTGTGTCTGAAACTTCCCTCCTCTTGTTGCAGGTACATCGGAGTAGACAGAGGCAGGTAGAGAAGAGCTGTTTGACTACCATACACAGTAGCACGTGGTGTTGATTCATCGCCACTCGCTGGTAAGCATCAACATTTTGGTGCTAGAAGGAGGACGTCTATGCCATCACTTTGAATCATCAGCCACAACTCACTGTACAACCCAAGCATGGTGACAAGGGGTAATGCTCGGGATGAGGGTGCCTAATAAGAGGGGTTAGGTGAAGACTGAAACTGAAACCAAAACCCAACCAGACCTAAAGGCCGCCCTTGAGCTACTAGGTCCAAGTTTGGGGACTAGAGGAGTGCGATTAGGGCTGATTAGGTGGAGGATCTAGTCACCTGGGTTCCTATTCGAGAACTCATGAACGTTGTTTGGATACTCACACAGTAACTCGCGCAACAACAAGTACAACATCAACAAGGTCCTGCCCTCGTTCCCCCGGCTTAGGATGACCAGGCTGGAGGTCAAGCAGGACAGGGGCTAGAAAGAACAAATGAAGCTAATTTCGAGCACTCTAGTGGATCCACAAGAGGAGTCTCGGCATACAACAAGCTTGTCCAAGAAGGACGACTTGGCCCCAAGGAGGCCAAGGACAGTCACCATAGGGATCCTGAGCGTCATTTTTTAATCGGCTTGGATGCCAAGGAGGTGTTCGACAGGACTAGTAACTTGGGATTGGCGATAGGGTAGAGGGTGGTGCCCGTATAAGGTGGAATTGCCCAAAGATACCAATAGCTGCCAATTCCGGAAGCTACAACACCAAATTGACCAGATCCACAACAACAGATTTGGGCTCGCTAAAGATGGTGTGCTAGACCCGCCATTCACAGACGCCATTATGCAGGCCCCCATGTCGCCGAAATTCAAGGTCCCTCAAATTAAAGCCTACGATGGGACAACTGATGCAGATGAGCACATGGAGCTCTATCGAGGTCATATGCTTCCGCAAAATGCCAGTGATGTAGCCATGTGCAAAGTTTTTTCTTTGACACTAATCGGCTCTGCTCGGTAATGGTTTAGGCAGATTGAGCAGGGCACTATCACCTCTTTCTGCCAGTTGTTTGATGCCTTTTTCCTTAGTGTTTTCTGCGATGAAGTTGGGGAGGAAAGAAATAACCCACCTTTACGCTGTCAAGTAGGGGGATGGGAGTATGAAGGATTATATAAACCGATTTACACGAGCTGCGTTGGAGGTTAGACACGTCGAAGACGAGACCCTGAAGCACACCTTCGTGGGGGGCCTCTGAGACGAGAAACTGACTTGGCCGCTCACCTTTGAGCAGTCAAGCACATTTTCTCAGATGCTCGACAATGCATAAAGGTATGCCGATGTGGTCGAGTACATGAAAAGTCGCCAAGAAGAAGGCAATGGCAGCGGCTACAAGAAGGAGAAGAAGCAGAGATCAGCATCTGAGCAGCCAAGCACTGAGTAGAACAAGAAGCAAAAGAAGGACAAGAAGACTCAGAAGACAAAGCTATCGATAGGGAAGTTCTAGAGCTACACATCTTTGATCTCTAGCATTGATGAGGTGTTCACCCAGGTGAGTGACTAGAATTTATTGGTAGACCCTCCTATGTTGAAGGTTAGCAAAGCTAAGAGGGATCAGAACAAGTACTGCAACTTCTACAAAGATGTAGGGCATAATACTCGCGATTGCATCTAGCTCAAAGATCAAATCAAAAGACTAGTTCAAGATGGGCATTTGCGGGTATTCGTTGAGTCCACAACCAGGAGGAACAATCAGCCAACAACGACGTATAGACCCGACCACAAAACAAATGTGGAATGCCTCGGAACCTCTAAACATTGTTCATACGATCTTCGATGGGCTTGTTACCAGGGACACCTCTAGTGGACGACGAGTGTATGCCTGAGAAGCTCGGTTGGTTGAGAGAGGCGATCTAATAAATATGTCCAAGTATATCAACAAGATCTGCCAACAATAGGACATTGAGATCACATTCACCAAAGAGAAAGCTGATAAACTTGTTCATCCACACAACGATGCCCTTATGTGTGAGCTGCAGATCACCAACAACATTGTTCGACGTGTACTGATTGACAATGGTAGTTCGGCCGATATTCTTTTCAAGTAGGCCTACAACAATTGAAGATCAGTAATGCCAGCCTCATCCCAGTCCAAACGCCACTCTATGGCTTCACTAGAGAGTGGATTCAAGCAGTCAACAAGGTCGGCTTACTGGTCACCTTTAGAGATGGGGCTGCTCGAGTAACACGTATCATCGACTTCCTTGTCGTCGATAAGCCCTCTTAGTGTAACATCATCGTTGGGCAACTAACCCTAAATGCCTTGAAGGCTGTGGTCTTAATCTATCATTTGGCAATGAAGTTAGTAATCAAATCATGACAAAAGATTCTAGGGATTGTTATGCGAATGCTGTGAAGGAGGCCTTAGCTCGACAGTTAAACGTCTCGACTATTTATAAAGAAGACAAAGTACCGTTTCCCACTGAGCAGGCGCCAAAGATGCTATTTGACTTGGATCCCTGACTTCCTGATGAAGAGGTAAGAGCTACACTAGTGAAGGATTTGGTGTCATATAATTCGGACCCCAAACACCTCGACCGGACGGTCCAACTAGGTTCTCAGCTGAAACCTGAGATCTGGGCTGACCTAGAGAAGTTCCTCATGGAATATCAGGATGTATTTGTGTGGTCCCATGAAGATATGCCTAGCATCGACCCTAGCGTAATCTGCCACCACCTTAACGTCCGACCCGACTACAAGCCGGTCATCTAGAAACTTAGAGCTTTCAACCCAAAGAGGTACATCGCCATCAAGGAGGATGTACAAAAGCTCTTGAAGGCCGAATTTATCCAAGAAGTCACATATCTAGAATGGTTGGCAAACATAATCCTTGTCAAGAAAGCCAATGGAAAATGGCAGGTCTCCATCGACACATCGACCTCAATAAGGCCTGCTCTAAGGATTGCTTTTCACTTCCTCGGATAGACCAACTTATAGACGCGATAGCCGAACACGAGCTACTGAGCTTCATGGACGTCTACTCCAGCTATAGCCAAATTAGTATGGCCGAGGAAGACCACATCAAGATCGCCTTCACCACCAACTAAGGGCTTTTTTGCTACGTGGTTATGCCCTTTGGATTGAAGAATGTTAGAGCGACCTACCAGTGCCTAGTAAACAAGATGTTGCTCAGCTGATCGACAAGACCATGGAGGTATATGTCGATGACATGCTCGTTAAGTCTGTCTGAGCAACAAACCACATCACCTACCTTTGGGCAAGCTTTGACATTATTCAGGAATACGGGATAAAATTCAACCTGGCCAAGTGCGAGTTTGGGGTTAGTCAAGCAATTTTCTCGGTTTTATTGTAAACCAGAGGGGAATTAAGGTCAACCCAACCAAGGCCCAAAAGTGATTAATATGCACTTGCCCCGCACTGTTAAGGAAGTACAAAAGCTAACCAGCATGGTGGCAGCTCTAGCCAAATTCATTTCCCAGTCTTCTGATAAGTGCCACTTGTTTTTCAGGCACTCAAGGGGAGGTTTGAGTGAAGCAGGGAGTGTGAAGAAGCCTTTCAAAACCTCAAGAAGTATTTAACCACACCCTCGCTCCTATCTAAACCTTTGCTGGGAGAAATCCTATATACCAACTGTTGGAAACAAAGTGCGCAGCGGAATTTTTAAAAATTTTTCATCAGAGTATTTTCCAAAACACAAGTTTGACATGTTATACGTATAAATTAAACAGATCTTACTAACCTCAGTATGCCGAAGAACCTCCGTGACCTGTGTAGAAAAGTAACGCTCCAGAAGAGCCTCAACCAACTGGTCTTCTTTGCTATTCTCTATCCACAACCGGAGTGAGTGTGGGCTCACACGTACAGCTCTTCCACCGGTGACTCTCCTTCCAATCAATAGAGAGAATCCAAAGCTAGTGTTCGTGATTTGTGAACAAAAGCTCTCAGGGAGTTTTCAGATGCTCACTAGAAGAGTATCACTCTTAACCTCTCAAATTGATCTGAGTAAATCATTAGACTCACTCCCTTTTTATACCTATTGGTCCTTGGGGTCAGTCCATATCAGATTAGGTCTCAAAAATCGAAACAGAATCAAGTTTGGATCAATATCTGATAAGATACGCGTGAAAAACGTGTAATCTCAACTGTCGCGGTCGGCATGCCGAACTGTGAGATAGGCAGGCCGAACACGTCATCCGGCATGCCGAACTACCGAGAAAAAATCTCCGCGAATCTTTTATTTTCCACCCGAGATTCTAAAGGATAAAGTCTCAGTTTTGATTCAAATAGCCCAATAGAAAAGATATCTGATCAAAACAAACTTTATCAAGATAATCTCTAAGAAAATAAATCAATTCACAATAATTCTACAAGTTTATCTTGTTCTAATTGTCCAAAATTAAAACAACCGATAAACAGACAAGAATTATCCGAACGCCATAATTCAACAAGTTCATCTTGAACTAATTTCTTACATAATTAATTCAACCGATAAACAAACATGAATTATTTGATTCTTATAAATTTTAAACCAATCTGATAAATCCGACATAAGTCACCAATTATTGGAAAAGCACGCCGTGTCGTTACAGGATTTTGTGAGCTAGCAAAGGGGACCAAAATGGACCTATAAAGTTCAAGCTCATGATAATTATGAAACCCAATATCCCAGATATACATTTCACAATTATCAACTCCAACGCTACTCCACTAAAAGCTTGGAGCTGCACTCTCGAACTTTATAGAATTACGAAGCTCGTGTAGCTAAGTCTCCATGACATATCATAGTGTATCGCATCCCCATATGATCATCCATAATCGGCTTAAGGATAAGTTCTGTCTTACCTTCCCGATTATTTTTATCTTACGTTCCATTGTCTCACCATTAGAAAACTTACCATCCAAAGATAGTATACCATTCGGTTACACCTATGTATCCAAATGGTTGAGCGCTCCAGTTTTCCAATTACAGGACAACGCATATAAGAGGATATCATTACTCCTAAAGAGGAGATATGGATTCCATATCTATGAATAACAAGTCTACGCTACCAAGAGTCATGCCTCCAACGTACCGGCATGCATGCCACTGTAGAGATGTGGGAGTCACCCATTGGTACATCAAAAGACACAAGTCGAGACAACGGGCCCATTATTCATCTCAGGATTAAGATACAATACAAATGATTGTCTAAAGTGAATCGATTTGCCAAGACAGAATTATTAATCCAAATCAATTCACTTTATGTCCCGATCCAACACATCGTCACCTATGACAACGCGCCAATGTTTCTATTCACGGAGTCCAACTCCGATGGCCAAGACAAACCATCTCCCTAAAGGGATATAGACACCATAACAATCTTTACATGAATAAAGCGCCCAACTTTATTCCCTCGATTGCGGATCATATATTTTAGACCATCACCTTAAGAGCCGTGTCTACCGCATAATCATCCCATCATATGCCCAACTCTTAAGATTTAGACTGACAGTCTCAGACTACTGTTTGCTTATCATACATTCAACAAATATGAACGTAAAGAGGACAATATTTGGTATATATAAATGAATAAATTCTTTATTGATAAAAAATGTCTCCAAAAACGTATTACATTTTTACTCCTTAGAGCATACATGTCTAACAATCTCCCACTTGCACTAAGTGAGTAAATACTGCAAATTTCGCATCCCCATAGCTTCCACATGCCTTTCGAAGACTCTCCCAGAAAGTGTCTTCGTAAATGGATCAGCTAAATTGTCCTCTGACGCGATCTTGCACACCGTGACATGCCCGCTCTCAACGAAGTCCTTTATCACATGATACTTCCGATCAATATGCTTACTCTTCTTGTGAAATCTTGGTTCCTTAGCATTAGCTACCGCTGCACTGTTATCACAGTACAGTGATACCGCTTTATCCATACCAGGAACTACCTCAAGATCCCCAAGGAACTTGCGGAGCCACACTGCTTCTTTCGAAGCATCACTAGCCGCCACATACTCGGCCTCCATCGTTGAATCCAAAGTGCAATCTTGCTTCGCACTTCTCCAACTGATGGCACCGCCACCCAGAGTAAACACAAACCCCGATGTCGATTTCCTAGAATCCAGGCAGGATTGAAAATCCGAATCAGTGTATCCTAGAGGAGTTAAATCCTCACCCGAATACACAAGCATATACCCTCGAGTCCTTCTCAGGTACTTGAAAATATGCTTTACCGCAACCCAATGGTTTGGTCCTGGATCCGCCTGAAATCGACTCACAATCCCGACCGTATAGCTAATATCCGGTCGAGTGCAAAGCATGGCATACATGAGACTACCCACTGTCGAAGCATAAGGTACCTTCTTCATGTATTCTCTTTCTAAGAATTTCTTCATTAGACTTTGGAGAGTCTTTCTTAGAAAGAGTAATTCCAGACCTAGATGGTTGCCCACCTTTCTTGGAATCCTGCATTGCAAACCTTCTGAGAATTTTATCTATGTAGCTGGCCTGTGACAAAGCTATCATTTTGTTCTTCCTATCCCGAAAGATCTGGATACCGAGAACAAAATTAGCCTCACCCAAGTCCTTCATGTCAAACTGCTTGGTCAACCATAATTTGACCGATGACAACGCCCCAACGTCATTGCCAATTAGCAGAATGTCATCTACATAGAGTAGTAGAAAAACCACCTTCCCATTCTTAATGTGTTTGTAAACACATGGTTCATCCACATTTTGTGAGAACCCATAAGTCTTGATCACTTGATCAAATCTTATGTTCCAAGAACGAGAAGCCTGCTTAAGTCCATAAATAGACTTTAGCAACTTACAAACCTTACCCTCTTGACCCGTGACCTTGAACCCGTCTGGTTGTTCCATATAAATGGACTCATCAAGATAGCCATTCAGAAAAGCCGTCTTGACATCCATCTGCCAAATCTCGTAGTCGAGAGCGGCAGCTATGGACAAGAGTATCCGGATGGACTTAAGCATGGCTACAGGCGAAAAGGTTTCCTCATAATCGATTCCTTCCTTTTGCGTATAACCCTTAGCTACCAGTCTAGCCTTAAAGGTTTCGACCTTTCCATCCACTCCTCTTTTCCTCTTTTCCTCTTGTAGATCCACTTACTCCCTATGGGTTTTACCCCTTCGGGAAGATCCACAAGCTCCCAGACCCGATTAGTCTCCATAGACTTCATCTCAATGTTCATGGCCTCTGTCCAGAGTCTTGAATCAACATCCTCCATAGCTTCTACGTAAGTATAAGGATCCCTGTCATGTTCATCCGGTTCAGCCAAAAAGACCTCCCCATTGAACATATACCTCTCAGGTTGACGACCGATCCTCCCACTACGCCGAAGCCCCTGAGGTTGTTGTTCAGGTTTGTTTGGTTTTTCTACACCAATCGGAATGGTTTCGTTCGGAACCTCCGGAGTAAACGGATTACCCCTCAACTCCTCAAGCACCACTTTGCTTTGAGGTTTAAAGTCGTTCATGTAACTCTCCTCAAGGAAAGTTGCATTAGTTGAAACCACGACTTTATTTTCCTTTGGGTTATAAAAATAACCCCCTTTAGTCCCTTTTGGATATCCTACAAACACGCAAACTTCTGAACGTGCTTCCAACTTATTCGGATCCTTAAACAGGACATGAGCTGGACATCCCCATATGCGAATATGGTTTAAGGATGTCTTCCGTCTTGTCCACAACTCGTGAGGAGTTTTAGGGACCGATTTTGAAGGCACATTGTTCAAAAGATAACATGCGGTTTGTAGTGCATATCCCCAAAAGGATAAAGGCAATGATGAATAACTCATCATGGACCGAATCATGTCCAACAAAGTCCTATTCCTTCTCTCTGCTACGCCATTCTGCTGCGGAGTGCCCGGCGCAGTCAAATGGGATAAAATCCCATTTTCTAACAAGTGTCCCAAGAACTCATCAGAAAGGTATTCCCCACCTCGATCAGATCGAAGTGCCTTTATGGGTCTACCCAATTGCTTTTCCACTTCAGCCCGAAACTCCCTGAACTTATCATAAGTTTCGCTTTTGTGGTGCATTAGGTACACATACCCATATCTAGAGTAATCGTCAATAAAAGTAATGAAGTACTCATACCCTCCTCGTGCCCGGATGTTCATCGGTCCGCAAACATCACTATGCACAAGTTCTAGAACCCCTTCGTCCCTATTGCCCTTAGACCCGTATGGTCTTTTGGTCATTTTACCCTCCAAACAAGACTCACATTGAGGTATAGATTCCACCTTTAAGTGACTTAAAGGTCCATCCCTTACCAACCTTTGAATCCTATTTAGGTTAATATGGCCAAGGCGCAAATGCCAAAGATAAGTCTTATTAGAGTGAGAAGTTTTAAGTCTTTTTGAGTTATTATCATTTATCTCAGCATTAAGCAATAGGTCCATCTTAGGTTTGATAAAATATAGATTATTTTGCATCCATCCAGAACAGATAAAAGATTTGTTTTTACGAATCACCACTTTTTCATTAAAAGATACCACGTAGGAGTCTTTAAATAAAGAAGATACAGAAATTAAATTCCTTTTAAATTTAGGAACATAAAAACAATCTCGCAAAATTAAACTCCTATAATTATCAAAATAAAGATGGACATCTCCCACTGCTTCCGCTGAGACCAAGGATCCATCGCCCATCCGAAGCGTTAAGTCTTCACGAAGTAGACTTCTCGTTTCTTTGAATCCCTGCAGAGAAACACAAACATGATTAGTTGCACTAGAATCTATGACCCAAATGTCACTGGATTCCTCAACCAAACAAGTTTCTAAATATAGAAGATCACACCTACCTCCCTTGGAAAGGAAGTCCTTGCAATGCTTCTTTATATGCCCGACCTTTCCACAAAAGAAGCACTTAAGTTTCTTTGGGTTCTTCTTCTTCTTCTTCTTGCTCTTGGTAGCAATAGGAATAGAAGACTTCCCACTTTTGGCCCGTTGCTTCTTTCCATTCCCAGAGTTAGGATTGGAACCAGAAGCAGCTACCATATTGGCCTCTCCACCAGCAGGAGACTCCCTGATCAGCAGTTCAAACTCTTGTAACTGTTTCATCAGTTCTGTCAAGGTCATATCCCGTCTATTGCTTAGATTAAAAGTAGCTCTAAACGGAATAAATTCCTTAGACAGAGTCTCAAAGACCATAGTCATCTGAGTTTCAGCATCGATGTCGGCTCCATTGGTTTGAGCCTCAGCGAGGTAACCCATGACCAACATCATGTGCTCCTTTACAGATGTCCCTGGTCTCTGTCTACAGTTTAAGAGTTTCCGAAGCGCCCCTTGCCGCTTTGTTATGGCCTGGCCTCCAAACATGTCCTCAAGATTATCCAAGATCTGCTTCGCAGTCTCATAATCCTAATGTTGAGCCTGCAGCACGTTATTGATGCTAGCCATAACATAGCAGCGGGCCTGATCATTAGCATCTTTCCAGCGTTCGTACGCTTGGAATTGCTCATTACTTGAGTCTCCCGTAGGCTCGGGAGGACAAGGAGTTGTCAGAACATATTTCAGTTTCTCAAAGGAAAGGACGATGTCCAGGTTCCGTTTCCAATCATTATAGTTCTCACCGGTCAATTGGTTTTTGTCAAGTATCGATGATAAAGCGTTTTTGGACATTTTCAATCTACAATAAAGAATCATATACCAAACATAAGCAAACATATATAATAATTTAGTAAGTTAACACAATCATGTAAAATCATACAAATGTGTTTATGTGTCAAAACCTTGAAAATATCACAACCTTACAACGATAATTCCCAACTCAGAATTCAACAAGCTCCTAGGGGAGTCATGCCAAATTCAATCAGGAACACGGATCCCCTCCTGATTAATATATGCCATCCAGGACCCGTATGATCCAGCATATACTAATAATCGTTTCTTTGGCCATTAATTTTATTAACAGAGCTCCTAGGGGAGGTTAATAATAAAGTTAACGTGAGTGTATAACCACCGTTTTAATATTTTATCCATGATTTATAATCACCACCTAGGGGTGTGCAACCATAAATCATACTAAAATACCTTATCCTTTCAGAGATCCAATCTGGTACATGATAGAAATCCCTTCCTAGGGGTTGGGACCATCATGTTCTTCCTATGGACCAACGATGGAGGCCTTAGGTTCTCTCTTCGAAAACCTTCTCCCACTCAATCTTTTGAAGTCAAGGTTTTATTTTAAAATTATGCATGAACAATTTTAATATGAGCGGCACTCCCTATTCTATATGACATGTTATCAATATACATGGTAAATCATATTATAATGCAGACAAGCAAAGCAATCAAGCAAAGCTACAAGCATAATAATAATAACCGTAATATTATGGTTCCACCCTAGAGAATAGAAAAAATAAGATTACAAGAGAATAATCGAGACATTTATTGATTCTTCATCCTTGAATCCTCAAGCTGTATCCTTCTTCATGTAATATCCATCTTCAAGTCCTCAATCCCGTATGAATCGAACACTTCATATTTCCGGTCATATCCAAATTTAATGTTTCTCAGAATCGTCCCAAAAATAAAATTAAAACTGCACTGAAAAAATCGCATCTTTTCTGGACACCTGGCAGCTCTCGGTCGGCAGGCCGATCTGGGTGATCGGTCTGCCGATCATGGTGGTTCGGCCTGCCGAACATGAAGGTTCGGCCTGCCGGCAGAGCACCAAAATTTCTGCCCCACTGTCGGCCTGCCGGACCGTACGTCCGGCCTGCCGATCTGTGACCTTCGGCCTGCCGAACTGTGAGGTCCGGCATGCCGACCGAGCAGAAAACCCTCAATCCAGAAAATACAATTTTAATGCAATTCATCAATTTTATTTTTAACAATTCAAAAACATAAAATTAGAGACTCAGGAAATACCTGGAGGCGCCATCATCAATCTTTAAGTTCCGACTTCTCGTTCCGTCTTCTCCGAATAATTATTTAATTACAAAATTCTTACAAATTAAAAATTAAATGATAATTCCAAGACGGAGATGATAGTCCGCCATCTAATTACATGAAAAACCTAGATACACATTCTAACCTCTAAGGAACCATAACCGGTATTAATTAATTAATAAATAATTAAACAACAATTTAATCAACCATAATTAATTAATAAACATTCACCATATAATCCATGACAACATATATATTATATAGAAACCTAGAGTGCCATCTCTCTATAAAATTTAATTCAAGCATTGGAGAGATTAAGATCACAAAATTTATGCATATAACATGATCACAAACTTGCAAATTTATGTAAAAACCTCAGCTCTGATACCAATTGTTGGAAACAAAGTGCGCAACGGAATTTTTAAAAATTTTTCATCAGAGTATTTTCCAAAACACAAGTTTGACATGTTATACGTATAAATTAAACAGATCTTACTAACCTCAGTATGCCGAAGAACCTCCGTGACCTGTGTAGAAAAGTAACGTTCCAGAAGAGCCTCAACCAACTGGTCTTCTTTGCTATTCTCTATCCACAACCGGAGTGAGTGTGGGCTCACACGTACAGCTCTTCCACCGGTGACTCTCCTTCCAATCAATAGAGAGAACCCAAAGCTAGTGTTCGTGATTTGTGAACAAAAGCTCTCAGGGAGTTTTCAGATGCTCACTAGAAGAGTATCACTCTTAACCTCTCAAATTGATCTGAGTAAATCATTAGAATCACTCCCTTTTTATACCTATTGGTCCTTGGGGTCAGTCCATATCAGATTAGGTCTCAAAAATCGAAACAGAATCAAGTTCGGATCAATATCTGATAAGATACGCGTGAAAAACGCGTAATCTCAACTGTCGCGGTCGGCATGCCGAACTGTGAGATAGGCAGGCCGAACTGGCCAGTTCGGCAGGCCGAACACGTCATCTGGCATGCCGAACTGCCGAGAAAAAATCTCCGCGAATCTTTTATTTTCCACCCGAGATTCTAAAGGATAAAGTCTCAGTTTTGATTCAAATAGCCCAATAGAAAAGATATCTGATCAAAACAAACTTTATCAAGATAATCTCTAAGAAAATAAATCAATTCACAATAATTCTACAAGTTTATCTTGTTCTAATTGTCCAAAATTAAAACAACCGATAAACAGACAAGAATTATCCGAACGCCATAATTCAACAAGTTCATCTTGAACTAATTTCTTACATAATTAATTCAACCGATAAACAAACATGAATTATTTGATTCTTATAAATTTTAAACCAATCTGATAAATCCGACATAAGTCACCAATTATTGGAAAAGCACGCCGTGTCGTTACATGATTTTGTGAGCTAGCAAAGGGGACCAAAATGGACCTATAAAGTTCAAGCTCATGATAATTATGAAACCCAATATTCCAGATATACATTTCACAATTATCAACTCCAACGCTACTCCACTAAAAGCTTGGAGCTGCACTCTCGAACTTTATAGAATTACGAAGCTCGTGTAGCTAAGTCTCCATGACATATCATAGTGTATCGCATCCCCATATGATCATCCATAATCGGCTTAAGGACAAGTTCTGTCTTACCTTCCCGATTATTTTTATCTTACGTTCCATTGTCTCACCATTAGAAAACTTACCATCCAAAGATAGTATACCATTCGGTTACATCTATGTATCCAAATGGTTGAGCGCTCCAGTTTTCCAATTACAGGACAACGCATATAAGAGGATATCATTACTCCTAAAGAGGAGCTATGGATTCCATATCTATGAATAACAAGTCTACGCTACCAAGAGTCATGCCTCCAACGTACCGGCATGCATGCCACTGTAGAGATGTGGGAGTCACCCATTGGTACATCAAAAGACACAAGTCGAGACAACGGGCCCATTATTCATCTCAGGATTAAGATACAATACAAATGATTGTCTAAAGTGAATCGATTTGCCAAGACAGAATTATTAATCCAAATCAATTCACTTTATGTCCCGATCCAACACATCGTCACCTATGACAACGCGCCAATGTTTCTATTCACGAAGTCCAACTCCGATGGCCAAGACAAACCATCTCCCTAAAGGGATATAGACACCATAACAATCTTTACATGAATAAAGCGCCCAACTTTATTCCTTCTATTGCGGATCATATATTTTAGACCATCACCTTAAGAGCCGTGTCTACCGCATAATCATCCCATCATATGCCCAACTCTTAAGATTTAGACTGACAGTCTCAGACTACTGTTTGCTTATCATACATTCAACAAATATGAACGTAAAGAGGACAATATTTGGTATATATAAATGAATAAATTCTTTATTGATAAAAAATGTCTCCAAAAACGTATTACATTTTTACTCCTTAGAGCATACATGTCTAACACCAACCTCATCGTGTTAGAAAAAGGTTGTGAGCTCGGTTCTCATTCGAGAAGAAGATGGTGTTCATAAGACCGTCCACTACACCAGCCATGCATTCTGAGGTGCCGAGGAGAGGTACCCTCCACTTGCAAAACTCGCGTTCATCCTTGTCACCTTTGCTTGAAAGCTTCGGCCTTACTTCAAGGCCACACAATTCGTGTCCCGACCAAGTATCCATTATGACAAGTACTCCAAAGTCTAGAGATATCTGGGTGGATGGCTAAGTGGTCAGTCGAGCTCGGGCAATATAACGTTCATTTTGTTTAGAGAAGGGCTATAAAGGCCTAAGCCTGGCCGACTTTATTGCCGAATTTACTGACACCGTGCAGAGCACTCCCTCTATCAAGAAGGCCCCTATAGAAGATCCAGACTTCCCTAGCAGCGACAGAGGTAGTGATGTCTCCAAGCTGGAGCCTGAGTGGAAGCTCTTCGTGGATGGAATCATCTTGCGCCAACGGGTCAGGCACTAGGCTGGTCCTTACCAACCTAGATGGTTACAAAGCAATTTATGCCCTTCGCTTTGATTTTAAGGCATCCAATAATGAGGCCAAATATGAAGCACTCTTGGCCGAACTCAGAATTGCAAGACACCTCAGGGTGGACCGCATATCCGTTTATAGTGATTCCATGCTTGTCATCCAACAGGTTACTAGGGGATTCCAAGCCTGAACAGAATCCATGACCACATATTTGTGGGAAGTCAAGGCGTTGTTGGGGCAATTTAAAGCTTATTCCTTCAATCAAATCCCTCGATCTGAGAACTTCGAGGCCAACATCCTTGCTTGGTTGGCCTCGGGCTTAGGCGACAATGAACTTAGGTTGGTCTCTATCGAGAGATTAACAAAGCCAAGGATCATCAAAGAAGTAGCTAGTGTAGCCGAAAAACAAGAAACCACCTAGATGGACCCGATCATCTAATACCTAATCATAGTCGAATTGCTCGACAACCGAGAACAGGCATGCCGGATCTATAATGACCGAGAAAATTTCATTAATAAAACCTAATATTTAATTGAGTTTAATTAATAAATTTACCCTTAAAAATTGTAATTTTTGTAAAATTACGATAATATAAATAATAAGCCGTATTAAATGAAAATTTCACTGTATTGTGATGCGATGTTGGATATTTCTAATATAGATTTTATGAGTTTAATTACTCAAAAATTTATAAATAATATCCATAAAATGAATTTTATATCACAATTAATTGTAAAATTGTGATATAAACACATAGGTACTTAGAATATAAATATCATGTAGAGTCCACCGAGACCTAACCCAGCGTAAGAAAGAGGCTGATGCAGTATAAGTATACTGTCAAGTGAAAATGTAGATATGGAAAAAGTTACGTTTAGCCTCTAAAAGAGAACCGAAGGTAAGGAAAATAGTTTACACAATCTAAGGATATGAAATGGCATTGATTTAACCATGGCAGTATACGAAAAATACTGTGTGGTGAAAAATTACATAGTATAAATTTTTAACTCCACAAAGTGGACACTCCTTGGTTTTCTATTGGGCCACATGTCTAGAAAAGTGGCCCAATCACCTTGTGCCACCTAGGGGTATACTCATGGATTACCATGAGTCACCAAAGAGAGATAAGGAAGCATTAAATGTGATTTTATCCAAAAAAATCTCTTCCTTCTTCCACCTCTAGTTCCGACGGCCATTAGGGGAGATCTCCAAAATTTTCCTCAAGCCCAAAACTTTGCAAAAACAACCCCACATAAGTTCAAGAGGCAAAAATCCAAGAAAGTTCAACAAATTTTAAGGTAAAATCTAACTTTTTTTCAAGATTTCAAGGGATTTTTAATGGGTTAAGAAAGAAAATTAACCCAAGGTATTTTTGCATGAAAATGACCTCTTGGAAGGAGTTTCAAAGAGCTTTAGGAAGCTAGAAATCAAAAGGTGCTATTTGAGGTAAGTTTTGAAAGAAATTATTGTGATTTTAGTTTTGATTTTTTTTTTCCTTTGTGAAGTGCACGGGTCTTGAGCACATTTGGTGAAATATCATGGATACTTGATGTATGGCATGTCGACATGGTAAAATTATGGTTTAAAGGTTGAAAAGTGGTATTTTGTGTAAACAGTGTGTTTTTGTAATTTAAGTGTTAGTTTTTCAAAAGTGTTGCTTGATGTGGTAAATGATTCCAACAAAGGCTAAAATTGTTTATACAGGGGTAGATTTACAGTTCTAAAACAGATTTCATCAAAATACCCTAAGGACTAAATTGAAAGAAAAAGTTTTCCCTTGGCAGATTTAAAAAACGCCTAAAAACACCCCTGTATAGTGAGATTTTAGAAAAATTTATAACATAAAAGTTGTAGATCTCGACAAAAGTGTTACGCACCGTAGACGGTTCGTCGAAAAACTCAACCGTTTGTGAGTTTTTGATTTTTCAAGAATTTATCAAAAGTGAAAAAAATGTTAAAATGGTAAAAATGTTATTTTTCAAAATGATTTAAGGTATGGTACTTTGAGTAAAAATTTTCCTTATGAAAAATAGGACATTTTGATGTGAAGAGATAAATTTTAGTCCTAGGGGCAAAATCGTCAAAATTTTTAGTTCAGGGACTAAATCGCAAAGTTTTATGAAAATAAGACATAATTGAGAATTAAAAAGATTTGACCCAATAGGGTGTTATTTTAAAATTAGTATGTGGTTATTTTCGTAAGAATAACGAAATCGAGCTCAGGTAGGTTAGTAGACCCATAGAGGATAAAATCGTCATTTTTGCCCAAATAACCCAAACTGCTCTGAAATGTTTCAAATGGAAAAAGAATAGTTAAAAAGGTTCCCACCCTTCATTAGAAACAATGGAGTAGAGTTAGATAGAAATAAGAAAACCAGTGGTTTTTAGAGTTGTATATAGTGATGCAACTCAATTCATTAATTAACGGATGTTTTGTATCAAACAGTGGAATTTGGCTAATGGCTTTGTAATTGGCCAATGGGATCCTAGGAGTCTAGGAGAAAGGAAATCGAGGTTGAGTTGTCCGACGTTCGAAACAAGTAAGTACCTATCCCACCTACAGTATGAAATTGTAGGCGTAGAATGCAAAATGTGTATATGTACCTGTGTGTATATCAAGGTGTATACTTGTGTGTATGTAATGGCATGAGTATTTATAAATATAAAGGGGTATACTTGTGAGTATATGAAATATATATATACGTGAGTGTATATTATGACATGTACCTGAGAGTATGTTATGACATGTACCTGAGTGTATATGATGATCTGTGCCTGTGTGTATATTTTATGTTAAGTACCTGTGAGTACATTATGTCATATACCTATGCGTAAATTAATATGTACCAGTGTGTATATAAAGTATGTACCTATGTGTACTATGTCGTACAAGAGCATTTATGTTATGTATAACATGTAATCATCACTTCATACATGTTATGATAGCCATAATAAGTGAATTCGTAAACAAATTACCAAAAGTTAAGAAAAGTGTTGTACTGACTCCTGACTCAAAGGAAGTTTAAGGATTACAGTATGGTCACGATGTTACGTAGACCTAAGTGCACAATGGTACGAACATTTGGGCCCTAGTTAAAGATGAGAAATGATAATGATAAGGGAGGATTATAAGAAAGCCTAATAAGATCATGCATTTTATTGAATGTGCAAGTGGGTTTATATGGGACTTACTGGGCATAAGCTCATTAAGTATTTTATGCTGTAGGTATTCTGACGAAAAGGTCAGAGTAATTCTATTGATAAGTTGGCAGAGGGATGATCAGTGTGCAGACTGGGTATGGTTTCCGCCGCAATATGTTTCTGTTGTATTGTATTTTAAGATATTTTGAAAGTAATGTTTGAGAAACTATATTGTAAAGGAAAGGTGGTTATGTAAATACAAGTATATGTTTGTATTTCAAAGGTTGTTAGACCAGTATATATAAAGTATTTATACATAAAAAAAATTTCTTAAATTTTTGCTTATAAGTAAGTAAGAAAAAGCTTTATCACAACCCGAAAAAGGCTCGTTGTGACAGGATCTACAACAACTCAGCCCGGTATTCGGTGATCGATGAAAAACTTTATCGACGAGGCTATACTATGCCTAAGGAGCGTAGGACCTAGAGAGGCTCATTATTTAATGAAGGAAATCTATGAAGGGCTATGCAGCAACCATGCAGGGGCCGATCCTTGGCTCAGAAGTGTCTTCAATAGGGTTACTATTGGCTGACCATGGCGCAAGACTGCAAGGATTTTGTGCGAAAATGCCTTAAGTGCCAGTAGGTTGCTCGGGCCATCAAACATCAGTGACATCTACCTGGCCTTTCTCCAAGTGGCTCATTGACCTGATCGAACCACTTCCCTAAGCCCGATCACAGTTCAAATACTGCATTGTGGCCATAGACTTCCTCACCAAGTAGGTGGAAGTTGAGCCATGCACTAACATGACCTAGGCATAGTGCATCAACTTCATTTGGAAGAACATCATCTATCGATTTGAGATTTCATATACTATTGTAACCGACAACGCCAAGCAGTTTGAGTCATCAAGTCTACTCCACCTGTACGAGCAACTTGTCATCAAAAAGGTATTCTCCTCTCTCGGCTACCCTCAAAGCAATGGGCATGTCAAAGCCATCAACAAACTATCAAGGACAAACTGAAGAAAAAATTGGAGGATCTCAAAGGCGCATGGATCGACAACCCAGACTGCCATAGGTGAGACTCCATTCTTTATTGTCTATGGGGCTGAAGTAGTTATGCTAGTAGAGGTTGGCCTACTAAGCTTCAGGATTGAACAATTCGACGAGCTTCGGAATGCCAAGATCATGATGTCCGAGCTCGATCTGCTCGAGGAGAAAAGAGACTGCGTTGTAATTCGCACTATGGCACGGAACCAAGTTGTTGCTCGGTATTATAACAAGCGAGTTCTACCGATGAGCTTTAAAGTTGGTGACTTGGTGCTTAAAAAGGTCAACTTTTAGCAGCCCAAGCTAGAGTCATTAGGACCAAAGTGGGATGGCCCATAAAAGGTGGTTGGAATCACGTGGTCAGGCACCTAAAAGCTAACTAAAATAGAAGGAAACGTGCTCGACCACCCTTGGAACACCAAACACCTGAAAAGATTCTTTTGTTCACGAAAGCCAAAGCAAATTTTTTTTTAACCTTTGGACTCATTCTTTTGTAACTAGGCCTTTTAAATAGGACTAGGATGTAAAAAAGAAACGCTAATGAAAAATACTTATTCTACACAATTCCTCCGAGCAATCTTTGTTAAGAAAGACATAACTCCTAAAGGGGGGGGCCTTAATTGCAAGCCAAGGGACCTGGCTACAACTTTTGAAGAGGGATAACCATCCCGATTAACCAAACTGGGGGGCTGATCAACACAGTATTGACTGTTGGTCTGCCATCATACGGACTACCCGGCCAAGAGTCGCCCTGACATGGTGATGATCCCAAGAACATAACTCCCGACTACGATTAGACTTGTAAAACTTCAAATGAACATAAACAAGCCTAAGGGGGGCGATAGGGTACCACATGCAATTGTGATTAACCTGGCCAAGAAATGGACCTTCCCTGCTCGGCGAAACTTGGTAAACATGAAATCGAATTAAGTTTCATTTATGGGAAAGTTTGTTTTTGAGGATAATTCAACTTGGAAAAAATGAAATGTCAATTTCATTTCCAAGAAAGTTTGTTCCCAAGGAACATTCAACTTGGAAGAATGAAATCGACATTTCATTCCTAAGAAATGTTTAACTTAGAAAAAATGAAGTCACCGCTTCATTTCCTAGAAGCTTTTAACTCTAAGGAAAATGAAATTATCATTTCTTTCCCGAGAAGCATTTAAATTGAAAATGGAATTAACGTTTCATATATGAGAAATATTAAACTTGGAAAATAAAACTAAAAAGTTACGTTTTCGAGGAACAATAAACTTGGAGAATGAAAGAAAATTTCATTAAAAATAAAAATCAAATTATCGATGGGAGAGACAAATAACAGGGCACCTCTTAAGCCCGGATGGAGAATTACAAAAACCAAAAATAAATCAACCTTGGGTCTCATCCCCCGCATCATTGCCGTCGCCATTCCCATCCTCGCCGTCCACATCCACCACGACCTCTTGGTTGGTCTGATCGGTCTCCTCGTCCGCGTCAAGCTCAATAACGGTTGACCAGTCAAAATCGGCCGCCTTGAGATGCCTCTCTAGAATGTGGTCTTGCACTTCTGTCATCCCAAGGTAATAATTGTCCACATACTCCATGGAGGCCTTGAAGTTCTTGACAGCCTGGACGAGTCAGTCGGGAAACTCTTCCTTGAGGAAACGCTAGTGCACCTCCCTGGAAGTTTGAAGTTCGACCCGTGCCTGGTTGACCTCGTTCCAAGCCTACTCTATGGCTGCCCTAGCCTAGTCAGCCTCTTGTTGGGCCCTTTTTGCATCATCTTTGGCCCTAGTGGACTTTACCTTCTCCTGCTCGAGCTTGGCTGCTTTCTACTCGAGCGCCTTTTTAACCTTGGCCTTCTCCAAGATAACCTTTTTGGCTTTAAGTTTCTCGAAGCCAAGCTCCTGCATGCCAACCATATTGTTCATCTCTAGAAGTAAGCAGGCCTAAAATAGAGAAGTAGGTAAGAGCGAAGAAGATCTAACTTAAAAGGAGCTCGAGACATGGACTTAACGTACCTTAACAGAAGAGCAGAAGGCTACCCGAAAGAGACTCTCGTAGTCTTCTTCTCGGAGACTCTCAAAAAATGAGTCCCTAGGCATTGCCTCCCTAACGGTTTCAATCATTAGAAGGTGGGTGGCTCGACGCCTCCTTGACGGCTCTGTTGATGGTGGAGGCACGGTGGCTGTGACATCTTGTGGTAGGGCCTGGTTGGACGAGGCCCTCGTCCTTGTCGGTGGCGGTGGAGGGGCAACTAGTTGGACTGTGGTGGGAGGTTGCTCAGCCCTCTAAGGCTGATCGGCCCTAAGGGTCCTTTTCCTTTTAGACCCCATAACACCCTCGCCCTTTGAGTGACGAAGATTCTCCATCATTTTTTGCCGCTCCTCCATGGACGTCTACCGAGAAGACATATCTGTAATAAAATTTGCAAGTTAGAAAATGCTCAACACAAACAAAAAAAAGGGAGCTCACCGCCCATCCGAAGCTAGCTCGATGGGTAGAGAAGCCGAATCACGTCCTCGAGGTCCATGTCTACTATGGGTGGCCCCAGGTAGAAGGAGCCACTCGACGAGTCCTCAAAATTAGATGATGATGGCTCCCTCATCGGCCACTAGATCGGCTAGTGCTCGACTCCATGATTTCAAAGGTGCCTGGCCTTGCAACTGTAACTTGCCCAGCCAACTGGGTAGAAGGACCATTTTGACGGGAGTTTGTTAAGCTGGACCCGCCAAACCAGCCGTAATAAGAGAGGTCATACTTCTTGAGCAGGAAGGTTTGTTACCAAGTAGACTCAGGCTTGGCATACAAATCCTCCACTGTCTTGACTATCTTGCTCGAAGCCTATGGCCTTTTCAACCAAACATGCCCCTGCTCAAACGTCCTCGGGACATGCAAGTCCTCGAGCACTACCTTATCGGCTTAGGCTAAATAATTTTCCTCGACGAAGAACCACTTGAACTTTCATAGCTTGTCTAAGTCGGGGTTGCCCAATATGAAATCCTTCTTGAAGTCGATGGAGTAATACTATCCTAACTACTGAGGAATCCTTTTCATTTTATACACCTACTTGAACGCTTCCCATGGTATCTCGGTTGCCTGGTAATACCTCCATAGCATGTACATCCCAATTATGGAACGATAACAGTTTGGGTTCAGCTGAGTAGGACAAATGTTGAGATCATTGAACGCTCGGTGAAGGAAGGGGTGGAAAGGCAGATGAAGCTTGGCCTAGAAGAACTCGACGTATAGTGTTATATATCCATCTAGCAGGTTGAGTAGTGAATCACCATCTACGAGCAAGACAAGGTCGACATCATCTGGGATGTCGTATTCTCGAAGTAGCATCTAGAGCCGGAACTCCATCAATGCACACGTATAACCTGCTACTGATGTTTGGTCAAGCCGAGATCACCTATAAGCAATGACGCCTTAGACCTTATGATGACAAGTTTCTCCTCAGCATCCTCCTCTTTGGCAGCAGCATCCTCGGGTTCCACCTCCTTGACTTGCTCATCTTCATTGGAGACATCCACGGTCACCCAACCCTCAATAAGAGCAAAAGCCTTAGCACTTCGGCCTGAAATGCTTTGCGTACTAGGAGCTGCCACCAAATCGGCGCATTCTTAGGCTGTAACCTAGGATGTGCTAGCGACGACAGCCCCAATGTAAGGATCCTCGCCCCTGCAAGGCCTGACCGGGCATGTCCCTTCGATAAGGTCCAAAAACTCCTACTTGGGCACCGTCTCGGCACTAAGGCTTAGTATTTTGGCCACCCAGGCCGCTCCGTCATGACTAGGGGATACTTCCTCAATGTCCACCTTGATAGTTATCGACTGGTTGGTGTGGGTTTTGCTGTCCGACTAAGAGATGTTTACGTTCTAGGAGTCACTATCGTTACTCATTTTTCTAAGTGTGCTTCTCGGGAAAATTACCTATTCTGTTTGTGGAAGCTCAGGATAGTCTAAAGTCCTCGGGTTATGAACTACAGCCTGATAGTTAAAACTCGAAAGTCATGAAGTCTGGTTATGTTGATGCGTTGAAATAATGGAGAACAAACTCCTATTTACAACAGCCTCAGGCACGAATCTTGGCCATGGGAAATGAAGAGGCATAATGATTACGCTCTTTAGGGAAGCAACAAATCGGATGTTGACACATGTCTCTCCAAGCTTTATCGTGTGACCTTTCATCTTTCGTCTCCCTGGGACACCACCAGAGCATCAATCTAAGTCGACCTCACCCTCTCGGCATAGTTCACTCGACCAAGCACCGACTAGGTGAACTAGAGGCCTATTGTTGGAGGTGAGCTCGGTGCCTCTACCAAGGAACCTGTTCCCGGTGGTTCGAAAATATGCTTGGCATAATTAGTTGGGAGCACATATCGAACCCCTTTGAGCTCGACTCGTCTACTTGAGGTGCTCTTTATGGCCTTCTAGGCTGCGACATTAACGGTCGCCTCCTGGGGTCAGACACCAGTTTGGATTGGATTGTTATAACCTACAAACAGGCTGCCACTTGCCACAAGGAGCTAACAGAAGGCTATCTTGCCACAGTCGGATGGAGACTAATCCACTGATGGGAACCATGATACTTGTCTTCTGCCTTCTAATAGGCCTTGATGTGACACACAGGTCGTGGGTAAAACCCACCTAACACCCTGTTCGAGTAACAACATATAAATAGAGCGCATTTACTGTAGCTCAAGCAAGCATGCTCTTTCCTAACTAACGAGCTCTGAAGCGTCACTTCTCTTATTGCAGGTACATCTGAGCAGGTAGAGGCGAGTAGGGAAGAGCCGTCCAACCACTGTGTGTAACCGCACGTGATGTTGATTCGCCGCCACTCATTGGTAAGCATTAACAAGCATCGTGGCAATCTCCTATAGAACATACTCAATACCTGTCATTAGCGGCATTTCATGATGGTAAAAAAACCGTCGTGAAAAGTCTCTTCGATACTACGATGAACGATTTCATTATGGTTAAAAAATCGTCGTGGATGCTTTCCATGAGAGTTTAAAACTGTCGTATAATTCTTAATTTTTACTCGTGCTGCGACTCTAGTCCATGTCTAGATCCAGCCTTCCTTGAGTCGTGATCCTCATTCGACTTCGTTCTCCTAATATTGAACGTGGCATAAGATAATAGAACAGACCGAAAATGAATTGTATTTTATAATATGACATATGTCGTATTATTTTATCGTCCATTAACTTATACAAGTTAGTGGTCGTTATTAGTAAACATTATATTAATATACTACTATATAACATAATGTTCTAATACAATCCATAAAACATGCACATAAAGTGGAGATAGACGATGAAAGGAAATTTGATGATATTTGCGTCTAAACTTTTTACTAAGTAATTTTCTAAATCTTTATTGTTTGGCAGATTAAACTTAAAGATATCAACTTTGGCAACTTTCATCTTTAGCATTAAAATTAACAAAACGTTAATTTTTTTTTCTAAAATAACTAAATCAGGTAATTAATTATGCGTTCCCAATTGCATAAAAACTTAGAATAAAAAAGGGTATGATTTGGAAGTTGTCCTCCACCCCCACCCACACCCACCACCACATGCACAACAAATGAAATTAAAAAAAAAAAAAGGTATTTAGTATATTGGTTTAAACCAAAACTTTTGGTTTGAATACTATAACATATGACTTGTATTTTTTTTACTTAATACTATAACACATAAAAATTTTATATTATTTTCTGATCAAAGTATTTTTTTTACTTAATACTATAACACATAAAAATTTTATATTATTTTCTGATCAAATTAATGCCTCAGACACCTTACAAGTTACAAGTAATTATGTAAGATACATGCAACCAACTGTGTATTCCTTGAAAATTCCCCGTAAAGTGACTCGGGGCTTGACAAGTTCCCACCTAGCATATAAAAACATATTATAAAACAGCTTAATTGGATTTGCTGTTTTTCCTCCTCCTTAAAGTTAGCCAGCCCCTGTATTGGTGGAGCCCATTGTCAAAGGATTATTTTGCTGGAATGTGAATCTGTGCAAGACAAAAACAGACAAAAGTAATTGGTAAAGAGTTTAAAAAATTCAAGTGATGATGGAGAACACATGACCGCTAAATAAATTATACTGTGCTAGCATAGCCATGATACTAATTAACATTACCGGGAAAAGATACGATTTTATGAATCTTACTTTGATACTTTACATATAAACCTTAATTTTTTAAGCGATTTGTCATCTCGCTCATACTTTTGTCAGTATGGCTACAGATTTAATTGTCTTTATAGCAATCATGGACCTCTCCGAAAAAGACTACCAAATTAAGTAGTAATTATATTTCTTTATTACATTTTCTTGGTATTTAAGATTTAAGCATCTATTGCATGCATGCAAAAGCCCTACAAATGCCAACTTCAACGCCAAGAGTATTATCATTCAACGACCAGGGACGGTCGTCCTTGTTTTAAAATATGCTAAAAAAAATAATAAAAATAAAAATAAAGGGTCAGATATCCCGTGATAGCAGCATGATATGGGTACCTTTAACATCAAATGTTCCAAATTAGCTGACTTTATGCCTGTAAAAAGAAAGTTATTAATATTAACTTTAAAAATCACTACTTTACTTTCTTATTTTTTAAAACTCTTCACTTTGTCTCTTAAATTTTTAATATCACCATTTTGCTTCTAAAAATTTAAATCTTCTCACTTTGTTTCCTAAATTTTTGATTTTTTAATTAAATAGATATAATTAAACGTACATGATTTACACATGGTTCATCTACAAGGATAAAAATGAGATTTTATTGCCTCTTAGTTATATTTCACGTTGACATTCACACTTGATACCTTTGTTTTTTATTTGAACCCTTATTTAGGAAGATTTTTCCCGCACATCTCTTTTCATTTTTAATGCGTAATTTATTTAATAAACTGATATTTTTCCCCTATATTTACATTTGAATACTAAAGAAGATAAGTTAGGTATTAAATGTGACAGATATCGCAAACAATATCGATAAGAAATATGCATACAAACCCTTCTTAAATAAGAACAAATAAAAAAACATTTAATGAAAGTGTAAACATGAAACAAAACTTGAGACATTTTTTCCCTTATAGGTGATCCATGTGCAAATCACATGTATTTTATTTTATCTATGTGAATGAAAAATTGAAAAATATGAGACAAAATAGGAAGCTTGAAGCAAGGAGAAAATGGTGATTTTTAAAATTTAGAGGGTAAAGGGAGACATTTTGAAAGTTCAGGGATAGGGAGTTTTAAAGTTCAAGCAGTAAAGTGAGGGAGACCATAAAATTTAGGGGCCATTAGTGTTAATAACCAAATATATATATAGAAAAATGCTACAATATGACCCATAAAAATTCTCATTAATAAGAATTTTTTTTGTCCATTTGATCTTGTTCTAACAGTGAAAAATAATAAGCTTGTCTTAAGTCTAAGGAGCAAATACACACCAGATTTTTTTTTTAAAAAAAAGAAAATTAAAAGAGGGCCACAGCTACCCTTTCCTTCTCCACCATCGCGACCGTTAAGAGGGGCCGCGATAACCATGGCTCCGGAGGGGCATGATTTCAGCGTGACCTCATGACGATTGCCATTGTCATCCATGGGTCCTATGTGATAGAGGTCACATCTCGATAGATTGTGATTCCCTTTCTTTTCCGGAGAAAATGGGTTGCCGAAGATGTACCCTCTTGATACAAGGCAGCCACCAAGGTTCGAGACAGAATCACAAGTTGTCGAGAAGTCATCACCATAATTCATGACTTCATAGTTGTCCTCTTAACCCACGACAATATTACTTGCAATGTAACACCACCTTTTGTTGAGGGTGTGACTAGGTTTGTGACCAACAATGGTCGCATGCCCATCACAAGACCACCATTGCAATACCACAATGGTCCTCCTCCTCCTCATGCCGTTGATCGAGCTTGCCTCCAAGTCGTTGTAGACACCACGTCTGGTCGTCAACGTCACTGTTCAATTGGTTGTGGCTACCGGAGTTTTTTTATTTTTTTATTTATTTTTATTTTGGTTAATTATTAGGCTTTTATTTTTATTTTAATTGATTGTGTAAGGGATAGCTTATTGTAATTGGATAGAGTTAAAGTTTTTAAACCATTGGGTTACTTCCAACGCCTAAAAAACACATCTCATAAATAGACCCTATTAGAGGGTATTGTCATAACATTCCCCAAAAAAATAAAATGATTTTCTTTTCAATTTCTGTTTCTTTCTTGACAACTACCTGTAACGTCCCGAAATTTATTTAATATTAATGTAATGTAAATGATGAATTAGTGTGCCATAATTAAAGTTTTAACTTTAATTAGATTATTTGGTTGGATTTTTAGTTTTTGGTTGTTTTGTTAAATTGATACATTTAAATGATTTCTTATGGATTTAAAATGATGTTTTGAGTTTTAAAACACAACAATTTGTAAAATGTTAAAAATACTCCGTTTTACAAAACCGTGGGCGGCACATGGTTTTCGCACAGTAAAACCGCCCACCGATTTTCTCTATTTATTTCTCTCTTCTCTCTCTCTCTCTTCACTCTCACGAGCTCTCTCTCTCTCTCCTCTCTCTTGGTCTCTCGGCAGTCCTTCTCTCTCTCAATCTCTTTCAAAATTTTTGATTTCCATTCGAATCCAAGCTTCGGAACAGCAAGGAGGAAGCTCGGGGACGTGATTCGGCAACCGAGAACGCGGATTGAAGCTTCGATTCGAAGTTAGATTCGAAATTTCTAAACTTTTTACAAAATTTTCAATTTTGTGTGTTTTTGAAATCTAAGTTTGTTTTAGCTTAGAAAACCATGGATTTGTGTTAAATGAACTTAAAACAACTAGAATCTAAGCCTAGATTGAAGAAAAACGGATTGGATTCAAGATTTTCATTTTTCTCCTCTTTTTCTCATTTTCGGATTTTTGAGGATTTCGAGTTTAAATGTTGTTTAAATGATCCCAAACATGTTCTAGAATGTTTTTCTATCAATTATAGTTGTTTTTCATGCCTGAGATTTGAGAAAAACAGGTTAGAAACAAGATTTTGATTTTGGGGATCGAGAAACCCGTGGCTGGGATTTCTGGATCTTCCCAGTTCGGCAGGCCGAAGTTCATGTTCGGCAGGCCAGAGTGATGATCGGCAGGCCGGTGTTCTTCCGACCGGCAGGCCGAATCTGGGGAAATGTTCGGCAGGCCGAACCTTGTTTCTGGCAGGCCGAACTGTGCAGTTCGGCAGGCCGAAGCAGGGCGTCCAGCAGGCCGACCGAGGCATGGAAAATTTTGTGATTTTTACCCGATTTTACTGTTTTGAACCCTGATTTAAATCCCAACCTTATAGGATGATTTTAATAATACAAATGGCACACTAGGACATCATGAAATGATTTAGTAACATAGAATGTTTCGAACTAGATATTGATCGACTTAGTTTGTATCTAGGATTGTTCGTGGTTCCGTGGAGCTAACATATAGCGGATCGGGATTACGGTGTGGGGTACCGGCACGAGTATTGAGGTAGGACTTCTATCCTATTTCTTTGGTAGCCTGGTTTTGAAATGATTTGGCTTTGAAAAGGATTTCTATCAAAATGTTTTCAACGGTTGTTTGAAAATGATTTCATCGGTTATATTTTTATATACCGTGACATGAAATGAATTTCATAATGAATGTAATTGACAACACTCGGTAATTGGGTTTTGAATGATAATGATAATAAACACATGGGCATGATGCCATATCAGAGATCGGGTCGTGATCGACCTTGGGGGCAGGTCCCGAAACCCAGCTGGGCCACTACGGTGGTGATATCATGGTTTGCCTAGGTAAAAGTAAACTGGTGTTTTGATTTGACGAGTAGACTGTTCTGTGCCAGAACGGTTTTACTCAATTTATTTATTTATTTATTCAAGTTTCTTCTTGTATAACTCCTGATAATGTTATGTTTCTTTGCATTAAATTATTTTATAAAACTTAGTCCTAGTGAGCCTTTCGCTCACGTTTTATTGTTTTAAATTTCCCCCCCCCTAGGTGGTTTCCCATTTAGGTTTGGAGAAGATTCTTCGGACCGAACTCAGGAGCAATAGGAGAATTTGTTTACATTCTGTATTTATTAATCAAGGCATGTAAGACTTAACTTTATTTGTACTTGGACTGTAATTGTATTTGTGATATTGTCAGATTCATGTGTGTGCACAAGTTGTGGGTTGTGGAACCCATATTCGCGATTTTTATTCAATTATTGTTATTTGTTTAATGATTTTAAATTCTTTTATAAAATGTGGTGGAAAATCTCTTTATTTCTTACTTAATTGGATTTTTAAGCCCTTAATTTCAATTAAATTCTCTTTTAATTAATCTAAATATTCCACCACGTCACCTCCCGTACTCCGGGGCGTGACAGAATGGTATCAGAGCTCAAGGTTATGAACCTTGGGAATTATGCACACATAGGTTTGACAATGAAATACTTCTGACAGTCCAAATTTTGTTTTCAGAAGTGAGAGAATGGCACCTAGACGTCGTTCGACAGCTGACGCCGAGTTCGGAAATGATGAGGGCCTGATGAGGTCTATAATTGTGGCTTTCCGGCAGATGGCAGCCAGGGCTAGACCGGAGGACTCCAGTGTTGGTAGTCGGCATGCTTTCTTTAAGGAATTTCGGCGGGCGTCTATTCCGACTTTTGATGGCAATGGGGATCCGCAGTTAGCAGAGTATTGGTTGGATTCGATCTTGAAGCATCTTGATACCCTTGGTGTGCCTGAGGAGTATCGTGTGGAGTTTGCGGCGTATAAGCTCGAGGGTGGCGCTAACACCTGGTGGAAACAAACTAAGCGTCTGGAGCGCGGTGGCGATATCGGTTGGGACAAGTTTGAGGAGCTGTTCTATGATCGGTATTTTCCGCAGGGGTATCGAGATCAGAAGGCAGCTGAGTTTTATAGATTGCAACAGGGTGATATGTCAGTTCGGGAGTATGAGGCAAAGTTTAACGAGTTGGCTAGGTTTGCTCCATCAGCTGTGGCATCGGAGCGCGAGAAGTGCATCAAGTTCCAGGAAGGACTCAAGGCTCCTATTCGGCGGCAGTTGGTTGCTCTACGGCTTAGGGGTTTCGGAGAGCTTGTGTCGTCAGCGATCTCCGTGGAGAATGATTACGTGCAGTATTGTGAGGACCGAGCCAAGGCTTCAGGAGAACCGCAGAGGAGTGGCAGGAAGAGCACCAGTAGTCGTCCAGCTCCGGGGAAAGGCAAGCAAGGCGGTGCGACCAGTGGCAACAGCAGTTCGTCTGGCAGCGGGCGTAGCAACCCCTACAGCTTCCATTGTCATTTCTGTCAGCAGCCCGGACACATCAAGAGGAATTGCCTAATCAGGAGTGCTCGTCTTGGATCGCAGACCGGGGAGGATGCCAGTCGTTCGTCTCAGCCTCAGCCTTAGACCCTACCTCCGCCTCCGCAGTACCCGCAGTTGCAGTATCCGCAGTTTTCTCCTCAGCAATTCTCATATCCGGCACGGGGACAGCAACCGCAGTATTTTCAGCGCAGTGTTCCTCAGTATAGAGCTCCGAGTACAGGTAGTGTGCAGTCATCTCCATCTCAGCAGTATCGGCCGAGTAATGCAGGACCCAGTAATGTTGGTAGAGGAAAAGGGAAGGCGCCAGTGCAGGTTCATGCAATGGCATCTGGAGGGTCATATTCTCAGATTGGTAACGCGGTTGTCGATGGTATGGTTTTGGTTTCTAGATCTCTAGCTCGCGTTTTATTTGATACCAGTGCCTCTCATTCTCTCATTTCGAGTTCCTTTGTACATGCCTTGGGATTAGAAGTAGAAGAGTTTAAGGAACCCCTAGTTATAACTTCTCCCTTGGGGCGGGTGTGTGTAAATTGTATGTGTAAATCCTGTAAAATAAAGATTGGGGATGAGATTTTGAAAAGTGATTTGATTGTACTCCCCATGAGCTCCTATGATGTGATTTTAGGGATGGACTGGTTGTCCAGGTATAGTGCAGTTGTGGACTGCCAACTTAGAAAAGTGACCCTAGTGTCTGATAGGGGAACGGTAATCACTTACCAGGGTGGTGGTGATTGGCTAATGAGTGAGCGTCTCATGAAGTCATGTCTAGGAGGGCGAAGGAATCTAGATTGTTTTGCTTTTCTTGCCAATCTAGATTGCGAGCCCTATGTTTCGAGTAGTAGTGTAGCGATTCCGGTGGTTGGTGAGTTCGAGGATGTTTTCCCCGACGAGTTATCAGGGTTACCACCGCATCGGGAGATTGAGTTCGGTATCGAGTTGTTTCCAGGGACATCACCGATTTCTATGGCACCTTATCGGATGGCGCCGGCAGAAATGAAGGAATTGAGGAAGCAACTTCAGGAGCTTGCTGATAAAGGATATATTCGGAATAGCACATCTCCGTGGGGAGCACCAGTTTTGTTCGCTAAGAAGCACGATGGGACTCTCAGGTTATGTGTGGATTATCGGCAGCTGAATCGTGTTACGGTGAAGAACAAGTATCCCTTGCCTAGGATTGATGAGCTATTTGATCAGTTGGGAGGTTCGCGATACTTCTCGAAGATTGATTTGCGGTCAGGTTATCATCATCTCAGAATCAAGGAAGAGGATATTCCCAAGACAGCTTTTAGGACTCGGTATGGGCACTTCGAGTTTCTGGTTATGTCTTTTGGGTTGACGAATGCTCCAGCAGCTTTTATGTATTTGATGAACAGGATATTTAGGCCGTATCTGGATCAGTTTGTGATCGTGTTCATCGATGATATTCTTGTGTATTCTAAGACTTGGGAGGAGCATGAGCAGCATCTTCGGATCGTGCTTCAGACTCTGCGGGAGCACCAGTTGTATGCTAAGAGGGAAAAGTGTGAGTTCTGGTTGACTGAGGTCAAATTTCTGGGTCATGTCATCTCGGAGCATGGTATTTCAGTGGATCCGTCCAAGATTGAAGCTATATTGGAGTGGGAACGACCAAGAAATGTAGCGGAGATTCGCAGCTTCTTAGGTCTTGCTGGATATTACAGGAAATTTGTAAAGGACTTTTCGAAGATTGCAACTCCGTTGATGAGGTTGATCAGGAAAAACGTCAGGTTTGAGTGGGATGAAGACTATGAGTCTGCTTTTTAAGAATTGAAGAACCGGTTGACTTCAGCTCTAGTATTAGTTATTCCTAGTAGTGACGAGCCGTATGAGGTTTATGCTGATGCTTCAGGGCGCGGACTTGGATGCGTGTTGATGCAGCATAGACGTGTAGTAGCGTACGGATCGAGACAGCTACGACCTCACGAGCGGAATTATCCTACTCACGATTTAGAGCTTGCAGCGGTGATCTACGCGCTGAAGATTTGGAGATGTTACTTGTATGGAGCATCGTTTCAGGTCTTCTCCGATTATAAGAGTTTGAGGCATTTGTTCACTCAGAGGGATCTCAACTTGAGGCAGCGCAGATGGGTGGAGTACATGGAGGATTATGATTTCGCGTTGCAGTATCATCCCGGGAAAGCTAATGTGGTCGCGGACGCGCTTAGCAGGAGGTCTTCAGGGATTCTCGCTTGTTTGATTTTTGAGGACTGGAGCAGGGATGCGACAGTGAGTGAGTATCGGCTACAGTATCATGAAGACGGTGATCGAGTTTTGTTGTATCACGTGGAAGCGACTCCAGCACTTGTTCGGATGGTGAAGCAAGGTCAGTGGCAGGATCGACATTTGCAGGGGATTTGGTCGCGGATTCAGAACGGGGAGCAGTTTGAAGAATGGAGTGTGCATGCAGATGGATCGTTGTACTTCCGGGAGCGTCTTGCAGTTCCAGTTATCGCCGAGGTGACGAAAGCCGTTCTAGATGAAGCTCATAGGTCTCAGTTTGCTATTCATCCGGGGAGCACCAAGATGTATCGTGATTTGAAGAGGCACTATTGGTGGAGAGGCATGAAGAAAGATGTTCGCGAGTACGTGGCCAAGTGTTCGACGTGTCTTCAGGTGAAAGCCGAGCATCAGAAGCCTGCAGGTCAGCTTCAGCCGCTTCCTATTCCAGGGTGGAAATGGGAGCATGTGACGATGGATTTCCTCACAGGTTTGCCGAGGACAGAGCAGCGGCATGATGCAGTTTGGGTTGTGGTCGACAGGTTGACGAAATCGGCGCATTTCATTCCGTTTAGGTCGACGTGTTCCAGGAAGATTCTTGGGGAGTTGTATATGCAGAACATTGTGAGGTTGCATGGAGTTCCTTTGTCCATCACCTCTGATCGAGACACCAGGTTTAATGCTAAGTACTGGAGGAGTTTTCAGGAGGCTTTGGGTACGGATTTGAACTTCAGTACGGCGTTTCATCCTCAGACTGATGGGCAGTCTGAGCGGGTTATTCAGGTTCTCGAGGATATGTTGCGTGCTTGTGCGTTGGACTTCGGCGGGAATTGGAAGCAATATTTGCATTTGGCGGAGTTCGCGTACAACAACAGTTATCAGGCGAGTACCGGTATGGCACCATTTGAGGTGTTGTATGGGCGACCGTGTCGGTCACCTGTGTGTTGGGCCGAGCCGGAAGATAGAGTTATTCTTGGGCCGGATGAGATTCGTGACAGCAACGAGAAAGTCGCGGTGATTCGGGATCGGTTGAGAGCAGCTCAGAGTCGGCAGAAGAGCTACGCAGATAGGAGACGTAGACCCTTAGAGTTCGCGGTTGGAGATTTTGTTCTCTTGAGGGTGTCACCTCGTAAGGGAACTATGCGGTTCGGAGTGAGTGGGAAGCTCGCGCCGAGGTATATTGGGCCGTTCGAGATCACTCAGCGTGTTAGTGTGGTTGTTTATCGGCTTGATCTTCCGCCTGAACTTTCTCATGTGCACGATGTGTTTCATGTGTCGATGCTTAGGAAGTGTCCACCTGAGCAGGGTAAGATAGTATCGTTTCGCGATGTGCAGGTTCAGGAGGATACGACATACGAAGAAGTGCCGATTCAGATTATCGACCGGAAAGTGATTAGCTTGCGTCGTCGTGAAATACCGTTGGTAAAGGTCGTGTGACAGCATCACGGTGTTGATGAAGCCACTTGGGAACTAGAGTCGGGTATGCGGGAGTTATATCCGCATTTGTTTTGTTTTTGAGATGAGTTGTAAATTTCGAGGACGAAATTTCTTTTAGGGGTGGAGAGCTGTAACGTCCCAAAATTTATTTAATATTAATGTAATGTAAATGATGAATTAGTGTGTCATAATTAAAGTTTTAACTTTAATTAGATTATTTGGTTGGATTTTTAGTTTTTGGTTGTTTTGTTAAATTGATACATTTAAATGATTTCTTATGGATTTAAAATGATGTTTTGAGTTTTAAAACACAACAATTTGTAAAATGTTAAAAATACTCCGTTTTACAAAACCGTGGGCGGCACATGGTTTTCGCACAGTAAAACCGCCCACCGATTTTCTCTATTTATTTCTCTCTTCTCTCTCTCTCTCTTCACTCTCACGAGCTCTCTCTCTCTCTCCTCTCTCTTGGTCTCTCGGCAGTCCTTCTCTCTCTCAATCTCTTTCAAAATTTTTGATTTCCATTCGAATCCAAGCTTCGGAACAGCAAGGAGGAAGCTCGGGGACGTGATTCGGCAACCGAGAACGCGGATTGAAGCTTCGATTCGAGGTTAGATTCGAAATTTCTAAACTTTTTACAAAATTTTCAATTTTGTGTGTTTTTGAAATCTAAGTTTGTTTTAGCTTAGAAAACCATGGATTTGTGTTAAATGAACTTAAAACAACTAGAATCTAAGCCTAGATTGAAGAAAAACGGATTGGATTCAAGATTTTCATTTTTCTCCTCTTTTTCTCATTTTCGGATTTTTGAGGATTTCGAGTTTAAATGTTGTTTAAATGATCCCAAACATGTTCTAGAATGTTTTTCTATCAATTATAGTTGTTTTTCATGCCTGAGATTTGAGAAAAACAGGTTAGAAACAAGATTTTGATTTTGGGGATCGAGAAACCCGTGGCTGGGATTTCTGGATCTTCCCAGTTCGGCAGGCCGAAGTTCATGTTCGGCAGGCCGGAGTGATGATCGGCAGGCCGGTGTTCTTCCGACCGGCAGGCCGAATCTGGGGAAATGTTCGGCAGGCCGAACCTTGTTTCCGGCAGGCCGAACTGTGCAGTTCGGCAGGCCGAAGCAGGGCGTCCGGTAGGCCGACCGAGGCATGGAAAATTTTGTGATTTTTACCCGATTTTACTGTTTTGAACCCTGATTTAAATCCCAACCTTATAGGATGATTTTAATAATACAAATGGCACACTAGGACATCATGAAATGATTTAGTAACATAGAATGTTTCGAACTAGATATTGATCGACTTAGTTTGTATCTAGGATTGTTCGTAGTTCCGTGGAGCTAACATATAGCGGATCGGGATTACGGTGTGGGGTACCGGCACGAGTATTGAGGTAGGACTTCTATCCTATTTCTTTGGTAGCCTGGTTTTGAAATGATTTGGCTTTGAAAAGGATTTCTATCAAAATGTTTTCAACGGTTGTTTGAAAATGATTTTATCGGTTATATTTTTATATACCGTGACATGAAATGAATTTCATAATGAATGTAATTGACAACACTCGGTAATTGGGTTTTGAATGATAATGATAATAAACACATGGGCATGATGCCATATCAGAGATCGGGTCGTGATCGACCTTGGGGGCAGGTCCCGAAACCCAGCTGGGCCACTACGGTGGTGATATCATGGTTTGCCTAGGTAAAAGTAAACTGGTGTTTTGATTTGACGAGTAGACTGTTCTGTGCCAGAACGGTTCTACTCAATTTATTTATTTATTTATTCAAGTTTCTTCTTGTATAACTCCTGATAATGTTATGTTTCTTTGCATTAAATTATTTTATAAAACTTAGTCCTACTGAACCTTTCGCTCACGTTTTATTGTTTTAAATTTCCCCCCCCCTAGGTGGTTTCCCATTTAGGTTTGGAGAAGATTCTTCGGACCGAACTCAGAAGCAATAGGAGAATTTGTTTACATTCTGTATTTATTAATCAAGGCATGTAAGACTTAACTTTATTTGTACTTGGACTGTAATTGTATTTGTGATATTGTCAGATTCATGTGTGTGCACAAGTTGTGGGTTGTGGAACCCATATTCGCGGTTTTTATTCAATTATTGTTATTTGTTTAATGATTTTAAATTCTTTTATAAAATGTGGTGGAAAATCTCTTTATTTCTTACTTAATTGGATTTTTAAGCCCTTAATTTCAATTAAATTCTCTTTTAATTAATCTAAATATTCCGCCACGTCACCTCCCGTACTCCGGGGCGTGACACTACCACAATTTTAAAATTAAGTGACACCTATTTAATGATGTTTTTGCGAAAAAAAAATATAGTCTAATTTAGGGGGGAAAATAAGGCATTCAAATTTCCTTAATTCAAAGATCTATATTGTATAATATACGCCAGTCTTTAAAAACTGTCATCTAATATACAATTACAGGCTTATTTCGTTAAAACCTTAATCTAATGTGTCAAAAAATTATAAAAAATGTACTGGGGTTAAATTTTACAAAACAGTGAAAGTAATACTCTTTTTCCAACCCTATTCGCCCTGCCATTCGCTCCAATTGCCTAGTGTGTAGTAATACCTGTCATTTGATTACGTCCTTTTTGCAAACTAACCATGCTCAGCCATTCACACCATCGCCTAGCAATTAGCTCGTTAGTTAACGTCCATCTTCTTCTTTCTCGGCCGACCATTCACACCATCACCTAGCAACTCCCTTGCCATTTGACGTCTTTCCACCTTCGACAAATGACGCCGTCGATTTAGTAGTTGTTACATTTTTTAATCAACATGCTATTTGGTTAAAGTTTATTCAATTATGTTGTTTAAGAGGTTTTAAGTGTTGATAAAGATAAATCTGAGTTGATTTTGCAAGTTTCTGGGATTTATTTTGTTAATGAGCATTTTGTTAGTATTTGTTTAGTTATTTTGTTAAGAAAAAAAAATAAAAGCTTCTGATTTTGTCTTGATCCTATAGAGTATAATAGAATTTGTACCCTCGGGGGTATGAGACCACCTCCCTTGTGTAATTTAGAGACCGGAAAGGCACATGAGCACATCAATCACTTTCTCGATGCTCTAGAAAGTATGTTGGAGATTAAGACCTACGTCTCCATGACTTCTCAAAGCACCTAATAGATAAAGCTCAACAACACCTACCAAAGGCGTGGAGAAAGCCTATCCACTTCGTTGGAGATTCAGTGACCTTGTTCTCGATTCCTACGACGAGAATGATGAAGGCACGTTCGTGAATTTTACATCCATATTATAAACCTAGATTTTGGGGTCCCTTTGGAGAATAATAGAGTTTCTAAATTTTCTCGTCTCTTTGAGTCCGCAAGGAAGACATCACTCTTCGTCTAAGTCTGCAAACCTTTCTAAAGCTAGAGGGAGAAGAAGCAACTCATGTTATAGTCTCTTATTACTTCCGAGGGTTCTCTTAGACCTCTTTCAAACAAGCAGACACTCTTGCCACTACTGCCTTGCTATAACGTGGAATCAGATGACGTGATGGAGCAATTACTCTAAGATGAAGCAGTCTTGTCGTTTGTTCATAGCCGTCCACCTAGCAAATCGGACAAGAGTAAAAAATTCTACTTCTACCATCAATACGTGAATCACACTTAATTCATGTGCAATGATGTTCAAAGAATATTATATGCCAAAATTTAAGAAAGTTCATAGTCACAGTGAGGAAGTCAAAATTTGATAGGTTTCAGAGGGAATACCAAATTGAACGTCACTAAAAATATTGTCGTTGTTGAGTATAATGATGAGAACGAGTTATTCTCTTAGATGATTGCTTCTTATTACTGAGATATCGTCATAAAAAACAAGAACCCAAGACATAATAAAACTAAACACAAATGGAGGTTTTGATTATAAAGTAAATTACTAAATTAACAAACATACAAATAAATAAAATATTGTACAACAATAAAAATAAAACAGGTTAAATAATCATTCTTCACCACTAGACAATAACTACTAAATTAATCATATAAATTATCTCCAATTCTCTCTTGCAACTACCAACTGTAAATAACAACACACTTTGCTATCCGAATCTTTTCTTACTATGTGATTAAATAAAACAAACTCTTTATTTAATCTCTTTTCATTAAATAAACTAGATCAAGCTCTCTAGATTTAACCTAATGGAAGCATTAAGATAAGAAAGGTAGCTTGATCTAAGCAGCAAATACATAAGCACGGTTCATTTAACTTAAATAAGCTCCACATGCAATCAAATGAAAAATTGACTATAATCAATAACCATAATTTGCTACTAATGATTATAAAAACAAGGCATTGCATATCAAGTCTCCTAATCTAAAATTGATAATTTTCAAGACCTATTTAATTGCACACCTAAATAAAATAAGAAAAAAATCATAAACAATAAGTATTGAAGAAGGTAAACAATTTTGATTAGAAAACTATAAACAACTTTGAAAAATAATCACATAGCCATGTCCAGGGTTTTAAAATCACCCTTAACCAAAAATAAAACTAAAACAAAGAAAAAGGAAAGAAAGAAAGAAAGAAAGAAAGAAAGAAGGAGGAAGAAGAAGAAGAGGAGGAGGAGGAGGAAAAGAAGAAGAAGAAGAAGAACAATAATGGTGTTAAAGAGCCTTCTACATGGATGATACTCCTTGAGCCACCATCATAGCTTCTCTCTCATCTTTCTACTTCTAAAATTAAGAAAAACTAATAAAAGGGTTCCTTCTTGAGCTTTAAGATAATGTGTTTATAGGTTTTCAATGTTGGATGAAAAGGGAATAGTTTGAAGCCTTTTTGGACCAAAAATTAGAGTAAGAATTGCAAACATGTGCAAGGGCATTAAAAAAAGGCGCTAGGGCTTGATTTCAGCATTATTGTATGGATTCACTAGGCTGTTGGCACTAGGGCCCCATTAGGGCAGTGTTGGGGTGCCACCATTCTACCTCACAACTCTAGGGCACCAAAAATGCTAGGGCACCTGATTGTTGCTCTGTTGTTCTAATTGCTTCCATTTTGCACCAAAAACTCATGGCACAACCCCCAATAAGAGAGAAATATGTAGATGTGATCTTTAACGCTCCTAAATCCTGATTTTCACCCTCTTTTTATTCTTTGATCTTAAAACACCTACAAAAGACAAAAACACAATTAAAACATAAGAAAACCAAGAAACTAACAAAGAAAACACAAGGAAGAATGATAGAAAAATTTATGAAATTAAGCACTTATCAAACTCCCCCATACTTGAACTTCTATTAGTCCTCGAGCAAACCCAAGCACAAAGCAAAAGACAAAGAATCACTAACCTTCTAACCTTTAATCTTAGAGAACAATAAACAATTATGGTCTTGAAATCAAAAAAGTATTACATCAAAAACATAGTCATTCCAAAGCTAATATATTTTACAGCAATTTTACTCAGTGTGTGTGTGAAATAGCCAATATTGACGATTATTATTTTGCGCATGCTTTGAACAAGTAAATACTCATAAACCTCGAAAAAACAATTACCTAATTTTTAATGAGAGTATCAAACATCATAAGCTCTTCCTATGGTATGAATCTCCACTACGTCGAAAGCACCACATAAAACTATACTAAAACAAAGAAAAAAAAAGAAAAGAAAGAAAGAAAGAAGATGTATTTATAGGTTTTCAATGTTAAGATGAAAAATGGGAAAGTTTGAAGCCTTTTGGACTAAAAATTAGAGTAAAAGCCCAAACACGTGTAAGGGCATCAAAAAACAACATTGGGTCATGATTTTGGCATCACTATATGAATTCACCAGCTTGCTAGCACTAGGGTGACATTACAATGGTGTTAGGACTCCATTTTGCCCCATGAGTCTAGGGTGCAAAAAAACTGGTGCTAGAGCACTTGCTTATTGCTCTATTGTTTTGATTTCTTTCATTTTGCATCGAAAGCTCATGTTACGACCCCCGGTGAGAAAGAAAATATATGGATGTGAGCTTTAATGCTCTTAAATCCTCATTTTCACCCTCTTTTTATTTGTTGATCTTAAAATACCTACAAAAGATAAAAACACATATAAAACACAAGAAAATAGAGAAACTAACAAAGAAAACAAAAGGAAAAATGATAGAAAAATAAATAAAATCAAGTACTTATTGTTGGGGTGCAATTTAGTAAGGCCCAAATTGCTAGCGGGCCCGTGCGGCCCAATGTTGTACTAGTCGGATGGATCTAGTAAAATCTATGGACTAAAAAGCCTAATTGAATTGATGGTTCGAGTTATTCGTTTGATTCGACCGTTTTGCATAATTCGAGTCGTTCTACTCATTGAAGATATTTCGCACTCGTTTTCACGTCTTTGTTCGACTGGGTCGATTGTCTAGAACTGACAGTTACATGCACGAACAAGCAGTTATAGCACGTCTAGTCATAGATCAGAACGTGGAGGAGGCGTGATTCTTACTACCTATCATCGATCGACACATATCCCACTATTGCAGTTACTTATGGTGCTCTATCCCACTCCGCTAGATGGTTGAGAGCCACTATCCTTCCTCATCTTCTATATAAGGAGAAGACTTCTTTGTTGTAGGAGGACACAGAAATATAGATACCGAAACCCTGCCAATTTACTTTTATCCTTCTCTTGTAATCTATATTCAAGAACTCCATAGTGAATTACAGTGGATGTAGCTCTTCATTAACAGAGTGAACCATTATAAATCCTGTGTCATTTTTACTTCACTTTTACTTTGTTTATTTCATTTTAATCTAGCAAACAAATTTGAGTTTACAGATCCATTCAATGGTGATTTGAGGGCCCAAGTTCCTAAATAACTCAATCTAGAATTCTAATATTTGACTGTAGATTCACCGTCTACAGTTTGGCGCCCACCGTGGGGCCTTCCAGTTGTCAACTCCAAGATCTTACACTGGGATTCAAATGGCAGACAACATCGACAACTAGCATACTCTGGAAACCACAATGGAAGAGACTGAATCAATCCCTTAGGGCAACCAGCAAATGGACGTCCTTACAACAGAAGTCGAGGCACTTAAAAAGATGCTCTAGGAGTAGATAACTCGTTCCCAGGAGCGAGACAGAAGGACAGAGCAACTCAACAGCAAGAATTTGGCTTTAAGAAGCCAACTCAGTTATCAAAACTCCCAGATGGCTTCACAGTCGTACTATTATCCATACTATGGATATTCGATTGTCCCAGTATCATCAACAGTGCAATGGCAGTCACAAACGCTGTAGTCGGGAACCCGGTAGCCTCATAGCCTGATTAGAAGGATGCAGCCGCTATATTCTCCATCGACTCCAATGCCAGCAAGCCACGACAACCCCCGCTACGACAACTACTACAACAACAGAAAACACTCATGTGGAACCGATCGCTCGGCCAGCAGAAACACCAACTGTTACTCTTCTAACCCTTAAGTCAATTCAGTTGATGATGAGGGAGATGCTTGAGCAGAATTCCAAACTTGTGGAAGAGAGAATTGACCAGAAAGTTACCAAAGCCATAAGCAAGACCCCGGCATTGGATAACATCTTGAAAAACATTTGACATACTCCACTCACAAAGAGAATCACTTCAGTCATACCATTGAAGTATGGAAACCTCGTGTTCGCTCGGTTTGATGGAACTACAGACCCGAAGGACCACCTGCTGCAGTATAAGAACGTGGTCAGCGCCACAAGCATCCCAGACTTGATTCTTGATGAGATGATGTGCAAGTTGTTTGCACAGTCCCTCAAAGGTCCAACACTTTGATAGTTTAGTAACTTGCCAAGCGGATCGATCGACAACTTCGAAGAATTGGTAGACTTGTTTATCAAGGTGTACTCAGTGCATATCAAGACAAGAAAGACTACCAAAGATTTGTGGTCTATCATTCAGAGCCCGGGCGAATCGCTAAGGGCGTATGTAAAAAGGTTTAGCAAAGCACTATATGAGATTTTAGATTTGGAAGATGGAACAGCTAGAGAAGCATTGAAGAAAGGACTCCTGCACAAGTCCCCCTTCAAGAACAATGTATGCTCAGACTACCCACAGACGATCTAGGAAGCCTTGAATAGAGCTAAAGGGTGGATCGACCTGGAGGAAGAAAATGAAAGATGCAAGCGAGAGTTCGCAAGAACAAAAGACCAGAATAGATGGGGTCAGAAGCAACAACAACAGCCGAACCGACGAGGGCAGACGAGGACACTGTCTAAAAGAGAGTGGAGGCAAAAAGAAGACAAGCCTCGAACAGCAATAAGACTGTTGTCTCCCCTAAAATATGCCCTCAACATATCACCATTTGAGCTAGTCACTCAGCTAGAAGGAAAAGATTATGTACGATGGCCAGGAAAAATTGCACCAAGCCGTTCACGTGACCAGTCCAAATATTATGAGTTTCACCGAGATACAAGGCATTTGACAGTCGATTACAAAGCCTTGCGATCAGAGATTGTAGAGCTTCTTAAGAAAGGGCATTTGAGAGAGTACCTTTCTGAGTAGGGGAGGAAAATATACGGGCTCGACAAGGAGCGAAAAGAACGAAGAGACCACCAAGCTCATGAGAAGACACCATCACCACCACCGGTGAGGAAGATAATTGGAGCCATTTGTGAAGGCTTAGTTTTCAGCGGCCATTCCATCAATCAGATGAAGGCCCATCAGAGAAAAGCCAATCAAGCAACTGTTAGTCGATTCACGATGAACACTGTGAGCATGTAATTTCGTTTCGCGATGACAAGGCGTTCAGACTTGATGCCCCGCATGAGGATGCGCTTGTCATTAAACTCAACATTGCTAATTATGAGATTAGCAGAATACTGGATGACAATGGAAGCTCAACCAACATCCTGTTCCTTTCAATGCTAAAAGAGATGGAAATCAGCGAGGAGGAAATTGAGGAATCCCCAACGTCATTAGTAGGTTTCAATTGCGAGGCAGCAATAACCATTGGAAGGATCAAGCTTCCAGTGTATGCAGTGGGGGAGAACAAACTGACCAGCTTCCTAGTCATGGATTGCCCTTTGGCGTATAACATCATTTTGGGCCGGCCTTGGATACACTCTATGAAGGAAGTCCCTTCAATATACCACTAAACGATCAGGTTTTCAATGAAGCGAGGCATTCAGGAAATTCGAGGAAGCCAGGAGGCAGCAAGGAGTTGTTACATATCCGTTATGAAGCATAAAAGGACTTTATAGTAATTACAGACCACCCAGCAAAAAGCAAGGAACGACCAAAGCTACGTCGTATTGATTCTAAAGCAGCTTGATGAAATCCAAATCAACCCGTGAGATGAAAGGCATACAGTGAAGATCAAGTTGCAGCTTGATGAGGGTATAAAATCCTAAGTCATTGATTTTCTTAAAGCTAACGTTGATTGTTTTGCATGGTCCCACGCAAATATGCCTGGAATCGACCCGAGCATAATCTCTCATATGCTAAATGTCGATCCAGACCACAAACCCGTCTGGCAGAAGCGGAGAAAGCTTGGAATCGAACTAAACAACGTTGTCAAAGATGAAGTGAGGAGATTACTTGAGGCCAGCTTTATATGCCCTATCCAGTATCCCGATTGGCTTGCTAACATGGTATTTGTAAGGAAAAGCATGGGAAGCGGTGCATGTGCGTAGATTTCACTGACCTGAACAAAGCCTGCCTAAAGGATAGTTACCTGTTGCCGCACATCTATCGACTCGTTGATGCAATAGCTAGCCACGAGATTTTAAGCTTTCTCGATGCATTCTCTAGTTACGATCAGATCCTTCTGCATCCTAATGACCAAGAGAAGACTACCTTTATAAAAGAGTAGGGGATCTTTTGCTTCAAGGTCATGCCCTTCGGATTAAAGAACGTGGGAGCAACTTACCAACGACTTATCAATATGATGTTCGAACAACAGATCGGTAAGAATATGGAGGTTTACATCGATGACATGTTGGTTAAGTCTTTGTAGGCTCATCTCTACGTTCAACATTTGCAAGAATGCTTTGACATTCTTCAAAAATATGGCATGAAGCTAAATCCAAAGAAGTGTACTTTTGGAGTGGCGAGTGGCATGTTCTTGGGTTACCTCATTAAAAAGCATGGAATCGAGGCAAATCCTGATCAAATTAAAGCTTTTTAATTGATGCCTTCATGGAGAACCAAGCGAGAAATTCAGAAACTAACTGGTCGAATAGCCGTACTAAGCCAATTTATTGCCAGAAGCTCTGACAAATGTCTTCCTTTTTTCCAGCTGATCAAAAAGAACATGAAGTTCAAATGGAATGACAATTGCGAATCCACTTTCCAAGAATTAAAGAGGTATCTGACAACTCCGCCGATCCTATCGAACCCAAAAGAAGGCAAACCGCTCTACCTTTACTTTGCAATTTTAGAGACGACAGTGAGTTCAGCCCTTGTCTGAGAAGAAGGTGCAGTCCAAAAACCAGTATTCTTTGTGAGCCACACAATGTTGGACGCTAAAAAGAGATATTTCGTTGTTGAAAAGCTCATGCTTGCACTCGTCATGTCGGCTCAAAAACTTCATCTGTACTTTCAAGGCCATACTATTGTAGTACTGCCATCGTACCCAATGAAAGCAATTTTGCACAAGCCGAATGTCTCCGAACGAATTACGAAATGGGCGGTAGAGCTGACAGAGTTCGACATCGAGTACAAACCTCAGACAGCATTGAAAGCTTAAGTGCTTGTGGATTTTGTCGCAGAATTGACGCACAAGGCTAAAGAACTTGGAACTGAGACATGGTTCGGGCAGGTTGACGGATCGAACAACGAGAAGGGGTCCATAATAGGAGTGGTTTTAAAGTCCCCAATTGGCGAAGAGATCAAACAGAGCTTTCGATTAGGATTCAAAGATATAAACAATGAAGCCGAATATGAAGCTGTGATTGCCGGTACGAGGCTCGCTGCCACGTTGGGGGCTACTAAACTCGTCTTGGAAAGTGACTCCATATTGGTCGTTAACCAAGTGAACGGAGAGTTCGAGGCACGAGATGAACAAATGCTTCTGTACCTGACATTGGTAAAAAAGCTCAAGTCCCAGTTCAACAAGTTTGAAATAAAACATGTACCATGAAACCAGAACTCAAGGGTGGATGCACTTGTGAATTTAGGATCGTCGGTTGAAGTCAACGAAAGGAGAATAATCCCTCTAGAACGAATTGACAACATCAGCAATATGCATGTCGAGGAGGCGATTTATGTTGATCTAAGGGATGATTGGAGGACGCCCATTCAGATGTACATATATGATGCCTGGCTACCTGAAGACAAGCAAATCGCGAGAAAGATAAAAGTTCAAGCTTCAAGATACTACTTGATCGATGGGAAGCACTATAGGCATTCCTTCACAGGACCTTATCTACGATGCCTCGGTGAAAACGAGATCGAAAGGGTTATTCGAGAAGTTCATGAAGGATCCTGCGACAATCATTCATGTGGCAGATCACTGTGCAACAAGGTCAAGAGACAAGGATTCTATTGGTCAACAATGCAAGGCGACTGCGAGGACTTCGCTTGCAAATGTGACAGCTACTAGAGGCATGCTCCCCTTATTCACCAACCAGCAGAGGAGCTCTCTTCGATCAGTTTGCCATATCCTTTCATGAAGTACGGGAGCTACCACGACTGTTTTTTAAAAAACCGTCGTGAAAGAGAGGGGATTTCACGACGGTTTTGTGAAAAACCATCGTGGAAGATGAAGATTCTAGGATGGTTTTTGAGAAAACTGTCGTGGAATCTTTCATCTTCCATGACGATTTTTCACAAAACCGTCGTGCAATCCCCCCTCTTTCACAACGGTTTTTTAAAAAAACCGTCGTGATAGCTCTCACCCCCTTCTACGATGGTCTTCGTTTTCATAGGCGTAACTCGCCGCACTTTTCTCGCGGTACCACTACTGTTTTTAGGAAACGGTCGTTAAATAAAGGTCGCCTAATCCAAAATTTGTAATAGTGAATTTAGATTGTTCATCACTCATAATTATATATATCATTATAGTAATAATCATGACAACTTATTGACTATGTCATCTTGAACTTATTTGAGTATTTATTATTACTCTAATTCGTATATTTTCATGGATATGACACTTGATGAATATGTAAGATAAATGACACATGAATGTGAATGAAAAGGAATGAAAATAGAAGCAAATATAAACCAATGACAAAATTAAAGATTTATTGAAATGTAATAAAGAATAAAAAATATGAGATAACGTAACTAAATGGGCATTATCACAGCGAAGATTTATTGAAACGTGAATAAAAGCTTACTATCTTGAAGTCAACGTGTAATTAAACAAATCAAACAAAAAAAAAATATTTTAACTAATGATAATTGAGATATAAAAATATATGAGGTTCAATTTACTACAAATATAGTAATGAATCAAAAAGTCAAAAATTGCTTAAACTCTTAAAATTAAACACTAGGATATAATGGGTATTTTAAATCAATAAAATTTAGAAAATAAATAGTATTATAAAATTATTTGCAAATAGACAAATTTAGGTTCAATAAGCTAACAGATACTTTGTGTAAATACTTTATCTTTTATCTTTCACAGCCGGTCTGCTTCATTTTTCCCGCCAGAGGTGTTGGCAACATTTATTACCCTATAATAACCGTGTATGGTGGTCATGCTTTTTATCTTATTTATTTATATTCATACTATTTATGGTTTATAAAATTTGTCCGACTAAACAAACAACTAATGAAATTATTACGAGTACCAGTGTTGACTAGTGAGATGGTTTATCTGTTTGGGTTTATTTGTTAGTACTTACAGATGTAATTTTTTTTTTATAGTCTTAGCATATGATATGTCTCAAGTTATGATCCTACTGTCTAATAAATAAAGAAATTGAAAGCTGAAGGTATGGATGAAACAACTAAAAAAAAATCTTTTTTTTTTTAACATGACAATCATATAGATAGATATGAAAATTTTTTATAGGCATTTTTAGAGAAACGCTTTCCAAAGAAATCTTTAAGTACTATTACAATATATTTTTATTATTTTGGTTTGCTTTGCCTCTACCCCAGAACTATTGAGAGTTGATCCCGAAACGAAGGGCATCTAGGCAGCCAGAAATATTGGGCCGGTTATTCCTTCTATTGGAAACTAGTCAATATTTTCCAAGGCATTCGGATTGCAATATGTGAAGCATATGGCTGAACTAGCTAAAAGAATCACCTCTATGCAAAGAAAGAGAGATGCTGCTTCGGACAAACCGAGAGCCTATTCCTAGAGCATTGCATAGGCATTGGAGCGATCGAGGAGTTGCAAGCACCTACCAGGGTGAGTTAGCTAAGATAGCTTTTAGGGCTCGTCATGGGGCAAGGGCGAGGGAAAGGGGTTCGGGCGTGTGGACGTGGCACCACGGTGAGGGATTGCATAGGATGGGGGTTCCATTGGTGGTTTTTTTTTTTTTTTGAAATTATACTTTTTTTCTAAGGGACTTTGATTTACTCGATAATAGAGTGGACGAGAGAGAAAAAGAACTAAAATATATAAAGATAAAATGTTTTTTTATTATTTTTAATATTAATTATTTTCATATGTTTAATTAGAATTTTAATACATTTTTTAATTTTTAATAAGATGCTACGTCAACAAAACCGTTAAGTTTACAGAAAGATTTAGACGGAGAGCGCATTTTCATTTTTTTTTTCTAGATTCGAGCACTTTAATTGATTTTACAAAATCGAGAAATAAAATAGAGTAGGATACATAATTCAAAGGACATTTATTAATCCTTACTAAAAAAGAGAGATATAATATTATTAGTAATAACATTATGTATTGAAGCACAAAATAAAATAATGTCTTTTTTTCTCAAATTTTTAAGGGCATAAATAATATTATCAGTTATATTTGCATTTGCATTGAAAATGACCCAATGTCCAATAGTTGGCAAAAATTAAAGAACCGAATATGTCCCCAACTTGCACTAAATTACCAAACCACCCCTAAAGAGTTGGTTCCTCCTTCTCCAGAAGAGGACATCCTTTGCTCCCTTTTCCAATTTCGTCCTCTTCAATCGGCTCATATATTTAACTATGGAAGCCTTTTTTTACTTTCTTTTTCTCAATCATCCCAAGCTAGGACATGTGGTGGGTACATCCCTTGCAGATGTCATTTTGACTAGGGTTTGACCAGAACAGGGCCAAAGGCCCCACCTATTGTCATGACTTCCCTGAATCGTCCCTTTCGTTCTTAGTTTTTGGACTCTAGCCTGCACTTTAATTGGGCACAACTTGAGATTGGCCAAGTGACTTCCAATGTGGGTCCTAATCTGTGTCAGTGATTAATTTAGGTGTGTAATACTGGTGGGGGAGAAGTGAAGGCTGGTAGTAGAAGGTTGGAGATGTTTTATATTTCTGATATCAGATCAGACACAGTTATATCCAAAACAGTTCCATTAATAAAACTCTATATTTATTAGTTGGTTCATATATATTAATGTACCAAGTCTAAATGGACGGACATTGATTGTGGGTCATAAAATGAAATAATAAGTTCCATCATACATGCCAAAATGTTGGGTGTAGTTGAGCATTGATATCCAAGGGGAACGATTGTGTGAATCTATGTTTACTAAGTTATGTTGATGGATTTCTTTTAGGTAGAGATTGCTAGTTAATGAATTTCATTTATAAAATTGTTGCCAAGGGTCGGGTCAACATCGACACAGACACAATCAACAAACTAGTTAGGGCATTTGTTAAGACCTAGCTCTATGTGACAAAGATCTATGGCCAACTCATTAACACCTTGTTATTACGATAATCAAAATTGCTGCAGAAAAAAAATGACACAATATGTTATTTAATGTGACAAAAAAAATTAAGGAAAAAAAAAACCGGCAGTAATTACTCCACTAATATAGAATCCACGGTGTCACCTTCTGACTTGCCTTTAGGTTTCTCGTCGTACTCCAAGTTTTTTGCTTGCCTTCGGTCCAACTGGCATACTCCAAGCTCAATGCTCGCTTCCAATCCAACTAACATACTTCAAGCATAATCCACCTTTAGCTCCTCCTCAGACTTACTTCAGACCGACAAAATGCACAATGACCAACAGGGTTTGAGAGCTCAATGTTTAAACCTAAAGAATACTCAAGTTTTTCTCTCACAATAAAGCTCTAGAAATAAATATGTGGTCACTTAAATAAGCAAAGCCTAACCCTAGAAGAGTGTCTACATTTTTTCTCTTAAATTTAGACTCAGATCTCCTTGAAATCAGACTCAAATATCTAAATTGTCAAAATATTTACTTCGAATCAAATTGAGAAGTTTGACGTTGTTGTGTTGACATTCATGTGGATAGATATCTCCACGCTCCTTCCATGTTGATGAACTGACATTTCCTACAGTAAGAACTTAAAAACCAGAAATAAAACAAGAAAGTCAGCCATGTAAATTTTCTTTTTCTTCATATTCAAATATGAATTTTTTGGAAAACAATATCAGTGAAATATTTTTAAATGAAACTAGAAAATATTTGAATTTTCTTACTAAACTTTCCACAAAAAGATACCAACAAATTCAAGTAGTTTACCATTCTTAAAAGTCAAAACTCATCACAATAAATTAAATTAAATTAAATTAAGAAACTTAATAAAAGAAATGCGAAAATATTTAGCAAATGTATGTCAAATATCACCACAAAATCATACGTATTCTTGATAATGAATGCCAACATAAAATAAGATAAAAAAGAAAAAAAAAAGAATGGTATTAATCAGAAGAGCCTACACTAGAGGCGGAAGGTATTTGAAAGAGCCGAAAATTTATTTCTTGTGAAACATATTTCATTTTATTTGCAAAGTTATGTTTAGCATCAATTGAAAATAGGCACGAAAAAGTCCGACTTGTTTTGATTTTTATGTAAAAACAACTTTTTGACAATTTTCTTCATCATAGATTTTTGGTTATAGCGATGTTGAGTTCCAACAAAATTTATTATTCTAATATATTTTTTAAGCTGCAAAGAATTACTACCCTTGTTTCTACAAAACATTTCCCAAGTATCCTAAGCTTTGGGGATGAAAAATTAAAGAAAGGAAAAAAAAAAAAAAGGAAATTCAATGGTAGAGAATACTATTTTTCTCCACCGATGGAGAAGGACTAAACACCATTGAATCAACATATGATAGTAGAAAAAGATGAACGGCTATCAAACAAAAACAGACTCTTTTACACATGATTATTTTACATTTATTAGGAAAAACAACAAACAAACAAACAAAAACACCAAAACAAAACAAAACCTAAATCAAGGAACCCACGATCGGAGCTGGCTTGATAAGGGGGCAACAGCGTCGGAAGCAATGATGACGAGGAATGAATTGGACTATGCTCGAAGTCTCCGTCGCTCCAGGCACTTCCTCCTCTTCCTCCGATGCTGCAACCGGTGAAGGCGCACAAGAAAGACGAGTCACTGCAGTCGACGCGAATTGTTCTGGAAGCCTCCGTCACTCCAAGCGCTTCCTCCTCCTTCTCCTCCGATGCTGCGGTCGACGAAGGCGTAGAAGAAGGACGAGTTGCCACCCTCCTTGTGAACTGTTCTCCAAGCCTCCGTCGCTCCGACTGTTTCCTCCTCCTCCAAGGCTATGGCCGATGAAGGCGCAGGACAAAACTGATGAGGCACAGAAGAAAAATTATGACGGTACAATCGATTTCCGGCGTGATTGTGAAGGACAACGAAGCCGACCAAAAAAGACGAAAATTGAGAAATTAAAAGTTGAAAACTTGGGATTTGAAGACGTGGGTTGGTTCGAAATTGGAAAAACGGAGAGGGAGGAGAGAAATCTACATGCTTTGATTTAAAAGAGAAAGAAAGAAAACTATTCATTCCTTCAGCCACCGTTCTCTCCAGCTCCGCTTCAACACTCCACCGTCGTCCAAGAATTCTTTCACCTTAAACTTATTTATTTCCATTAATACTAATACCACCTCTACAAACTACAAAAAGCACTTCCTTATTTGCTCCTTATATTATATCAATCTCATTAGAAATAAATGAAACATGTTAAGTGAAAATATTAAAAAAAAACTCACAACTTTCTAAAATTTAAAACGGCCATAAACCAGTCCTTTTTTCCAGTTTCTTTTCATATTTGGAACTTTACGTATTAAGGAAATTAATTTAGTGTTTTTTAAAAAAGACGTATAAATTCATATAAAGAATGTTTCAAGAAAAAACCATGAAAAACATTTGGAGTGCTTTTTTTTTAAATATAAGGCAGATCATTATTTTGTATTGTTTAATAAAGGGATAATTTATCTTTTTATACCATGTTTTAAGTTAATTCATAAACTATACCTTCAGTTTTTGATCTCATTTAATGTATAACTTTATATTAGATTTAATACATAACATATATCTTACCTTAATCAATAGTTGATTTTAATTTTTAAAATGATCAAATTATCTTTATGAAAAAAATAAAACTTTCAAAAATTAAAAAAAAAAACAAAAACACACAAAACACTTATTTTTATCGTATTTTATACATTTTTGAAGTAAAAAACATTAGTATAAATTTTTTTAAGTTTTTAAAGTTATCTTATTTTACAATTTAAAGGTATTTTGGATAATTTCTTAGGTTAAAATTGAAAATTGATTAGGAAAATGTTGTAAAAACTTTAATATCTATAATTCTCAGAAATCTTAGAACTCAATAATTTTCACAAAAGAAGATTTAAGACGCACCTTGATTCATGGCTTCAATTTACAAAGAACTCTAGAATAGAAATTGTCAGAGAAGAAGAATACAGTTTCTCTCTCTAAACCCACAGTTATTTCTATAACGTATCTTTCTGATAGAGAGAATGAATACAAAATTGATTTGGTGGAAAGAGGACTAGACTTTTATTTATAGACCCTCAATAAGGGTCTTTCCATCAAAGCACACATTCTTTCAGATATAGACACATCCTTTCAGATGAGTTAATCCCTCATAGCCAATAAAATTTTAGCAGTTAAATAATTATTAAACTAAAAAATAAATAAGTAAATCTATTAAATTCTATAGTTCTTCAATTAATTATATGGCCCATAATTCTAACATTTTCCCACTTGGCCCATATAATATTTTTTTATTAGTTTAATAAGGCTATAATGTGCACAACAATATTATGTTAAATCTTTTTTAAAATTGGATAGTACTCCACATCATAATTAAATAGAAAATCTAAAGCAAGTCATGGCGGTTGTACATCATTAATTTACTATAGTCCCTTTTATGTACTACAACATTAAACATCTATTTAACATGATTCATAATTGAGAGGTATAATTATAGTCCACTTTAATATCTTCGATGAGACAATCCTGTCAAACATTAATCTATAACAATCATGTATACAAAATAGACAACAGGATATATTGGTAACATAATAAGTGAGCTCAAAGTGTCATATCATTAAAATGAAATAAAACATAATACATAACCATTAATGATGTCCAATAACACCCATACGTTCAGCATGTTCAATAAATGTTTTGGGCAATAATCCTTTGGTTAAAGGATCTACAATCATAAGATTGGTGCTAATTTGTTCAATTGACACTTTATGTTCTTGAACTTCTTGCTTAATGACTAACTACTTAATATCCATACATTTCGCACCATCAGCACACTTGTCGTTCTTAGCAAAGAAGATTGCTGTGGCATTATCACAATAAATTTTTAGCAGCCTAGCTATACTGTCGACAACTCCAAGTCCCGGAATAAAATTCTGTAATCATAAACCATGACTTATGGCCTCAAAGCATGCCACAAACTCGGCCTCCATAGTGAATGCAGTAATGACGGATTGCTTTGTACTCTTCTATGAAATTGCTCCTCTGGCCAAAAGGAACACATAACTGAACGTAGATTTTCTAGTATCAACACATTCAGCAAAGTCTGAATATAAGTAACCGACCACTTCAAGATGATCACATCTTCTATAAGTGAGCATATGGTCCTTTGTTCCTTGCAAATTCCTAAGAACTTTCTTTGTAGCTTTCCAATGATCTATTCATGGATTACTTTGATATCTTCCCAACATCCTAATAGCAAAACTAATGTTGGGCCCAGTGCAAGTTTGAGCATACAACAAGCTACCAACGATAGATGCATAAGGAATATTTTTCATTTGCGCTCATTCCAATTCATTCTTTGGACATTGCATATGACTAAATTTGTCCCCCTTCTGAATTGGAACTATACATGCTGAGCATTTGTCCATTTTAAATTTGTTTAAACTTTGTTAAGATAGCCATTCTGAGACAACCTAAATTACCAAATTAAATATTTATTTTTTAATTAGCATCATTTATAGGTTGTATGTCTTAGTATCACCCAAAGAAGAAATAGGATATATAGTTATTGTCTTAGTTTGAATCTAATTATGTGATCATCTCTTAGCATTAATGTATGAATGTTTCTTGCATATTTGCAGTATCTATTCCTGTTTTTCTTCATTCGCATGCTTCATATGTTCCTCTATTTAATGGATTGAATTTTTTTTTATTGGTGCGAACAAGTCCAATCTCACTTAGGTGTCTTTGATCTTGATTTAGCTCTTCAAGATAAAGAACCCACTACTATTACTGATGATAGTAGTGAGGAGGAGAAATCTTTTCATAAAGCATAGGAAAGGTCGAACAAATTAAGTTTAATGTTCATGCAGATGACAGTAGTAAACAACATTAAAAATACTCTTCCCAAGACTAAAAGTGCTTAGGAATTTATGAAACTTTTGAAAGAGCGCTCTTAAATTGCTGATAAATCTCTTGATAGTGCATTAATTGCTAAATTGACCAACATGAAATTTGATGGTTCTTGTACTATGCATGAGCATGTCCTTGAAATGACAAATATAGCAGCAAAATTAAAGTCGTTGGGAATGTCTGTGGATGAGTGCTTTCTAGTATAGTTCATTCTTAACTCACTTCCTCCTAAACAATATGGTCCATTCTAGATGAGCTATAACACAATTAAAGATAAATAGAATATTAATAAATTGACCAGTATGCTTGTTCAAAAGGAGACAAGATTGAAGAATCAAAAACCTCATTCCAATCATCTTTTGAATCATAAGGCTGAAAAGAGCACTAACAAGAAGCCTAAAAAGAATAAGAAGAAAGGGTTCAAGAAGGAGTTACATAACCTGAATGAGTCAACTTAAATCCACAAGAAGGAACATAATGTTAAGTGTTATTTTTGTAACAAATTTGGGCACTTAAAGAAAGATTATTAGAAACATAAGGCTTAGTTAGAAAAGAAAGGTAAGCCTTGTACTTTAGTTTGTTTCAAATCAAATTTAACTGAAGTTCCTTACAATACTTGGTGGATTGATTTAGGTTCAACTACTCATATTTCTAATACAATGTAGGGATTCCTTATGATCCAACCCATAAGAGAAAATGACAGTTTTAGTTACATGGGGAATCGAGACAAAGCTCCAATGGAAGGAATTAGTACTTATCGCTTAATATTAGATACTGGGCATTATCTTAATTTATACCAAACTCTTTATGTACCTACTGGGCATTATCTTAATTTATACCAAACTCTTTATGTACCTACTTTTTCTCACAATTTAGTTTCTTTATCAAAACGTGATGTAGCAGTATTTTATTACAAGTTTGGATTTGGATCTTTTAAGTTATATAAAAATAATAGTTTTATTAGCGCTGGAATCCTTTATGATGGTTTATATAAGTTAAAGCTTGATAATCTTTTTGTTGAAACTTTTTTAACCATGATCAAGGTATTGGAACTAAACAACGTTTAATTGATGACAGTTCTACTTACTTGTGGCATAAACGCTTGGGTCACATATCCAAAGAATGAATAGAGAGATTAGTAAAGAATGGAATTCTTTCAAATTTAGATTTACTGATTTTGGTGTGTGTATTGATTGCATTAAAGGAAAGTAAACTAAACACACTAAGAAAGGGGCTACAAGAAGTACACAGCTTCTTGAACTCATACATACTGACATATGTGGACCTTTCGATACTCCATCCTTTGGTGGGAAGAGTATTTCATCACTTTTATCAATGACTTTTCATGTTATGGTTATCTTTATCTATTGCTTGAAAAATCTCAATCTATTGAAGCCCTTGAGGTATTTATTAATGAGGTTGAGAGGCAATTAGATAAAAAGGTGAAAATTATAAGGTCAGATAGAGGTCGTGAATACTATGAAAAGTATAACGATTCAGGGCAATGTCCAAGTCCATTTGCTAAATTCCTAGAAAAGCGACGCATATATGCGTAATACACTATGCTAGATATACCGCAACAAAATGATGTAGCAAAAAGGCGTAATCGCACATTAATGGATATGGTTAGGAGCATGTTAAGTTATTCATCTTTACTCTTATCTTTGTGGATGCATGCATTAAAGACCGCCATGTATATACTAAACAAGGTTCCTAGTAAGGCAGTCCCAAAAACTCCTTTTGAGATATAGATGGGAAGAAAACCTAGTTTAAGACACTTGCATGTTTGGGGTTGCCCGACGGAAGTGAAAATTTACAATCCACATGAAAAGAAATTGGATTTTAAGAAAACTAGTTGTTATTTCATTGGTTATTCTGAAAAATCTAAAGGGTATAAATTTTATTGTCCTACCCATAGTACGAGGATAGTCGAATCTGGAAATGCTAGGTTCATCGAGAATGGAGAAATTAGTGGAAGTGAAGAACCGTGTAATGTGGTCATTGAAGAAGTTAGGGTAGAATTACCTCTATCTGTAACTTCCAAGATTGTTCCTAACATTGTTGTGCAGCCTAACAATGTTCAAGAACAACAAGTGAATGACCAACCACTTCACAATGAAGTTGCACTCGAGGAACCTATAGTAGCTGAACCACAAGAAACAGTATTAAGAAGATCTTAAAGAGAAAGACGATTAGTTGTTCCTGCTGATTATATGGTTTATCTACAAAAGTCAGAAATTGACTTGGAAATCGATAATGATCTGATTTTAGATCTAGTTTTGTTTTCGCAAGCCATGGAAAGTATGAATTCTGACAAGTGGCTTAATGCTATGAAAGATGAGTTAAAATCGATGGATAAAAGTCAAGTTTGGGACCTTATTGAATTGCCTAAAGGTTGCAAAAGAGTCGGTTGTAAATGGGTCCTTAAGACCAAGCACAACTCTGAAAGCAATATTGAACAGTACAAGACTAGACTTGTTGCCAAATATTTTACACAGAAAAAAGGCATTGACTATAAAGAGACTTTTTCACCGGTCTTTAAGAAAGATTCACTTAGAATTATTATGGCATTGGTGGCTCATTTTGACTTTGAGTTACACCAAATGGATGTGAGAACCGTCTTTCTCAATCAAAATTTAGAGGAAGAAGTCTATATGGACCAACCCAAAAGGCTTTTCAATTAAAGGAAAGGAACACATGGTCTGAAAATTAAAGAAGTCAAAATATGAACTTAAACAAGCTTCCCGACAATGGTATCTTAAATTTAATGATATCATTACTTTGTTTGGATTTAAAGAGAACACCGTTGATCGGTGTATATATATAATGATATCATTACTTTGTTCGTAAGAGCAAGTTTATTTTCTTAGTCCTATATGTCAATGATATTGTACTTGCTGCAAACAATCTTGGTTTATTACATTAAACTAAGAAATTTCCCTCTAAGAACTTCGAAATAAAAGATATGGGTGAGGCAACTTATGTGATAGGAATTGAAATATTAATAAAAATTTAATTTGGTAATAATAAATATGTCCAATAAAAATGCATGCTATCTTTGGATAAACAAACAAAAATAATATGACATATTAATTACCAACTATCATATTCATCAATTATAAAAAAAACTAATTGACCTTTGGGTTATTCTTAAGTTCTTATAATAGATAAGATTCAATGACCTATGATCTATAAGTGTCATTTTAATTACAAGCATCAAAATTTATGAATTATTGAATTTTATTTTTCAATTTAAAAATTACTAATTTTAAAGTTTGACCACTTTAATGACTAACAAAATATAATTATGTAATTTTTAAATTAGAAACAATAGTTTTACTTGTTTCATAAAATAGATAAACGTGTAATTAACCATAAATTAACATGCAGTATGTAAATACTTTCTTTTCGGCTTTGGCAAGCCCACTGCTGCCGCAATTCACATTCCTTCCCTAACTCGTCTCAGAAAAGCATTTAGTGAAAAAACATTTGTCTTCACCATTAACGTACAGGTACAATAAATGCAATTGAAAAGCATATATATCAATATTTGACCCTTAAAGTACATGTACAATAAATGCAATTGAAAAGCATTTATCTGTGAATTACGATTATATGTGTTTGTTTGAATTCAAAGACAAATTTGCAGTAACAGTTCGATTACAGTGCACAATAAATGCCTAAGACGATTACAATAATGTCCGGTATAGATTACAGTGCACAACAATTTCTCCTTTTTTTTTATAAAATCTCAAATTCAATTATTGCATATATGTGATTAATATATATACACCAAACACATACACATGAATTTAATATATATACCAACACAAATACGAATACACAGCTTTACAAACAAAGAAAAGTAAAACTTATTCTTTTACCATGGTTCAAACAAAAATTATAAATTTCAAAACGTAATTGCTCTAGATACCACATGTAAGAACTTTAATATTTATAATTTTTAAAAATTTTAGAACTTAATAATTTTTACAGAAGAAAATTTAAAGCGTACTTTGATTCATGGCTTCAATTTACAAAGAACCCGAGAACAAAAATTGTCAAAGTAGAAGAACCCAGTTTCTCTCTCTAAACCTATAATTATTTCTATAACGTGTCTTTCTAATGACTCTTATAGACCCTCAATAGCCAATAGAAACATTTAAATAATTATTAAACTAAATAAATAAATCTATTAAATTTTATAAGCCTTCAATTAATTATATGGGCCATAATTCTAACAAATGTATCAATTTATGTGTTAAATCTAATTTGAAGGTATATGTTTAATGAAATAAAAAATCAAAAAAATAATATCTGGATCTAAAATATAAGATAAAAATGGTAAAGAACCCTTTAATAAATACTGAGATATAAAAAAGAATAAAAAAAAAACCAATCTACTTATTCGTTAAAAATAGAAAGCATAACTGTATCCCATTTTTAGTTTTTAAAACACATGTCAAATCGTACTATTCTTCAACATTTAAAACTTTCCAAAACGAGTTCTTGATTTATAAAATTATCCCATATAAGTCTTTTCTTCTCTCGAAATGTTAAAATCTCAACAAAAAGAGTAACGCAAGGACCATCTATGATTTATTGATTTTTTTTCTACGATTTATTTATTTATTTTGTACATATATATTGACATAGTTGTTAAGAAAGATTCATGCCATTGTTTTGTTGAGATTTTAACAGTTTATGTAATCGAAATAATTAAATTAAGACGCCTTAGTAAATCGAGACTCGTTCCAGAATATTTTTGAAAACAGAAATCAAAGTTAGAATATTTAATTCATAGAGACTATAAATGAGTTTTACCCTCCAGCTCAATTGTAAATGCCTGATAATGCAATAGCTAAAGGCCATTACATGCACGTTATACAACCGTATTTCTACGCTGACTAGGTAGAATAACCAACATTATTTTTTATCTAGAGATTTGTTCTGAGGTCGTAGGGCGAGAACTAAAGACATCTACACCAAACTTTCTATAAAAATAATCCACTAAACACTCGTAGCCATGCAACAACATACATTATATCCCACTCATTTTGATTTTGACCTTGTCCCCACCAACCTAAAATAATAATAATAATAGTAAGGAGGTGGTCTTCATCTCCACTCCGGCGATCGGAATGCTAACCCCAACCCTCGAATTCGCACGCCGCCTAGTCCACCACAATCCTAACCATGATCTATCAGCCACCGTTCTCCTAATCCCCGTCCCCCACTGGCCCACCATCCACTCTTACACCCAATCCCTCCCTCCCACCTCATCCCCCAACCTCCGCTTCCTCCTCCTCCCCACCCTACACCCTCCCTCACCCGATCACTTCCACCCCTACTTTGCCCACATATCCTCTCTCATTGATCACCGCAAACCCAACGTCAAGCAAGCCATATCTGATCTCCTTGACTCCGCCGAGCTGTCAAAATGACATGTCGTTGGGTTGTTTGCTGACATGTTTTGCACCTCCATGATCGACGTTGCAGACGATCAAAGCCTTCCTTCTTACCTCTTCTTGGCTTCCCCGGCGAGTTTCCTCAGCTTCATGCTTCAAGTGCCGATTCTGGACTCGCAACTCGCTTCAGACTCAGTTGGTGAGTTGACCGCTCGAGGTTTTGCTAACTCGGTGCCTCGGAGAGTTCTGTCTACAACGGTGTTGAAGCACGGAGATGGGTACCCTCGAAATCTGCGACACGCGCGGAGGTGCGCTGAAACAAAGGGTATTATCTTAAATACACTCGTAGAGTTGGAACGCTTTGTATTGGACTCGCTCTCTGTCGGTGGAGTACCAAAGGTTTACTCAGTTGGGCAGATTCTTGACCTTACTAGCCCAGCCAAGTGGCATCCTCATAGAGCCCAACATGAGAGCATTGTAAGATGGCCTAACCATCAGCCCTAATCCTCAGTGGTGTTATTGTGCTTTGGTAGCCTGGGGAGTCTTAGTGGGCCCCAAGCGGGAGAGCTAACGCTTGGGATCCAACTGTCCCTCATTTTTATGGTCGTGTCGTGAGCCAACCAGGACTAAATTAGGACTCCCAAGTGAATATGCTAATTATGATGAGGCGTTACCTGATGGATTCTTGGAACGAACGGCTAGGATGGGCTTGGGTCCCTCAAGTGACAATTCTCGCACACCGAGCAATCCGAGGATTCGTGTCACAGTGTGGTTGGAACTCAATACTGGAGAGCTTGTGGCATGGAGTACCGAATGCCACATGGTCGATCTATGCCGAGCAGCAGATGAATGCATTTGAGATGGCAAAGGAATTGGGACTAGCAGTCGAAATCATATTGGATTACAGGGAGGGTAGTGATTTGGTGTTGGCTAAGGAGGTAGAGAGAGAGGGATAAGAAGGTTGATGGAAGGTTAAGAGGAAGTGAGAACATAGGTAAGGAGCATGAGAAAGAAGTGTAGGATGGCTTTGGTGCAAGATGGATCATCATACGGACCATTGGGTGCCTTGGTAGAGGAACTATGTAATGCCCCTATATGGGGTTAACAGTTTTTAATGAATTAAAATAAAATTCAGAAATAAAAGTAAAACCTTAAAAATAAAGTTGCCTGGGGTTTAAATGAAAACTCTCAAATCAAAAATAAAAATATAAACGACAATTAAACCACAGTTTAATGTAGCACCTTAAATTTAATAATATAAATTGTCATCATCATTTCAACCCTCAACGCATTTTAATACAGTCACAGAAATTAACAATTGATGCTTACATTATCATGAAGAACATTCTTAGTAATTGAAGCAGTCCCAACGTAATATAGCTACATCGCTTCCTCAACTATTTTTCTCATAGCCACCTCACCCTTAGTGAGTCCTGAAAAGATAAAAATATAAGGAAATGAGCAACAATATGCTCAGTAGAGAAAAACATTGCTCACCTTTAAGATTTTATCATTACCACATTAAAACCTGCATGGTTAGTTAAGTTATATCATATTCTAGATTATGAGGTTTATTATGATCACATCTCGTAGATACCATAGTTAATCATTACCAAGTTTCAGAATTATACATTTATACAAATATTACCAATCATCATTGTTCCTAGGTATCCATGTTAAATAGAGTATCATTCAACTCATCGAAACCCAAATGGGCGCGCTTGATCACCCTGTAAACATTCCAAGGGTGTTCCGGTGAGGGGACATCAAGCCCCGAGTCCTCACCAAATCGATTCTGTACAGTACATTCTGAGACTTTCAACCCAAGGAAGCGTCATCACCTTCCCCCTATTTTACCTTTTAGGGTATTCGTGCCCAAGGACGTAACCGCCGCCCTCTTCATGTCTCACCATTTCTCTATATTTAATCATTATTTATAGAGTCAGTTTTTCTAACCATGCTTCTTCATTTATAACATATGTCAATTCATTATGTTCCTCGTCGTACAATACAAGATGAGTCCATGTGATAGTTTCATATGTGATACTCATATCATAGCAATTCAACATAGATATATATATCTTGCGGTAAAATAATCAATTTTAATTCCATAAAAACCTCACAAAAGATGAGTAATAGAATCCCTACCTTTCAAGCTTATCACCAATCTTTTAATCCCGAAATCAATTAACGTTAGCTCCACACTCCCTTGATCCTAAGGCGTGCATAAGGACAATTTAAAGCTAAAGCACAACATACAACCATATTCATAAATAAATCATGTGTAAATCCATCCTACTAGTGTGCCATTAAAGCTTTTATGCAAATCTTTTTTGAATACCACAGTAAACAATCTTTGTCTTAACACGATATAAAATATATACAAGTAATCTATATGTTTTAGTTCCTAATAAGATTCGTCAATCACTTAGGATAATATTGGAAAGGTTGCAAGACATTAAGGAATTAGGTGGTGAGCAAAGATGAGTTCTTGATTCAGGTTAGCAACTGGTATACCATGGCAAACTGACAATATGCTTTTACAAAAAGGATATGTTCACTATCTACAATCATCACACGGTTAACAGGTGGTTTACTTAACATAAACAGGCAGTATATTGTCACTGGCGGGTTTACTCGTTTCTAATCTAAAAATTGAAAAATTCATAGAAAATAAAATACAACTCCAATTTAGGCTTATGATAGCTCGTTAGAAAGCTTAGGATGTTTACTTTTTAAATATTCAAACCTATTTACAAAATTCATTTTTATTTAATCCCAGAATTTCAAGAAAGAGCCACTGCTCATAGAGGTATTACAAAGTTTAACAATATAAATTTTCTGTCTACAGCATATACACTTAGACTTTATACATATGCTCCAAAATAGCAACAAAATATATACTTAGGTTTAAGAACGTAAATTTGAATAATACTTGAGTATATAAAAAAAATTTATAAATAAAAGACTAAATTTGTTCATAAGATTCTAACCTCGGATTATAGCTAGTTAGAAGCTTGAAATAGCTTCAAAACAGGCTCCTTGACTTCAGTATGGTTGAAATTCTTGCTCAAATGGAGGTGATGGTGGCTGATTTTTATGGCTGCCTTAAAGAAGTTTTCTAAGTATTTTGCTTCAGCAAAGAAATGAGAAGAAGAGTGTGGGAATCGTGAAAGAAAAAGGAAGAAAAGATAAGGTCTTTGAAGAGAAGTGATAGAAGCAATCATGGATGAGACATGTTGGAGCATGTCACAAAGGAAATAAAGAAAATGAGGGTCAAGAGTAGTTGGGAAAAATATCCTCATGTCTCTTCTGGAGACTTTAGCGTACATAATGCCAAAATGATATTTTTGAAATTTATTAGAAGTTCCAAGACTTTTCAGTAAACATACTAAATAAGTATAGGAGAAATTTAGAAAATATAGAAATAGATAGAAATAAATATTGTAAAATGGATTTTAAATGAAACAAATTTTTGATTGGCACACTAAAAATCAATTTAATTACCTTAATACCCGTTAGGAGAATAACAGGTGTCATAGCTCTACCCCCCTTAAAGAAATTTCGTCCTCGAAATTTCAAATCTAGCAATACTAGTAAAAATCTCGATTCCATTATGATTCCAATTCCGAGTATAAACTGTCAATGTTGTTTGTTCTCCAAATTTAAGTTATCGTATCTCCACTTATTTACTTGCATTATAAATTTCACTCTAAATTCTAAATCCCTCAATGAGAGTATTTCTAACAGGTTCCAACTTATAACACTGTATAATAGTCTAGGAATCTAATCAGACATACATATTGACTATACCATGATTCCAGTCCTTCATTGTCCATGGACTATGATTTACAATTACATTTATGGAGATTGCCAGAGAAATTTTGTATACTTCATCTTTAGGTTCCTTTTCCTTTCTGAGTAAGGAAAAGTCAAAGATAGTTGATTTCATATTTCAACTAATAAACTAAAACATAGTCATGAAACATATATCACAAACACTTCTATTCAAAACCATGCATTAAACTTATTCATAAAGATATTAGACGGAATCTCAGAGTTGCAAACAAACCCGACATACTTTTCATTAAACAGCTATCCTTATGACACAAACATTCAACCCAAATAATATACTCATATTTCCTATGGAATATTCACATAACTGACTTTGGTACTCCCACATAATATTAACAAAATATTACACATTACAAACATGATACGGATACGTTTCGAGAGTACAAGGCACTCCATGTACCAGCTATCCATATCATGCATGCTTAGAAAATACAAAAACATCGATAAACAAAAGATCAGACCTTAAGTAGGATGCGTTTAGAGAGCATCAAGTACTCCGTATCCAGCCATCCGGGCATTAGGCTCAATGAATCTAAAGGTTTTAACATACCATAAGAAATACAAAGTGTAGGGAAACAATTAATCATGACATATAAAACACGGACGTATACGTCATGGGTACAACCAAAAGATTACATACTAAGATTTAAACCAAATGGCCGCTCTTGGCTTTTCCTTTCCCATTCAAGCTTGGATGTTGCAGTGTCGGACTCTGGATAGATGATTTCCATCTTATCTAACAATTCCTCGACTGTTGAGGCGGTAATAAAGATTTGTCTCTCCGATTCTGCAATGATGTTTTCTTCCACAGCATAATCTAGAAATTTCAAAAGACCATCATAAAAACCATTTACATTCAGTAGTCCCAAGGGTTTGGAATGAAAGCCCAATAATTGCTCACAAACAACTACGAATATTTCCTCAAGAGTACCTAGACCACCAGGTAATGCTATAAAAGCATCAGAATTATTGATTATGGCTTTAAAATTTCTAGGGATGCTCCTGACTCCTTTTCCCTTACCTATGGTTTCCTTATAAAGGTTTCCTCCAGCTAGAATATGAGGCCAAATTCCTACAACTGTAGCGTCACTAAACCTAGCTGCTAGCATCATATTTTCCATCATTTTTATACTACCACCCCCATAGATTATGTTAACCTTCCTGCATGCTAGGACTTGCCCTAAGTGTTTTGCAGCTTCTAAATAGGCTTTATCTTTTTCAAGGCTGGAACCACAAAAGACACAGATATTCTTTATTTTCTTGGTGGACTGGGAAGTTGACATATTTAGTTTATAGAAGTGATTGCTTTATGTCTGCTCCATTTAGACTTCGGGTTCTACGTGAGATTTTAAGGATGAAGAATACGCAAAAATGACTAAATAGACAGACAAGTAGGTAATGAAAAGGTAATTCAAAGAGTCAAACAAAATCTTGTGCGGATAAGAAAGTACGATAAGGTGATTGATAGTTTACAGAAAATCTGATCCACGTTTTGAAAAAGATTAGACTCTAATTGTATAACTTTTGACAATTGAGAACAGTTTGATAGAAGACCCTCTTGGCACAATTGTAGACCTTTTAACAAATACACTCCGAGCCTATAAATTCAATATAAACGACAAATACTGTAGAACTTTTGAAATTTGAGACACAAATCTTGAAATATCTGGATAAGTTTTCAAAATTCAAACATGTTACTGTACTGTATGTAACGTGTCTGATAAGATAATATATTTTATTATATATATATATATTTAAGAAAAACATAAATTAAATAAAATACTAACACTTACTGTATCAATCTGATAATCATAATTATTTCGAACACAAAGGCAAATATTCTAAGTAAAAGAAAAACACAAACTGTTGAACATCAACAAAAACTATTTCAAATAAGCAAAGACTAAATAACCTTTATAGAGCGATGACTTATTCCCCATCCAGTTTTCTTATGGCTTGGCAAACAGGATCTAGAATTACCATATTCATGAGGCGTTGTCTTTCTGCATAAAATTTAGGCCAGAGTTTAAAAATTGCTCCTTTGAACATATCCACTAGGGTGACCGTGAAGAGGAGGATAGATGATATCCAAGTTCTCCTTTGAAAATCCATCCCTACAAAAACTTATTCTATCCTCTCTATTCGTAGACATATAACCAGGTGAAGTACATTTACTGTTACAATTTTGTCTTCCATATTTGTTACAAGTGACCGCGATGGCATGAGCTCTTCTTTTCATTGCACTACGACTGGTACTCGTTCCTGGTAAACCAACATCTTGACTGAAATCACTCGGACGAATCTTTCCCTCTATCAACATTCTCACATCACAAGGGATACCAAAACGCATAAGAATCCACAACCGAGTGATTCTAGCCTTGTATTTCTTTCTGAGAATCTTTTGGGAGAGTGATGGGAAATACTTTCTCAGGTGTTGATACTTTGGGTCCATTATGAGATGAAAGAAGAGTAAATAGAAAGGAAAAATTGAGATAGTAAGTTGCAGAATCCTAGAATTCCTTCTTCTTTTAGAGAAAAAGAAGAATTCCTAGTGAAAAAGAAGAGGATTTACGATTTAGAGAGAAAATAACAAATTAAGAGAGAGAAAGTGAGCTCAGAGAAATAAGCTCCTATGCACAGTAAGTGTATATGTAAACAATAATTAAACCATTGTATATGACACGTATAGAGACCACGTGGGAGAGACAGTGTGAATCAAACTGATTTAGGATTTGGACTAGGCCCAAATGTTCTAAGTTAAAATCGGTCATGTTGTTTCAGGCCTTAACACATTTGGAACGAGTTAAATAACAAACATAAAATTGAAAACCAATTTATACAGATCTTAAGCCCAATTCAAAGCCTACTAAAGATAAAATTAACTATGAACAAGAAGTCTAATTTAACAATAATCAGGGATCTTTCTAAATGGTATTTAAAATCATTTCATAACAACATAATCTTCTAGCAACTCAAATAATTTTGTTTTAATCAAAACCTTATTGAACAATGCATACACCCATATGTTATCCCTAATACTCAACATCTATCAATGGATTCATCATCATTACTACCAAGGGTTTAGAATGTGACTGACCTTGAAATCAATACGATTTACGTCTTCCAACATAGACCATATCAATGAACAAAGACATTTGATGTTACTACTTAGGAACATCTACAATCCCCACAATTCCACTTATATAATATTTAATTTCCTCATATAACAAAACCTTAGTAACCAAATGATTCACATCTAAACATCTAGAACTTAAACCTTTTATTGCAATTATCCAAAATTATTATAAGTGCCTTAAGTATTATGATTTACTTAAGGAAACTCCTATTAGTCATTTTTATATTGCATCTATTCATAAAAATTCACTAATACACTTAAATACAATGTACGTAACAAAATATTCCAACCTTGAGATTCATGCATTCTTGCCTTTACACAGTCTCAACTGACTAAAAGTCTAACATTTATCTCACTCAAGATTCAATACCATGGATTCCTAACTTATCTCATATTCCTCAAGTAAATAGAACTTTCAAGAAAAGTTATTAACACTTATGTGCTCCACCGAATCTACACATAATCATTACTTAGGTCTGAATCAATTACGAAGAATTTGGCATATCTATGCTAAACTTTAAAATCAATAAATCAAGCCTTATATTTCTTATTGTTTTTCACGAGACAAAAGGCTCTTAAATCCTCGTATCTATACGAATTTCTCATCGTTTTATACGAATTAGATATGCTTATAGATCCTAATATTATACGAATCTCTCATAAGCATTCTACTTATAAACTCATTCCATATAATTACCATTCCCTCATAACTATTAATACTTTCCTTCTATATCATTATCGTGCTTACATAACCGTTAATATTTTCATTCTACAGCCTTTCCATATTACATCCTTCTAGACTGTATAAATCAATGTGAAGGTTCATTTTGATGATGACAATGAAAATTCAGCTTCAAAACCATCTCAAAAATAATTTATTTTTTTTTAAAGTGGTGCTACACTCCCTAGGTTAACCAAACCTAGGCTCTGATACCAAAAATTCTGTAACGCCCCTATATGGGGGTTAACAGTTTTTAATGAATTAAAATAAAATTCAAAAATAAAAGTAAAACCTTAAAAATAAAGTTGCCCGAGGCTTAAATGAAAACTCTCAAATCAAAAATAAAAATATAAATGATAATTAAACCACAGTTTAATGTAGCACCTTAATTTTAATAATATAAATTGTCATCATCATCATTTCAACCCTCAATGCATTTTAATACAGTCACATAAATTAATAATTGATGCTTACATTATCATGAAGAACATTCTTAGTAATTGAAGCAGTCCCAACGTAATATAGCTACATCGCTTCCTCAACTATTTTTCTCATAGCCACCTCACCCTTAGTGAGTCCTGAAAAGATAAAAATATAAGGGAATGAGCAACAATATGCTCAGTAGAGAAAAACATTGCTCACCTTTAGGATTTTATCATTACCACATTAAAACCTGCATGGTTAGTTAAGTTATATCATATTCTAGATTATGAGGTTTATTATGATCACATCTCGTAGATACCATAGTTAATCATTACCAAGTTTCAGAATTATACATTTATACAAATATTACCAATCATCATTGTTTCTAGGTATCCATGTTAAATAGAGTATCATTCAACTCATCGAAACCCAAATGGGCGCGCTTGATCACCTTGTAAACATTCCAAGGGTGTTTCGGTGAGGGGACATCAAGCCCCGAGTCCTCACTAAATCGATTCCTATACAGTACATTTGGGACTTTCAACCCAAGTAAGCGTCATCACCTTCCCCCTATTTTATCTTTTAGGGTATTCGTGCCCAAGGACGTAATCGCCGCCCTCTTCATGTCTCACCATTTCTCTATATTTAATCATTATTTATAGAGTCAGTTTTTCTAACAATGCTTCTTCATTTATAACATATGTCAATTCATTATGTTCCTCGTCGTGCAATACAAGATGAGTCCATGTGATAGTTTCATATAGCAATTCAACATATATATATATATATATATATATATATATCTTGCGGTAAAATAATCAATTTTAATTCCATAAAAATCTCACAAAAGACGAGTAATAGAATCCTTACCTTTCAAGCTTATCATCAATCTTTTAATCCCGAAATCAATTAACATTAGCTCCACACTCCCTTGATCCTAAGGCGTGCATAAGGACAATTTAAAACTAAAGCACAACATACAACCATATTCATAAATAAATCATGTGTAAATCCATCTTACTAATGTGCCATTAAAGCTTTTATGCAAATCTCTTTTGAATACCACAGTAAACAATCTTTGTCATAACACGATATAAAATATATACAAGTAATCTATATGTTTTAGTTCCTAATAAGATTCGTCAATCACTTAGGATAATATTGGAAAGATTGCAAGACATTAAGGAATTAGATGGTGAGCAAAGATGAGTTCTTGATTCAGGTTAGCAACTGGTATATCATGGCAAACTGACAATATACTTTTGTAAAAAGGATATGTTCACTATCTACAATCATCACACAGTTAACAGGTGGTTTACTTAACATAAACAGGCAGTATATTGTCACTGGCAGGTTTACTCGTTTCTAATCCAAAAATTAAAAAATTCATAGAAAATAAAATACAACTCCGATTTAGGCTTATGATAGCTCGTTAGAAAGCTTAGGATGTTTACTTTTTAAATATTCAAACCTATTTACAAAATTCATTTTTATTTAATCCTAGAATTTCAAGAAAGAGCCACTGTCCATTGAGGTATTACAAAGTTTAATAATATAAATTTTCTGTCTACAGCGTATACACTTAGACTTTATACATATGCTCCAAAATAGCAACAAAACATATACTCAGGTTTAAGAACGTAAATTTGAATAATCCTTGAGTATATAAAAAAATTTATAAATAAAAGACTAAATTTGTTCATAAGATTCTAACCTCGGATTATAGCTAGTTGGAAGCTTGAAATAGCTTCAAAACAGGTTCCTTGACTTCAGTATGGCTGAAATTCTTGCTCAAATGGAGGTGATGGTGGCTGATTTTTATGGCTGCCTTGAAGAAGTTCTCTAAGTATTTTGCTTCAGCAAAGAAATGAGAAGAAGAGTGTGGGAATCGTGAAAGAAAAAGGAAGAAAAGATAAGGTCTTTGAAGAAAAGTGATAGAAGCAATTATGGAGGAGACATGTTGGAGCATGTCACAAAGGAAATAAAGAAAATGAGGGTCAAGAGTAGTTGAGAAAAATATCCTCATGTCTCTTCTGGAGACTTTAACGCACATAATGCCAAAATGATATTTTTGAAATTTATTAGAAGTTCCAAGGCTTTTCAGTAAACATACTAAATAAGTATAGGAGAAATTTAGAAAATATAAAAATAGATAGAAATAAATATTGTGAAATGGATTTTAAATGAAACAAATTTTTGATTGGCACACTAAAAATTAATTTAATTACCTTAATACCCGTTAGGAGAATAACAGGTGTCACAAATTAATTGTGTCCAATAATTAGAACTAAAAGAACAGACAGTAAGCAGGACGAAGCCTTGAGAAAAGTCAAAATTTTATAATAAATTAATTATGTGATAAATGCTAAGAATCTCCTAATCTTTCCACCCTTTTTGCATTCGGCCCTTCATTTAGTTTTTCAACTAGTCCATAAATATCTTCTTCTTTTTTCTTCTTTCAAATGAAAGATTTAATCAAGTATTATTATATTTTAGCTTGAGCTTATTTGAGTTCTTAAATCATAAATGAAAAGTAATATTGTACAATTATAAGTGAAAATTAAGAGTGTAAATGAAACTTTTAAATTTTTATGTGTAAAATTAAAAATTAAAAAATTTTTGGGTCAAAACAATAAATTTTAGATCAAAATTAATGATGTAAATATTGAAGATACTATGAATGACATTTGAAACTAAGATTTGTTAGGGCTTTCACGCTACACGAATGGAAATTTACAAGTGAAGTTTTGTTACCTATTTGAGTTCAAAAAGAGCAATTTAATTTCAATTATTTTAATCTTTCTCTAGCAGGTTTGGTGGAATAATCTTGGAGATTTGGTGTTTCAAATTTAAAATTAAGTTGATCTAGTTGTTGTTGCGTTTTTAGGCTTGGAAAGTGTGTCGATATGACCTCAAGCATAAAATTGTTACACGTAAAAAATCACGTTAAATCCAAGGTCCAATTCTAAAAAAAAAATCTTAATCCAAATATAATAAGTTTGTTATTAATATGGAGTGCAAGTTAATTATTTACCCAGTTAGGAACTAATATTAATTATTTACAAATTATTTACTATTTTCATTTTTGTGATTTAAAACTTCACTAATAATGGTTCAACCTGACTTAGCTACACGAGTATTTAGAGCAAAACTAGAAGAACTGAAAGATGATCTTTTCAAAAAGCAGACATATGGCCATGTTGTTGCTTATGTTTATGTGGTAGAATTCTAGAAAAGGGGGCTCCCACATGCGCACTTTTTGAGCATTTTAAAGCGCAGTGCCAAAATTATTGGCCCCGAAAATTTGATAAAATATTATCAGTTCTTGCTTAAGAAGACCAACCATACTTGCAAGTGCTTGTAGCAAAACATATTATGCATGGTGCATGTGACGATCTCAATCCTAAAAACCCGTGCATGGAAAAGAAGGAAAGTGCCTTATTTTCATCATCCTCGTGGATATTTTTCAAGAGAAGGGCTTCAAGGACGCGTTTGGTGTATTCTTCTCCTCGGAGGCCGAGTTTTGGTCGAGTTTTGGGCAAGCAAGTGACGGTTTTCCTCCATTATCTCTACAATTTGTGAGTTTGACGAAATATTTGGTGTTTGTGCATGGTACTTTAAATTTTTGGGTTGAGGGAAATCCATTCTTGAATGTGCTAGAGAGGTTGATGGAACTAGAGATTGAGAGTGGTAATTCTGTTAAATCATGGTTATTTGTGCTCATTATTGTGCTTGAACTAACTAAATTACAGTGTGGAGCACTGTTGGTGTTTTGTGAATTGATTGTCAAGTGTTGGTGGTCGTTTGTTGGGGGAGTGAAGTTATTGAAACAGGGATATTTTGGTGTGGTTGTGAAGTTGTTCCTAGAAGAGGTTTGGTGTCTACTGTTGTGAACGTTCTAAAGCGGTGATGGTTGTGTTGTGCCCGTCAAATGTTTGATATGAACTCCAAGAGGCCTAGAAAGAGTGGGGAGAGTCAAAAGTATGGCAAAGGTAGCAGTTCTTATGATTAAAAGCTGTTTGTTTCTATGGCAGCGGCCGAGTGAGATGCCGATGGGTTGACTCAGAAAGTACCAATTCCAGAAGAGGGTTTCAATATCAATCCCATACTGCAGTCTGACATTGGACATATTATAGAAAAAAGAGGGTGGCACAAATTTTGTGCACAAGGCCCGGGGTGATGTCGGTGGCCCGAGAGTTCTATGCGAATGTCTTTGAGCATCAGGGTGCTAAGGCGATTGTGTGTGGACGTGATGTGCCATTTGACAGCAAGACCATAAAGAACTACTTTGAATTGCCAAGTATTGATGAGGATGACAAAGGTCAGTTTTTGAGTGGTACCATTGATTGGGATGTTGTCACCACCACTCTTTGCAAGAATGAAACCGAGTGGAAGATGTCTAAGGGTGAGCGGATCTCTTTTAAGACTAATACTATGGATCGGGATATCAAGATTTGAATGCATTTTGTAACTACACAAATGCTACTAGTGAAGCACATCAATGATGTTAATGAGGGGGCACTTTTGCTCTATTGTATTTTGACGGGCAAATCTATTGATGCCGAGAGTCTAATCTCCTTGGCCATTATGCATTCAGTGCGCTCACTTAAAGAAGGAATTTTGGTTTTCTTCCTTGATTACTGCTTTATGTGCCAAAGCAGGTGCTAAGTGGACTTCAAGTGAAGAGTTGATGTATCCCAAGGGGCCATCGATGCATCTGTCACCCGATCAATCCGTGAGTTAGATGATGAGCCCATTGCTCCAAGTCCTAGTTCCGATGTTGCTCTTAGACCAAGCTCATCTGCCACTAGTTGACCTTGACCATCCCACTACATTACCTTGACTGAAAGGGTTCCACGCATGGAGCTACATCATGACCAACAGATGTCTTATCAGGTGGTATGCAACCAACACTTCCACCAGACGTTCCGGCTATATACGGGACATGTCGGGATGCCCGTGGAGAAACTAACACCTTTGCCACCATCACCAACCTTTGCCTTTGATGATGAGGAGAATGAAGATTAGAAAGCAGACGTATTTCAAGACAGCCACATTCAGGGAGTCTTCTATACCTATTCTCTTTTTCACATTGAGGGCAATGTTGAGTTTTGTGTTAGTTTTGGTTTTTTATTCTTTTTTTTAGTTTCTTATTCTTATTTTTGTTCTTGTTTTTGAGTTTCTTTCAAAAAAAAAAAAAAAAACTTGAGATGTTGATGTGCTTAATCCGGTGATTTCCCCTGGTTCTATGATGAGATTATAGTTATATTGTTCTCATGGCTTGTGGTAAATTAGGATATTATTCTGATTTATACAAATTTTTTGTGTTAGTCTCATTTCTAAGTGTGATATTGCTAATTTTTGTACCCTCGATCTTAAACTTTGAATTGTTGTCCTTATTTAAAGACAGTTTAAGTTATTATGTACTTGGTTTATTTTTTAGAATCCTAAAATTACTACCATTAGGGAGTGATTTTTTATAGATTTGCAAGTTTAGGGAGCAATGTGTAAAAATTAAAAATTCAAGAGAAAAATTGTAAATATATGACAAGTTTAGGACGACAGTGCCAAATACTCTTTATTTTATTTTATCCTCGTTTGTAGAGGTAAATTAGGTGATGTAGTCAATCAAGGGCCTTGTATGGAATTATGGAGCTAAATCGTGGTAAAGAAAAAAAGAGAAGAAAATCAAATTTTATCAGATCCATCATATCCTCCTTCAACACCTCCACTCGTGATTGAGACCATCCGATCAGGCCACGAACAGCTAAATTTGCACGTGGAAACCACCCCGACAGATGCATGTGCATGGCAGCCCAGCATCTACTTCGCCCTTGCTTTGTGCGCCATGAGTCTCTAGTGCTAGCACACTAGCTTAGCCGCCCGCGTTCTAGTGCGACACGCTCTATCGTTTCTACTATACAGCCTCCGCTCCAACGAATGGAAATTTGCCACGTGTTCTACAAGCCCTGTTGCCCATTAGCACGGAGACATATGTATGGTTATGTGATGCCTAGCTGTGCTTCACCATTTCCCTTGGCTAGCATGAAAAGAAAGAAAAAAAAATAGTGGCCGAAAGACAACAGCTTCAGCTCTCGGTTTTTGGAGTTTCGAGCATTTGTGGGGAGAAGGGAACTAGTTCCAAGAGAGAAGTGAATGAAAAGAGAAAAAGGAATATGAATATTTAGTTTAGTTTTTATTTTAGTTATAGGATTTATTTTTTAGTTTCAGATTTAGCTACTTTATTTTTCGTTTGAAAACACCGTTGAAAAGTATTTGGAGCTACTAAAAGAAGGAAGAAAAAAACGTTAGGGAAGAAGAAGCTCGAAGTTTGTAACACCTATTTTTACTAATCTCTTTCTCAATTTTATTTCTTCTTATTTTTGTATATTCAAAGAATATTTGAGTATTGGTGATGTTTATTTTTTATGTTTAATTTATTTTCATTTGTGAATTAGTTTTGTGTTCAGAGTTTTAATGGATCCTACTAAAGGATTTTTGTAATGCCCCGTAATTTATTTAGGTGTTATTAGTGTGTAAAGTGGTGAATTAGTATGCCATAGTATATTTTTAAACTTAATTTGACTATTTAGTGATATTTCTAAATCAATGCTATTTTTAATTATTTTTTTACCACTCTAAATTATTTTTATATTTATTTTTATTTGTTACTATAAATTTTGAAACAAGACAATCCGACAAATACCAAATGCATCCCGCCTTTTCTTTATTTATTTCCCTTCACTCCCTCACTCACTCTCAGCTCTCTCTCTCCCACACTTTCTCTCTTTCTATCCTTCTCTCTCTGTGCATTTCTCTCCTCTCTCCCTCTCATTTTGGTTCGAATTTTCGGAGCCCAAACTTCGATCTGCAGTTGAATTGGAAGCTAGGAAGCAAAATTGAGCCTCCATAAATGTAATTCAAAGCTCGGATTCGAGGTTGGTTTACTAAACTTTCAAATTTTTAAACTTTTCCTCAATTTTTCTATTTTTCTTGTATTTTGAAATCCGAGCTCATTTAAGCTTAAGAAACCCTACATTTAAGTTAGTGGAACTCAAAACATCTAGAATCTATGCTTGGTTTGATGAAAAACGGATTTAAATCAAGATTTTTTATTTTTCTCTATTTTTCTAATTTTTAGATTTAATTGGAATTTTCTATGCAAATCTTGTTTAAATTAGTTTAAAAGTGTTCTACTATATTTTTCTATCATATATGAATATTTTCTATGCCTCAGAATTGAGAAAACAGGTTGAAAATGAAGATTTAAGCTCGGGAGGCCGAAGCTCGAATCTGGAACTTTCTAGATTTTTCCAGTTTGGCAAGCTGAACTTCAAGTTTAGCAGGTCGGATTCATGAGTCCAGCAAGCCGGACTCATCCCTTCGGCAGGCCGAACTTAGGAAAGTTCAGTAGGCTGAACCTGCACATCCAGCAGGCCGAACTATGACTTTGGTAGGCCGGACCAAGAAATTCGACAGGCTGACCTGGCCTTGCCAAATTGTCGTTTTTTGTTCGTTTTTACTGTTTTAAACCCAAATTGAGATTTTAACCCTATAATATGATTCTATAGATATAAATGGTACACTAGGACACCATGAAATAGCTCAGTAGTGTAGAATGACCTAAGCTGGATATTGACAAACTTAGTTTATATTTAGGTTGTTCGTGGTTCCGTGGAGCTAACCTATAGCGGGTTGGGACTGCAATACTGAGTCACGATGGAGGACATCAAGGTAGGACTCCTACCTCTTTCTTTGGTAGCCAAGCTTTTAAATTGGTTTTGACCATAAAGATTTTTTCAAAATGTTTTCAATAAATGGCAAAATGCTTTAAACATTTTTTTTAAGGGGGGCCTCTCAGCACAAAATGATTTCTTTCAATTTGATTTTTGAGGAATGATTAAAATGAATTTCTCAGTATTTTTCCTTACTTGCCTAAGAATAAATGTTCATAATAAATCAAATAATGAATGTAATCAAGAATACTCGGTAACATAGGATTTAAATAATAATAAATACACAAAAGAGCATGATGCCATCCATAGAGATCGGGTCGTGGAGAGTGCGGCCTTAGAGGCAGGTCCCGAAACCTAGCTAGGCCACTACAGTAGTGTTTATGATGACTTTGCTAGAAGCTAAATAATAAGTGAAATTTTATGGATGACTAATGGATTAGTGGTCAAAATAAATTTAATAAGTCTATCTATGTTATTTTATGATTCTTACATTGTAACAGATCTAACCTTGATTTAATATTCTCAAAGCTCAACCCTGATTAGATTGGATGAAAAAGAGTAAGATGGTAAGTATGAGTTTAACGAATTTCAATGTATTATTTTTATAACTCTTGTCTGTAATAAAGTATTATATTCAACTACATGTCCTTCAAACCTTTAGTACTACTGAGCCTTTTGCTCACTCTTTCTTTATCTATTTTTAAAACGTTTCCCTTAGGTGGACTGCAGCTTAGGACCGACAAGGAGGCAGCAGAGCAACAAGAAAGTCATAGGAATACTGTTTTAGGTTATTTCTTTACTTAAATCAAGGCATGTAATACTCAAATTTTTATTCCTCACATTGGATTGTGGCTGAAATTTATTATTATCGATACTATGTGTGTGCACTAAAGTGAGTCCGGTGGGGCCTGGCTTATGTTTAATCATCTTTAATATTTTATTTTATTTTGTGCTTTAGTGTTTTAAAATAACGGTAAATGTTTTAGAATATTTTTAAAATTATCACGATTTTCAAAATAACTCAAGTCATTTAATTGGGGATTTTAATCAAAAATTTAGTTTAATTAAATTAATTAACCTTCCACATCACTACCCGTACTTCGGGGCGTGACAATTTTGATTTATTTTTGCTCTCTTGGATTGATATTTAAGTATTGGTAATTGTCTATTCCAATATGTTCTTAATGTTGTTAGTGATTTTGCCAATTATTAAATGTTGATGTTGGACTTGGATGAAATTAGAAAATGGATTTTGGGCCTTAATCAATAATATGGTAGCATATGCAATTTGAAGTATAAATATATCCTTAATTCATGTGTAGTCACTTTAAATGCTTGAATTTAATGAATTTGTGTCAATTAATTCCCCATAGGAATGTAAAGGTTTTGATTAACATAGATACTCCTAGTAGTTTACCGGAAGAGACAATTAAATAATTTCGTAATTTATCAACTAGAGAGTAAATTAAATCCAAATGAACTTAATTAGGTAATTGGATCCCTAGAACTTTGTTTTTATTGTGTTAGTCTCATTTATTATATTTTAATTTTATTAGTCTTGTTTTATTTTCTTTTTAGTCGAGTATTCAAATAATCTTATAGTTAATACGATTTCATTAATTAAAGAAAATTAAACACAATCTCTATGGAAACGGCACTCTACTTATCATTATATAACTTGTTTATACGATATTATGCACTTGCAATTTCTAACTAACAATTGATGATCATGTGTCCGTAGAGCATGCTTATCATAACATAATTATTGCCAACCACAATGGAGATATGATAAGTGCATAATTCGATATAATTTTCTAATTAATTTTCTCATGAATCTTTGCTTTATTCTTGAGTATTTTGTGTCTTATATGTATTTTTATGTTTTATAGGTGATTTAATATGAATAGCTGGCAAGAGGATTAAAAATATGGATTTCAAAGCTTCAAGACTCACAAATATCATTTAGAGTCCATCAGGAGTCGTCAGAAGCGAATTGGGTATATATTGGGTGCAAAACGACGAATTCAGCACCATTCAACACCAACCAGCTGCTCGCCCCCATGCCAAAATTCCATACAGCCATGCGGATATTCTATGATTTCATGCCCCCGTGAGTTAAAATTCTATGTGGCCACCCATTCGCTTTTTCAACTCGATGTGTTCTTTTTTTGCATGCAGTAGTGAGAAAGAGGCCTTTCCTTGCACGTGTTTGTGATTTTCACTCAGTTTTTCACCTAAAAAAGCCCAAGCTTGTTTCTTTTCATCCTCAAAACAAAAACCTATGAATACCTACCTAGAAACACAAAATTATATTAGTTTTAGATTAGTTTTTATCAGTTTTTTATTAGTTTTATTAGTCTTAGGAGATAAAGAAAAAGAAAAGAGGCTTCGATGGTAGCTCAAGGAATTTCACCCCTGTAGAGAATTCTTCGACGCCATAATTGTTCTTTTCTTTATTTTCTTTCTTTTTCAATTATGTTATTTTAGTTTTGTTTTGGTTGAAGGGGATTTCAAAACTCTAGACATTATTTTATGATTAATTTATAGAATTATTTTTTGATTTTCTAATTGAGATTGTTTATGTTCTTCTATAATTAATGGTCATGATTATTTTCTTGTTTTATTTAGGTACCCAATTGAATAGGACTTGAATTTATTCTATTGCTAGATTGAGATTCTTGATCTGTAATTATCTTGTTGTTCTAATTAGTAGTAGCAAATTATGGTCATTGATATGGTCAAGTTCTCATAAGATTGCATGTGGAGTATAATCTAGGTTAAATGATCTGAGCTTTTATGATTGTTGCCTTGATCAACCTATCATTTTCATCTTAATGCTTCCCTTAGATTAAATCTAACGAGCTTATTCTAAATTGTTTAATGGAAAGGGGTTTAATAGAGTGTTTGTCTTATTAAATGTACAAACTAAGGAAAGATTGAGATAGCAGAGTTTGTTGTCATCTACAGTTCGTAGTTTCAATGGAATATTGGGAATAATTATGTAATTAATTGCATTTTAACTATCTAGTGGTAGCAAATGATCATTGACCAAATTTATTATTGTTTTATGTTTATTTATTTTCTTGTCTTTTTATTAATTTAGTTCACATTCAGAAGCCCCTCAATTCGTAATAGTGTTTATATGTCTTACGTTTTAATAGCGTCAATAACTAATTAATTAGACCCAATCCTTTACGGAAACGATCCTTCCTCATCACTACACTTAATAACAATGACAATTTAAGGAAGGTTAATTTGGTGTTTCCTCTTAGCCTACCAAGATAGTCATAAAATCAATTATTACTTTAGCTGTTATGATCCAATACAGTATCTGCTATTGTTTCCATATGGAGATGCCGGTTGGCACCAATGAATTGAAAAAATTAAGTAGCAAGGAAGGCGAGATGTCAAGGAGACGAAGAAAGTTCTGCAGTTGAATGAAGTCAATGAAGCTACAGGTAAAACTAATATTGTGTTTATTGTTATTTTATTGTGCTTCTCTGTTCTTTTATTTTGATTTTAGTGCTTCTGACAAAAGAGGTCTTCAGTCTCTGGTCGTGAATACTACTACTACAAATCACAAATTAGACCCCTTCAAAAGTCACTGTTGTTGGATGCTGGCCGTTTGTTTCAACAATATGTGGTTAAAATGTATGTCAAAGTCGAAGAATCGAGGTTGGATTTTCGACAAAAGCAACATGATATCCAAACAGATTTCTACGATGGCATTGTGGACAGTACAGGAAAAGGGGAAACAAGAGGTTGCAAGGATCATCTTGCCTGCATCCTTTCTTGGTGGTCCTAGAGATATGAGAAAACGATGCATAGATGCAATGGCATGGTGCGAAGATTTGGAATGTCAGATATTTTCCTTAAAATCACATGTAATCCCAATTGGCCAGAAATAAAGGAGAAATTGGGTCCTAATGATTTGGTGCAAGATCGACCGGACCTAGCAGCATGAATATTTAGGGCAAAACTAGAACGGAAAGAGGATCCGTTCAAAAAACTGATATTTGGCCATGCTGTTGCGTATGTTTGCGTGGTAAATCCCAGAAAAGAGGGCTCCCACTTGCACACTTCTGGAGCATTTTATAGCGAAGTGCCAAAATTATTAGCCCCAAAAAATTTGATAGTATTGTATCAGCCGAAGTTCTTGCTTAAGAAGATCAACCATAATTACATGCACTTGTTACAAAACATATGATGCATAGTCTATGTGACGATCTCAATCCTAAAAATCCATGCGTGCAGAAAAAGGACAAGTGTAGAAGTTATTACCCAAGGCCATTTTGTCCATAAACTATTAGACGTGATGATTCATATCCTATTCATAGATGGCGTAACAATAGTAAAAAAGTCAAAGTTCGAGGTTATTATTTGGACAATAGATGGGTTGTTCCATACAGTCCTTTTTTACTCGCTAAATATGATTGTCGTGTTAACGTGGAAATTTTTTTACTATCAAGGCTGTTAAATATTTTTACAAGTCCTGTGTACAAGCGGCATGATTGGGTCCTTTTCAATATTGGCCATGATGATGAATCAGTTGTTATTGACGAGTTCGAAACGTTCCAGTCTGCCAAATGGATTTCTCCACCAATTAGTAACATTTCAGAAACCAGATGATCTGACCTGACCGATGTGATTAGCAACTTTTTACAGAAGATTTGTTTACGCAATGACAATTCAGCGCTAAAACCTCGTTAAGCAAGGACTTCGGATTTAAGCAATGAATTTTGTTGCCCTTGAAAACGATATTTGCCGCAGTGACAAGTTGATTTTTTTTTTTTTTTTTCATGGAATCAAACAATCTCTCTTGCATTTTGGCATCCATTTTGTTATCGTTTTGCATTCAACTTTTCCCCCCTCTTTCAGGTTTTCACCCCCATTTTTTTTTCTTATAATAAAATCTATCGATTTATTTTTCAATTCATTTTGTGTAGCAGGAGGTGACTTCAGTAGAAGTCTGAAGACAAGTGTAATATAATAACGTCTAACAGATTAAAGACTGAGAACTTCATGTCGCGTGAGTACATTTTGTATTCTTTTTCCTATGCAACTAAAGGGTGTATTTGAGGGTTTGTTTTTGAGCGTGATAGTTTTCAAAAATTCTAAATTATTGATTATTAAATCATGAAGCCAAATCAGCATTGTGGGTCCTACACTATTGAGCTATTGGCATTTTGGTCCCCATCTTTAAAATCCTGATCCTCCTGTCCCAAACTTATATTTACTTGGCTTCCAAGGTTCTGCTAGTTTCGCTATTAACGCCATACGGTTTCAAAGTTTAGGGATTTACAGGGTAGACATTTAGCATTCATTTTCTTTATCTCTTTATGTTCAAAAAGAAAAAAAAAACAAGATTTAATTTTTAGATATTATCAGGTTAAATCTTTTTTTTTTTTTCAATACTTAGGCTTTACTTAGATCATAGCACAATTATCTATTTAGTAACATATGGTATAACATCTAGCTTTCTCCAAGCAGCATAAATACGATGTATAGGAAAATGAATTAGGTATTTGAGATAAATCATTATTGTGATAAAGTATTGTAACACCCAAGAAATTCTTGGGGCATTATATATGCAATATTGAAGAGTTATGTTTACAATTTATAAGCTAAAAATTGCACTAAAAAATGTTAAGTGCTCTGAAGGCAATATAAGTGTCACAAAGATTATTGTTTAAATCCAATTTTTGTGACAAATCCCATGATAGTAAATATGGATCTACAAGATTAAAATATCATGCCATAATCCTAAGCAAAGTATGGGTTAAGTATTTGAGGATATGAAGATGAAAGTTAATGTGCAAGGGAAAAGTGAGCTAGAAAGCTTAACTGTTGTAGGATGTGTTGCAACATATTTTAAAATGAATGTGCAATATGAGAATTTTTATTAGATTAGGTGCCCTAAGGATTAAATGATGTAATAGTTTTTGGAGATATTTCATCAATAAAGAGTTTATTATATATTTTAATATATCAAATGTTGTCCTCTTTACGTTCATTTATGTTGAATATATGATAAGCAAACAAAAGCCTAAGACTGTAAGTCTAAACCTTTAAGATCGTACATATAATGGATAAATTATGCAAAAGACATGAATTTTAAAGGTGGTAGTCTAGATAATAAGATACACAATCGATGAAATAGAATTGGGTGCTTTATTCATGTTAAGATTGTTATGTTGTCTACATTGAGATGACTTGTTTTGGTCATATGAGTTGGACTCTTCAAATAAAAACAATGGTATATTATCATTGGTACCAATATATTGGATCAAGACAAAAGTTGAATTGATTTGATTAATAATTTCCTTTGTTTAAATTAATTCACTTTAGGCAATCATAAGTATTATATCTTAATCCTAAAATCAATTATGGGTCCATATTCTTAACTTGCATCTTTTGATGTACCAAAAGGTGATATCCTAAATTATATAATAGTCCACATGCTGTACACACATGCCGATACATTGGAGACATGATTTTTGATTATCGTAGACTCGTTGGTCATAGATATAGAATCCATAGCTCTTTTGTAAAGTTAATGATATTCTCTTATAGGCATTATCTTGTGATTGAAAAGCTAGAACGGTCAACAATTTAGATAAATAGGTGTAACCGAATGGTATACTCTTTATGAATAGTAAGTATTTCAATGGTGAGATAAATGAACATAAGATAAAAATAATTAGGAAAGTAAAATAGAATTTATCCTTAAGCCGATTATGAATATCCTATGAGGATGTTACACATCATGATATGTCATAGATGATTAACTTATTGGAGTTCTGTAATTTTATATAGTTCAAGAGTGTAACTCAAAGCTTTTAGTGGAATAGCTTTGGAGTTGATAATTATAAAATAGAATAGCTTTGGAGTTGATAATTATAAAATACACATATCGGAGATATGTTATTTTCTAATTATAGGAGCTTGATCTATATATATCTATCGAGTCCCCTTTGCTAACTCACAATATTTCTTATAATGATATGGTGTATTTTTCCTACATATTGGTACCTTATGTTAATTCTTAGATTGGTTTAAATTCAGTTGATTGGAATTTAACAATTCATGTTAGTTTATTGGTTGAATTGATTTTATGAATTAATTCAAGATAAACATATTAAATTATTTGCATATATATTTTATTTGATATGAGATTATCCGTAGATGACTATTTTAATCAGAAAACTTCTCTATTGGGTTATCTGAATTAACACTAAGGCTCTATCCAATATTCCCATGTAAAATAAGATATGGAAATTTCCAAAATTGTGCAGACCAGTAGGCTAGTGCCTTCATTCGGCCGGCTGACCGGCAGAGCAAAGCTTAGTTACAAAAATGGTATGGCCAATAGGCCGGTCGTCAAGACCAGCTAGCAGATCGAGCGAAATCCTGTTACACGTTTTCATGTGTTCTGATGGGGATTTCACCAAGCTTCAAATTTAAAAGCCTTATCTAAGTAGAATTAACTTTCTTCTAGCCACTTTAAATAGAATACTTGTTTAACAGAGAAATTTAGAGAGAGTGTTCTAATGAGAAAGACTCTGATGCTATCATAGGGCTATTGTTCAACATCGCGAACTTTAACTCTTGGTTTTCTCTTGTGGTTGCAAGGAGACATTGCTAAGAGGAGAATTGAATGATGCGTGCCCTCTCGCATTCCAGTCGTAGAAAAGAGAATAGCAAAAAAGACTATTTGATTGAAACATTTCCAAATACAATTCTCAGTAACAGTTCTGTAGAAGTTTTTCATGTTAGAAGTGCAGTTCCAATTCTAAGAGGTATGTAAGATCTTAATTAATTTCTATGCATAGCATGTCTAACTTGTTATTTAGAAAAAGTCTTTGTTGAAAATTTTTAAATTTCCACTGCGTTCACATTTTTTCAACAATTGGTATGAAAGCCTTAGTTTTATGGAGATTTTACGAGTTTGTAATCATGCTATGTGCAAAAATTATGTGATCTTTTTTTCTCCTATGCTTGAATTATATTTTTAGAGAGTTGGCACTCTAGGTTTCTATATACTTATATGTTGTCATGAGATTATATGGTGAATGTTTATTAATTAATTATTGTTGATTAAATTTCTATTTTAATTATTATATTAATTATTTAATTTTACTGGCTATGATTCCTTAGAAGTTAGAATGTATATCTAGGTTTTTTATACAAGTAGATGGCGATCTGTCATCATTGTCTAAGATTTATTATTTTGAATTTTGGCTTGCAAGTTTCTATTAAAATAATCATTCAAAGAGAAGACTGATCTAGAAGATAGAAATGATTTCAATTCTATGTGTTTTTTCTATGTTTATAAATTTTTATGTTTTGAATTGCTAAAAAATGAATTAAAAATTGCATAATTTTTTTTTTTTGCAAAAGGTTAAAAAACGCTAATTCAACGTCTGACGGCAGGCCGATTACCCTGACCGGTATGCTGGACACTACAGAGTCAGGTTCTATATGAAAGTGACAAACCGATGATCACAGACCGGTAGGCTGGTCTTGGGCAGAATCGTTTTCAAAGTCGATGCGTTTTTCTTTGCGATTTTTAATTTTTTTTGAGACAATTTTAAGAAACATGGAATTTTATGATAACTAGAAACATAAATTTTTGATCTATATGAGATTGAAAATTGAAGACGGATGTCACATGAAGAAAGATACAACAAGAAGGTGCAAGATGAAGAATCGATATATGTTTCTATTGATCTTTTGTAGTCTTCATTTTGTTTTCTCTAGGGTGGAACTATAATATTATGGTTATTTATTATATTGCTTGTAGCTTTGCTTGTTACGTTGCTTTTCTACATTGTAATAAGTTTTTCCATGTATATTAATAGTATGTCATGTGGAATAGGGAGTGCCGCTCATTAAAAATTATTCATGCATGTTAACATAAAACCTTGTTCTAAAATATTGAGTGGGAGAAAATTTTCGAAGAGAGGACCTAAGGCATCCATCGTTGCTTCACAAGTAACACATAGTGGTTCCGACCCCTAAGAAGGGATGCATCACGTACTAGGTTAGATTTTCGAGAGGATAATTTGCTTTAGCATATTTTATAGTTGTTCACCCCTAGGTGTCGATTATAAGCCATGAACAAAATAGTTGGAACGAGCCTCCCCTAAGAGCTCTGTTAAAAAAGTTAATAGCTAAAGAAAAAATTAATATATGCTAGATCAGATGGGTCTTGGATGGTATATACTAATCAGAGGGGATCTGTGTTTCTAATTGAATATGACAAGTCTTCCTTAGTCGGCTTGTTGAATTCTGAATCAAAAATTATCATTGTAAGGTTGTGATTTTTTTAAGGTTTTTAGATTGTATGTTTACTTATTTGTCTTATCTTACTAAATTGTTATTGAATGTTTGCTTATGTTTGATATATGAATCTTTATTGTAGATCAAAATGTCTAAAACCGCTTTATCTTCAATGCTCAATAAAAATAGTTTAACTGGTGAGAACTATAATGATGGAAAACAAAGCCTAAATATCATCCTATCCTTTGAGAAACTAAAGTTTTGCTAACCACACCACGTCCTCCTGCACCTACTGACGAATCCACTAATAAATAAATCCAAGCGTATGATCACGAGAAAGATACTGATGATCAGACTCGCCGCTATATGAAACTGCTCAACAGATCATAAATAACGTGCTGCAGACTCAACATGAAGACCATGAAACTGCTTGACAGATCATGGATAATCTTGAAGACATGTTTGGAGGCCAAGCCTTGACAAAGCAACTAGAGGTTCTTCAGAAACTTCTTAACTGTAAGCAAAGACCAGGGACGCCTGTAAAGGAGCATATGATGTTGGTCATAGGTTACCTCGATGAGGCTCAAACTCATGGAGCTAATATCGATGCTAGGTTATAGATAACTATTGTTTTTAGGACTCTTTCTAAGGAATTCATCCCATTTAGAGCTTTATATAACTTGAGAAATAGACATGATATGACTGTGACTGAGTCGATGAAGCAGTTGTAGGAGTTTGAAAACTTGATCATAGAAGCTCCAACTAGTAGTGAGGCAAACTTTGTAGTTATATCTGGTTCCAATTCTAATTCTAGGAATGGAAAGAAGCAAAAGGCCAGGAACAGAAAGTATTCTACTCCAGCAAAGGGTAAGGATAAGAAGAAAAAGAAAAGGAACCTAAAGAAATTAAATTGTTTCTTTTGCGAGAAGGTTAGGCACATAAAAAAGAATTATAAGGACTTCCAATCTAAAGGAGGTATGTGTGAACTTTTGGTTGTCGAGACTTGTTTAGTTAAAGAATCAAGTGACCCTTGGGTCATAGATTCTGGAGTGACTAACCATGTTTGTGTTTCTCTGTAAGGGTTCAAGAAAACAAGAAGTCCGCTACATGAGCACTTCATGTTGCAAATAGGCATTGGATCCTTAGGGTTGGCTTAAGCAGTAGGAGATTTTCATCTTTATTTTGATAGTTATAGGTGTTTGGTTTTGAGAGATTGCTTTTATATTCCTAAACTTAAAAGGAATTTAATTTCTGTCGCCTATTTATTTAAAAAAATTTATTCAGTTTCTTTTAATAATAAAGCTATGATTCGTAAAAACAAATATTTTATTTGTATGGATGGATGCAAAAAAACCTATATTTTATCAAACCTAAGATGAACTCACTGATGAACACTGAGATTAACAATAACTCTAAAAGACTTAAAAATTCTCACTTTAATAAGGCTTATCTTTTGCACTTGCAATTAGGTCATATTGGCCTAAATAGGATTCAAATATTAGTAAGGGATGGACCTTTAAGTCATTTAGAGGTAAAATCTATACCACAATATGAATTTTATTTGGAGGGCAAAATGACCAAAAGACCACTCGGATCTAAGGGCAATCGAGCCCAAAAGGTTCTAGAACTTGTGCATACTAATGTTTGTGGTGCCATGAACATTAAAGCACTAGAAGGATTTAAGTATTTTTTTCACTTTTATTGATGATTACTCAAGATATGGGTATGACTACCTTAATGCATCATAAGAGTAAAACTTTTGACAAGTTCAAGGAGTTTCAAACTGAAGCGAAAAAGCAATCAGGTAAACTTATAAAGACACTTCGATCTGATCGAGGTGGAGAATATCTCTCCGATGAGTTCTTAGGACACTTAGAAGAGAATGAGATTTTATTCCATGTGACTATGCCAAGAACTTCGTAGCAGAATGGTGTGCCTAAGAGAAGAAATAGGACTTTATTCTACATGGTTAGGTCCATGATGAGTTATTTGACATTACCTTTATCCTTTTCAGGATATGCACTACAGACCACATTGCCACACTTCATTGGAAATGGCGATAGGGATAGACTTTGTCACAAATCCGATTGAGACAATGAGGCCAAGCTTCGCTGGAGATCTCCACAACATCAAACTCAGATGAAGGCATCATTGTCAGTTTTGGAGAAGAGATGAGGAGAAGAAAGAGAGGAGAGAATATGAGAGAGACAAAAAAGAGGGAGAGAGAGAGTAGAATTTTGGAGAGAAAGGGAGGTGTAAAGAGAGGAGAGAGAAAGGACTTTGATCAGTTAGGCTTTAATTCAATATTTAAGTATGGGCAAAATGGTAAATGTGTAATTGGTATTTTAAAAAAAGGGTTATTATGAAAAGACAAAAATGAAAAAGCAGTATTAATAAGTGGTGTGTTCAAAAGGTATTCTATATAATAATATTTCCCTTATTATCCGTGATGGCTTCAAAATATAGTCATTATCATAGAAACGTCGAGACATTTCATTCTTGATGATCAAGTCAAGTTGAACTTGGAGAAACTAGATCAAATACAAAAAGCAGACATAGCTAGACTTGTTCTCTTTCTATGAGTCAATGCCGACTTAACCTCTAGGGAGGTTGCGCAACAGCTTTAGGCCCTTAAATGTAGGAGGGCCCTAATTTTTCCCTAAAAAACAAGTTGCATTTAAATTAATCTAATTTCAAAAATAATAAAAAAAAGGAATGATTTTCATTATTATTACCTTTAAAGACCATCTTTCTTGAGAAGAAAATAAAGCTGTAGCATTTTTTAGGAGTATTAAATTGCATTGAGATTTTTTAGCTAACCAAGCCAATCATGTATTTTATTTAAAAAAGAAAGAAAGGAAAATAAAAAAGTAAAACATATGTCCCTTAAAAAAAATCAGATTTTGTTTTTTAAAGGGGTACATCAAATTGAAAATTAAACGTGTCCCTTAAAAATAAGACTTAAACATTTTCTTTCAAAAAAATGCCACATCTTTTTTTTTCAAATTTTAACTTAATTACAATATAATAATAAAATACTTCAAAAATAATAACAATAAGAAACGTTGAAACAAATATATAAATATATGTATATATATTCAAAAAGAAAAAGCTGAAAGTCTAAAACATTACTGTCTTTCTTTAATATATCTCTTTATTATGTTTTTCTTCTATGGAATGATATATAAGATTGTTCTTGTTTCTAATTTTAACTTTTAATATAAAATATTTATTAAGAAATTTTCTAAAAAGACCCCTTTTATAAACTTTGCTTAGGGCCCCAAAATTTAATAAGTAGGCCCTAGCATGAGTCGTCGAACATGGTTAAGCGGACTCCATACACCAACATTATTATTTGGGTAAGTAGCACTATTAGTCGTTAAACTCTTACATAATGATCATTTTTGTTTGGATAATTAGTACTTTTTTTAGAGAATTCGGATAAGTAGTGCTATTAGCCATTCTTTTGTACTTCACGGGAAATGGTAAAAAAAAAGTCAAGCTTTTTAAATTATTGGTAGTAAATATTAGGTATAATTAAAAAAATGTTAATAAATGTCATTTATCAACCAATTGTTTAAATTTAATAATTATACAGGCCCAAATACCCCTAAATTTGATCTAGGGTTTTAACTCTCTCCTCTCTCCTCCTTTTCTCTCCTCTCCTCCTATCTCTCTCTCCACTCTCTCTTTCTTCATTGCTTTCTTTCTTTCCTTTAAGCAACGGCAGCCTTTGACAGAAAATGACAAGTGAAGGTGCATCTTGGCTTGCGACTGTTCAATTCATCTTTGCTCGCGACATGATGTAGCGCGAGGAGTTGCGTATGAAGACCCCTGGTCAACCGGATTAGCCTACCAAAGGTTGACCAGCTGGCCGACAAGCAAAATTGGAAGTTACTCAAAACTTGAAGCCAAATTTGAATTTTAAATCTTTTAGATGATCTAATTTGTCGCCCATTATCTAATAGGCTTTTTATTCCAAATTTTAGGATTAGTTTTAGTTTCCTTTTCCTTTTTGAGTTACAGAATTCTATGAATAGGCTAGACTAGTCTATTACTTTCAATATTCAAAATTTTTAGAGTTATTATTAATAAAATTGCAAATAAGTTTTCTCTCCTCTTGGCTTGTTTTTTGGTATTTCATAGAATCAACAAATTACTCGCGCCTTTTTTCCTGGCATTCCACATGAATCAACGATTGCAAGCTTATGTGTCTTTCAATATTCATAGAGAATCAATGAATTTTCTGACATACTAATTGAATCAACAAGTTTTAGGAATTTATCTCTTTTTCTCTATTATTTGTTCTAGGCTTTTGCTATGTTAGTTCGTATCAGAGCTGAACGTTTTTATATCGATTTTATAAATGTCACCTCCCTATAAACTCACCTCTTTTTCCGCCACGCCTACCTATACTTTCGAGGACCTTGTTCGTCTCAATGAACGTATAGAAGTTATCTTAGATCCAATAATGTAAAAACTTTAGTCACTTGCTCTACAATATGTAAACAATAATTTTGCAAAAGAAGAGGAAATTTTAAAGACGAAGAAGTAATCAAGAACCACTTTTCTACGAAACTTGTGCTGAAGAGGATTTCTTTGATGGAGATGAAGATGTTAGGGACAAGTTTGCTTCTAGGCCAATCTTCGACAAGAGTAATGGAGAAGATGACCATTGTATAATTAATTTTTATTCAATCTTTAACATCGACGAAGGAGGAGAAAAAGACCAAGACAATTTTCTTGGTTCACTATTTGATGACTTTAACTATGAAAAAGGAGAAGATTTAGATTCTCCCCAATCATCGGCAAAGATACTTTTCTTTTTCTGTGTCTCCTTCCGGACATTATATTCCATGCGATTATTCCCAAATTAGTCAGAATTATATTCGATGTGATTGACTATATTCTGGGGGCCTTTACACATATATACAAAAAATTATCATGGATTGACTTATGCCACTAAACAAAAAATTGCAAGAAATGCCACGCCACTTTATTATGAGATATTTTACAAATACCATCAAAAATACAATCAGATTAAAAATGAAAAAAAAAAATAAAAACAAACAACACGAACGACAAATGACGGCGATGCGGAGGAGAAGTGACCAGATCAAAGTTGGAGGGAGTAGGCATCGAATTTGTTGTTGGAGTTGTGTAGAGGAGAGATGGCCAAAGCCGTGTAGGGGAGAGATGACTGGAACGGTTGCCATTGCGTGGGGGAGAGGCGGTTGCTGTCGCGTGGGGGGGAGATGTTAGACATGTATAACCTAAGGAGTCAAAATGTAATACGTTTTTGTAGACATTTTTATCAATAAAGAATTTATTCATTTATATATACCAAATCTTGTCCTCTTTATGTTCATATTTGTTGAATGTATGATAAGCAAACAATAGTCTGAGACTGTCGGTCTAAACCTTAAGAATTAGGCATATGATGGGTTGATTATGTGAAAGGCACGATTCTTAAAGTGACGGTCTAAAACATATGATCCGCAATCGAGGGAATAAAGTTGGGCGCTTTATTCATGTAAAGATGGTTATGTTATTTATATCCCTTTTGGGAGATGGTTTGCTTGACCATCGGAGTTGGATCTGTGAATAGAAACATTGGCATGTTGTCATAGATGACAATGTGTTGGATCGGACATAAAGTGAATTGATTTGGATTAATATTTTTGTCTTGGCAAATCGATTCACTTTAGACAATCATTTGTATTGTATCTTAATCCTGAGATGAATAGTGGATCCGTTGTCTTGACTTGTGTCTTTTGATGTACCAATGGGTGACACCCACATCTCAATAGTGGTATGCATGCCGGTACTTTGGAGGCATAACTCCTGATGGCGTAGACTTGTTATTCATAGATATGGAATCCATAGCTCCTTTTTAGGAGTAATGATATCCTCTTATATGCGTTATCCTGTAATTGAAAAACTGGAGCGCTCAACCATTTGGATACATAGGTGTAACCGAATGGTATACTATCTTTGGATGGTAATTTTTCTAATGGTGAGACAATGGAACGTAAGATAAAAATAATCGGGAAGGTAAGACAGAACTTATCCTTAAGCCGATTATGGATTATCATATAGGGATATGATACACTATGATATGTCATGGAGACTTAGCTATACGAGCTTCGTAATTCCATAAAGTTCGAGATTGCAGCTCCAGGCATTTAGTAGAATAGCATTGGAGTTGATAATTATGAAATGTATATCTGTAATATTGGGTTTCATAATTATCATGAGCTTGAACTTTATAAGTCCATTTTGGTCCCCTTTGCTAGCTCACAAAATCCTGTAACGACACGGCGTGCTTTTCCAATAACCGGTGACTTATGTCGGATTTATCAGATTGGTTTAAAATTTGTAAGAATCAAATAATTCATGTATATTTATCAGTTGAATTAATTTTGTAATAAAATTAATTTAAGATAAACTTGTTGAATTATTCGGATCGGATAATTTGTGTCTGTTTTCGATTGATTTAATTTTGGAAAAATTAGATCAAGATAAACTTGTAGAATTATTGTGAATTGATTTATTTTCTTAGAGATTATCTTGATAAAGTTTGTTTTGATCAGATAACTTCTCTATTGGGTTATTTGAATCAAAACTAAGACTTTATCATATAGAATCTTGGGTGGAAAATAAAAGATTAGCGAAGATTTTTTCGCGTGAGTTCGGCCTACCGGATGACGTGTTTGGCCTACCGATAGGGCCTGTTCGGCCTGCCGATCAAGCTGTTCGGCCTACCGACAGCGAGTGATAAGATTACCCGTTTTCACGTGGATCTTATCAGATATTAATATGAACTTGATTCTGTTTCGAGTTTTTGAGACCTAATCTGATAAGGACTGACCCCAAGACCAATAGCTTTAAAAAGGGAGTGAGTCTTATGATATACTCAAATCGATTGAGAGATTAAGAGTGATACTCTTTTAGTGAGCATCTAAAAACTCCCTGAGAGCTTTTGTTCACAAATCATGAACACTAGCTTTGGGTTCTCTTTATTGGTTAGAAGGAGAGTCACCGGTGGAAGAGCTGTACGTGTGAGCCTACACTCACTCCAGTTGTGGATAGAGAATAGTAAAGAAGACCAGTTGGTTGAGGCTCTTCTAGAACGTTACTTCTCTACACAAGTTGTGGAGGTTCTTCACATAAAGGTTAGTAAGATCTGTCTAATTTATACATATAACATGTCAAACTTGTGTTTTGGAAATTACTCTGATGAAAATTTTTTAAAATTTCGCTGCGCACCGTTTTTCCTACAATTGGTATAAAAGCCATGGTTTTTACATAAATTTACAAGTTTGTGATCATGTTATATGCATAAATTTTGTGATCTTTATCTCTCTTATGCTTGAATTGAATTTTATAGAGAGTTGGCACTCTAGGTTTCTATAAATTATGTATGTTGTCATGGATTATGTGGTAAATGTTTATTAAGTAATTATGGTTGATTAAATCATTGTTTAATTATTTATTAATTAATTAATTTATACCGGTTATGGTTCCTTAGAGGTTAGAATGTGTATCTAAGTTTTTCATGTAATAGGTGGCAGACTATCATCTCCATCTAGGAATTATTATTTATTTTTAAATTTGTAAAATTTTGTAATTAAATAATTATCTGGAAAAGACGGATCTAGAAGAATGATGATGGCGCCCCCAGTTATTTCCTAAGTCTCTAATTTTATGTTTTTGAATTGTTGAAATAAAATTGATGAATTGCATTAAAATTGTATTTTCTGAAATGAAGGATTTCTGCTCGGTCGGCATGCCGGACATCACAGTTCGGCAAGCCGATGGTCACAGATCGGCAAACTAGACGTGTGGTTCAGCAGGCCGACAACGGGGCAGAAATTGGCTGGCTCTACTGGCAGGCCGATCTTTGAGATCGGCAGGCCAAAGACGCATGACCGGCAGGCCGATCACCTAGATCGACCTGCCGACCGAGAGCTGAAAAATTTCCAGAAAATGTGCAATTTTTACAGTGTAGTTTTAATTTTATTTTTGGGACAATTCTGAGAAACTTTAAACTTGGATATGACCAGAAATATGAAGTATTTGATTCATATGGGATTGAAGACTTAAATATGGGTATTGCATGAAGAAGGATACAGCTTGAGGATTCAAAGATGAAGAATGGATAAATGTCTCGATTATTCTCTTGTAATCTTAGTTTTTCTATTCTCTAGGATGGAACCATAATATTACTGTTATTATTATTTTGCTTGTAGCTTTGCTTGATTGCTTTGCTTGATTGCTTTGATTGTCTGCATTATAATATGATTTGCCATGTATATTGATAGCATGTCATATAGAATAGGAAGTGCCGCTTATATTAAAATTGTTCATGCATGATTTTAAAATAAAACCTTGACTTCAAAAGATTGAGTGGGAGAAGGTTTTTGAAGAGAAGACCTAAGGCCTCCATCGTTGGTCCATAGGCAGAACATGGTGGTCCCGACCCCTAGGAAGGGATTTCTATCATGTACCAGATTGGATCTCTAAAAGGATAAGGTATTTTAGTATGATTTATGGTTGCACACCCCTAGGTGGTGATTATAAATCATGGATAAAATATTAAAACGATGGTTATACACTCACGTTAATTTTATTATTAACCTCCCTTAGGAGCTCTGTTAATAAAATTAATGGCCAAAGAAATTATTATTAATATATGCTGGATCATACGGGTCTTAGATGGCATATATTAATCAGAAGGGGATCCGTGTTCCTGATTGAATTTGGCATGACTCCCTTAGGAGCTTGTTGAATTCTGAGTTGGAAATTATCGTTGTAAGGTTGTGATATTTTCAAGGTTTGGACACACAAACACATTTGTATGATTTTACATGATTGTGTTATCTTACTAAACTATTATTATATGATTACTTATGTTTGGTATATGATTCTTTATTGTAGATCGAAAATGTCTAAAAACGCTTTATCTTTGATACTTGACAAAAACCAATTAACTGGTGAGAATTATAATGATTGGAAACAGAACCTGGACATCGTCCTGTCCTTTGAGAAACTGAAATATGTACTGACAACCCCTTGTCCTCCTGAGCCTACGGGAAACTCAAGTAACGAGCAATTCCAAGTGTACGATCACTGAAAAGATGCTAATGATTAGGCCCGCTGCTATGTTATGGCCAGCATGAATAATGTGTTACAGGCTCAACATCAGGATTATGAGACTGCGAAGCAGATTTTGGATAATCTTGAGGACATGTTTGGAGGCCAGGCCATAACAAAGCGGCAAGGGGAGCTTCGAAAATTCTTAAACTGTAGACAGAGACCGAGGACATCTGTAAAGGAGCACATGATGTTGGTCATGGGTTACCTTGCTGAGGCTCAAACTAATGGAGCCGACATTGATGCTGAAACTCAGATGACTATGGTCTTTGAGACTCTGTCTAAGAAATTTATTCTATTTAGGGCTACTTTTAATTTAAGCAATAGACGGGATATGACCTTGACAGAACTGATGAAACAGTTACAGGAGTTTGAACTGCTGATCAGGGAGTCTCCTGCTAGTGGAGAGGCCAACATGGTAGCTACTTCTGGTTCCAATCCTAACTCAGGGAATGGAAAGAAGCAACGGGCCAACAACGGGAAGTCTTCTATTCCTGTTGCCACCAAGAGCAAGAAGAAGAAGAAGAAGAAGAACCCAAAGAAGCTTAAGTGCTTCTTTTGTGGAAAGGTCAGGCATATTAAGAAGCATTGCAAGGACTTCCTTTCCAAAGGAGGTAGGTGTGATCTTCTATATTTAGAAACTTGTTTGGTTAAGGAATCTAGTGACATCTGGGTCATAGATTCTAGTGCAACTAATCATGTTTGTGTTTCTCTGTAGGGATTCAAAGAAACGAGAAGTCTGCTATGTGAAGACTTCACGCTTCGAATGGGCGATGGATCCTTGGTCTCAGCGGAAGCAGTGGGAGATGTCCATCTTTATTTTGATAATTATAGGAATTTAATTTTGCAAGATTGTTTTTATGTTCCTAAATTTAAAAGGAATTTAATTTATGTTTCTTGTTTATTTAAAGACTCCTACGTGGTCTCTTTTAATAAAAAAGTGGTGATTCGTAAAAACAAATCTTTTATTTGTTCTGGATGGATTCAAAATAATCTATATTTTATCAAACCTAAGATGGACTTATTGCTTAATGCTGAGATAAATGATAATGACTCAAAAATACTTAAGACTTCTCACTCTAATAAGACTTATCTTTAGCATTTGCGCCTTGGTCATATTGACCTGAATAGGATTCAAAGGTTGGTAAGGGATGGACCTTTAAGTGACTTAAAGGTAGAATCTATACCTCAATGTGAATCTTGTTTGGAGGGTAAAATGACCAAAAGACCATACAAGTCTAAGGCCAATAGGGCCGAAGGGGTTCTAGAACTTGTGCATAGTGATGTTTGCAGACCGATGAACATCCAGGCACGAGGAGGGTACGAGTACTTCGTCACTTTTATTGATGATTACTCAAGATATGGGTATGTGTACCTGATGCACCACAAAAGCAAAACTTTTGATAAGTTCAGAGAGTTTCGAGCTGAAGTGGAAAAGCAATTGGGTAGACCCATAAAGGCACTTTGATCCGATCAAGGTGGGGAATACCTTTCTGATGAGTTCTTGGGGCACTTGTTAAAGAATGGGATTTTATCCCATTTGACTGTGCTGGCCACTCCGCAACAGAATGGCATAGCGAAGAGAAGGAATAGGACTTTATTGGACATGATTAGGTCCATAATGAGTTATTCATCATTGCCTTTATCCTTTTGGAGATATGCACTACAAACCGCATGTTATCTTTTTTACAATGTGCCTTCAAAATTGGTCCCTAAAACTCCTCACGAGTTGTGGACAAGAAGGAAGACATCCTTAAACCATATTCGCATATGGGAATGTCCAGCTCATGTCCTATTTAAGGATTCGAATAAGTTGGAAGCACGTTCGAAAGTTTGCATATTTGTAGGATATCTAAAAGAGACTAAAGGGGGTTGTTTTTATAACCCAAAGGAAAATAAAGTCGTGGTTTCAACTAATGCAACTTTCCTTGAGGAGAGTTACATGGACGACTTTAAACCTCGAAGCAAAGTGGTGCTTAAGGAGTTAAGGGGTGATCCGTTCACTCCAGAGGTTCCGAATGAAACCATTCCGATTGGTGTAGAAAAACTAAACAAACTTGAACAACAACCTCAGGGGCTTCGGCGTAGTGGGAGGATCGGGCGTCAACTTGAGAGGTATATGTTCAATGGGGAGGTCTTCTTGGCTGAACCGGATGAACATGACAGGGATCCTTATACTTACGCAGAAGCTATGGAGGATGTTGATTCGAGACTCTGGACAGAGGCCATGAACATAGAAATGAAGTCTATAGAGACTAATCAGGTATGGGAGCTTGTGGATCTTCCCGAAGGGGTAAAACCCATAGGGTGTAAGTGGATCTACAAGAGGAAAAGAGGAGTGAATGGAAAGGTCGAAACCTTTAAGACTAGACTGGTAGCTAAAGGTTATACGCAAAAGGAAGGAATCGATTATGAGGAAACCTTTTTGCCTGTAGCCATGCTTAAGTCCATCTGGATTCTCTTGTCCATAGCTGCCGCTCTCGACTACAAGATTTGGTAGATGGATGTCAAGATAGCTTTTCTAAATGGCTATCTTGATGAGTCCATTTATATGGAACAACTAGACGGGTTCAAGGTCGCGGGTCAAGAGGGTAAGGTTTATAAGCTGCTAAAGTCAATTTATGGACTTAAGCAAGCTTCCCGTTCTTGGAACATAAGATTTGATCAAGTGATCAAGACTTATGGGTTCTCACAAAATGTGGATGAACCATGTGTTTACAAACACATAAAGGATAGGAAGGTGGTTTTTCTACTACTCTATGTAGATGACATTCTGCTAATTAGCAATGACGTTAGGGCGTTGTCATCAGTCAAATTATGGTTGACCAAGTAGTTTGACATAAAGGACTTGGGTGAGGCTAATTTTGTTCTCGGTATCCAGATTTTTCGGGATAGGAAGAACAAAATGATAGCTTTGTCACAAGCTGACTACATAGATAAAATTCTCAGGAGGTTTGCAATGCAGGATTCTAAGAAAGGTGGGCAACCATCTAGGTCTGGAATTACTTTTTCTAAGAAAGACTCTCCAAAGTCTTATGAAGAAAGAGAATACATAAAGAAGGTGCCTTATGCTTCGGCAGTAGGTAGTCTCATGTATGCCATGCTTTGCACACGACTGGATATTAGCTATGCGGTCAGGATTGTAAGTCGATTTCAGGCAGATCTAGGACCGAACCATTGGGTTGCGGTAAAGCATATTTCAAGTACCTAAGAAGAACTCAAGGGTACATGCTTGTGTATTCGGGTAAGGACTTAACTCCTCTAGGATACACTGGCTCAGATTTTCAATCCTTTCTGGATTCTAGGAAATCGACTTTGGGGTTTGTGTTTACTCTGGGCGGTGGTGCCATCAGTTGGAGAAGTGCAAAGCAAGATTACACTACGGATTCAACGATGGAGGCCGAGTATGTGGCTGCTAGTGATGCTTCGAAAGAAGCAATGTGGCTCCACAAGTTCCTTAGGGATCTTGAGGTAGTTCCTGGTATGGATAAAGCGGTATCACTGTACTGTGATAACAGTGCGGCGGTAGCTAATGCTAAGGAACCAAGATTTCACAAGAAGAGTAAGCATATTGATCGGAAGTATCATGTGATAAAGGACTTCGTTGAGGTGGGCATGTCACGGTATGCAAGATCGCGTCAGAGGACAATTTAGCTAATCCATTTACGAAGACACTTACTAGGAGAGTCTTCGAGAGGCATGTGGAAGCTATGGGGATGCAAAATTTGCTGTATTTACTCACTTAGTGCAAGTGGGAGATTGTTAGACATGTATGCCCTAAGGAGTAAAAATGTAAAACGTTTTTGGAGACATTTTTATCAATAAAGAATTTATTCATATATATATACCAAATCTTGTCCTCTTTACGTTTATATTTATTGAATGTATGATAAGCAAAGAGTAGTCTGAGCCTGTCGGTCTAAACCTTAAGAATTGGGCATATGATGGGTTGATTATGCGGAAGGCACAATTCTTAAGGTGACGGTCTAAAACATATGATCCGTAATCAAGGGAATAAAGTTAGGCGCTTTATTCATATAAAGATTGTTATGTTGTCTATATCCCTTTTGGAAGATGGTTTGTCCTGACCATCGGAGTTGGACTCTGTGAATAGAAACATTGGCATGTTGTCATAAGTGACGATGTGTTGGATCAGGACATAAAGTGAATTGATTTGGATTAATAATTCCGTCTTGGCAAATCGATTCACTTTAGACAATCATTTGTATTGTATCTTAATCTTGAGATGAATAGTGGGCCCGTTGTCTCGACTTGTGTCGTTTGATGTACCAATGGGTGACACCCACATCTCAATAGTGGTATGTATGCCGGTACGTTGGAGGCATAACTCCTGATGGCATAGACTTGTTATTCATAGATATGGAATCCATTACTCCTCTTTAGGAGTAATGATATTCTCTTATATACGTTATCCAGTAATTGGAAAACTGGAGCGATCAACCATTTGGATATGTTTGGTAGGTATGGTAACGCCCCAATAAATGTTTATCTTCTTTATAAACGGCAGACGTTTGTAGTATAGAAAAGTTGTCGTATCTACAAGGAGGTGAAAATTTGTAACTCGAGATATTGTTAAAAATAAACGTTCAAAAAGGCAAGCGGTTTTTCAGAGCAAAGTTTAAAAGTAAAAGAAATATTTTTGTGATTTTTTTATTCAAAATTTAAAGCATAAAAATTAAAACGGTGAAGCTTTGAGAGTCCCTTGTATGTTTTGTAACTGATATAGAATTTTAATTCTAATTAATAATTATCTAAAGCATTTTATTTATTACATCTTTTCTCATTAATTGCAAGCACATTTTACTAATTATATAGGTCAACCTAAATCGACAATATAGCAAGCCATAATGCAGCAAGGGTATTCCTATAAAAACTAGCAAAATAATCATCTGTCACTAATGATTTAATGCACTAATTATGAAAATTATAACCACTGTCCCTCAATTATAATTAACATAATTTTAAGATAGAAAAGATAATAATAAATCAAAATTAATATATTTTTATGAATAAATTATTGCGTTAATTTTGGCAGCACCTCGACTTATTAATTGGTTTAAGAATACACTATGTCATCCTCTGTCTACAATAAACCAAGAATTACCAAGCATTTACTGTGCCAGTCTATGTCTATAATGCACCAGAAACTCAACTTAATAAATGAGTATGACTTTAGTATTATTAATATTAATTATGCAACACAATTAAATTACATAAAGAAAGCATGACTGAATTTATGTAAAAATTGGCAGCATAACAACAATAACAACAATTATCAAAAACATAAAGATATAATTTATTTCACAAAAATATAAGCATTACAACACAGATATAGAGTTAAAACCCATACCAGAGTACTACGCATACAAGATCATCTATCTGCCTCATCAAACTTTCTACACTAAATTAAATATATATATATATTTTTTTTTACCTAAGGGATAAAAGAGGTAAAAAAAAAATTGAGAGAAGAGGGAAAGGAGGCCCGAAGGCCTTGAGGTGTGTGTGAACTGAGGCAAATGCCTCAGTATTTATAGGCCTTAATTATCACTATTAAGGGATTCTCTCAATTATTTATACTATTTAAGCGTTGAAAAATTTAATGGTTTCTTTTCCCCCTTTTCTTCTTCGCGCTGCAGCTGGCCCCCCCTCGCACTAAGAATCACAGGATTCTTGTGTTTGAATTTTTTTATTTTTCTTCTTTTCCCGTGCTGAGATTTGCTCTAAATTGTGCATTTTAGCCTTTGGGATCTTGTGTGACCAAGGTCATGACAAGACTATAACGGACTGATCGTGTCCGTTAATCGCGCGATCCAACGGTTGTCAGATGCTCGCAAATTGGGCCCAAGTGGGACCAGTGGAAGCGCAATTGTGGACCGTCAGATTGGTCCAAGTATTCTCATCTAACGGCTGACAAAACACGCAAAGTGAGCTTTCCCGCACACGATCCAAGACCGTCTAAGACACTCCACTGACACGCTGCAGCTTGTCGGCACGTGTAACGCACGCGCCAATCATATTTTGACACGTGGACTGCGCCTCTGAGATTTCGCTGACGCACCGGATGATGCATTGACACGCGTCCCTCTCTTCGACGGCTGAGATCAATCTGTCAGTTGATTCGGCGGTCCTTGTTATGCCACGTGTCCTCTTCCTTTTGAATTTTGAATTTTTCAAAGATTTTTGATGCATTTGATGTCCGATTTTATCCGTTTTGGTGTCGTTTTGCTCTGTTTTTCCTCCAGATTTTAAATCTAAAATATGCAAAAACACTAAAATTAATTATTTTACAAACATAATATTTACAAAAATATTAAAAATATTTATTTTACAATAAAGCACATAAAAATAAATAAAAACTCCTAAAATTTCCAGTCTCTTACGGTTTGACACAGATATAATTTTTATGATTTGGAAATATTTTTAGAAATTACTAAAAATATAATAGAACATATTTATAAACTTAAAATACACTATCAAATACATTAAGACTCAAAATAAAATAATCGCATTACTTTTACGGTTTTAACTATTTACAGGCTAGACACTTATTTAACACACCAAAATGACTCTAAAAATTACTAAAAATTCTATTAAACATAAAAACACACTAAAAAATACATTCTTAAACACATTTACACACTAAGACACAAAAACACTAATTAACACAAAATGCTAATAATTAGAGGATTTAATGAGAAATAAAAGCATAAATAAATGATTTAAGCCTTAGAAAATGTACACTTTTACAGTCCCATCACACTCCCCAACCAGCTTATTGCTAGTCTCTAGCAATTAAAGCGATAAAATTTTAAAATGAATTATTGAATATCTATATAATGAAAAATTATCTAACTATAATTTGACTTATCTAACTAGATAAACTAACAAAACAAAAATTTTATTTGAACAATTTATATGCTATTTAACAAAATGTATCTATGCCAAACTTAGTGCGAAAATAGATAATGTATAATTATGAGGTTTCATCCAAGACTAAGAATAACATTATTTTGATATTTTGCTTCAAATCACTCCTGCAGACAGCAACACTTCAAATTTATTTACAAGAACAATTAAAAAGTAGAAACATAAAATACAAATATTTACAAACTTTACACCTATAGATAGTGCAATGTTTGGCTCCCTTAAGCTTTCTCCATAACTCATTTAATGAGCTTGGGGTTAGTAACTCCCAGACCGGTTGGTCTAAGGTACTAGGTGTTGAAGCACCCCTTAGAACTTACTTACTCGAGCTAAAGAGGCTACGAAACCAAACTTATCCAACTTTATTCATTACACACTTTATTTATTTATAATTTCTTTTTTTTCTTTTTTTTCTCTTTTTTTTATTTTATTCTCTTTTTTTTTTTTTGAAATATTGCTGCCTTTATTTGTTCATCTTCACAAAATAACATAACTCAAATATTCAAAGCTTGGACTTACCACCACAATTAAGCATTATAGTGAGTGTGTGAAAAGAATGGCTTACAAACACTTTGAAAAATAAACATATAAAAATGTTAAATAAAACTAAAGTTTTGAAAGTGTATAAAATTAAATAATTCAAAGAATAGAAAAATAATATTACATTAATATGAAATTCAAAAATCAAAACAAAATAATAACACATTAATTACTAAGAAACTAATATTTACAAAACATTTTTTTTAATTTTATTTTTAAACTATTTTATGACTCACAAAAATAAAATAAATAAAGAACACACAGAATCTGGAGCAAAAATAAAAATTTGGGCAAAATTGAAAAATTTTTGGCACAGCACAACATTGAAGCACAAATTTTTAAGCACAACCCTCTCCCCCCAACCTAGAATGTACATTATCCTAAATGTATAAAAGAATAATGAGAGCAGCAAAAATATTACCTGAATCAGCACAGCTGCAGAGATGATCTGTAGCAAACCAAACTAAAAACTAACAAAAAACACGTTTTTTTGTTGAAATTTATTTGAAAATCCAAACCAATTGCATTTACAAAATTAAACTTATTAGAATGCGTATCGAGAGAAAACAATTTAACTCCTTAACTCAGTTATTCTAAACATATTTAATTAATAGCCTTCATTTTAAATTTTTAGAACATTTAAAAAAAAAATTTAAAGAAAATCAAAATAGCGCACAACAACACACAAAAACATATTACAAAATATATTACAAAGAAGGGAAGGTAAAGATATTACTTGAAAAGTGTTTTTTCATCTTTCTTCAGACTCCTGCTCTGGTGGACAATCGTCAAAGAGCGGCTTCCTCCCATAGTAAGTGTCGAAAGACACCACATATGGGTCTTGTGTGAACATGCCCTCAATATTGGCAAAATTTAAAACATTAAAACACATGCAACTTAGACTCATTTTATATTCTTGGTAGGTCCTTAAAAACAATGCTAAAGACAGTGGAGGAGGTGTTGACCAAATAGTATCTTGGTAATAGTCTTTGGTGAACTCTTGTGGCAACTGAGGTTGAGAACCTAGGACTAAGGGTGATGATTGTTCTTGTTCTATAGCTAAGTTTTCATTCTCTTCCTTACATTCCTCTCCTAAAAGTTGTTCCTCAAAATAGATGGGTTCTAAAGTTTCTTCAATGATTTCTTCCGCACCTAAAGAATCAAGATGATATTCAAGCCTATCCAGTTCTATTCTTGCCATGGTTTCCATATATTTGTCTACAGTTTCTTCCAATGTTTCTAAGGTTTCTTCCAGATTCACCCTATTTGGGTCACTATATATTTCTTGCAATTCAAAATTTGACTCCAAAATTTCGGGTTGAGTTTCAGGCCAAGGATCCAAAAAATTTGAATTGTTCTCCCAAAATAAATTGTTCCTAGAACTATTCAATCTCCAATAATCATATTTGGCCATATCTTCTAACATATAATAGGCTTCGTCGATAGGTAATTGGTAAAAAGCGGTGGTACCATCTCCTCTCTCTACCCAATCTCTTGTTTTAGGACTTAACTCATATATGAAAATTTCTAAAAAATAATCCTTAGAAAAACCATGGTGAGGATATTGATCTAGCAGGTCCTTAAATCTCCACCAAGCATTATAAAATGGTTCTAAGTGTTGTTGGGAAAAACTCGAAATGAAATGTTGATGAATTTCTCAAATCATTTTTTTTTTGTTTTTAATTTTTTTTTTTATATACCAGATCATTGGGGGGTCACACCAGACACGCTTAGAATTCCCACCTTTTTTAGGCAAGAGTGTTAGCCTTATGGTCGTGAGATTGAATCCCAACGGTGGCTTTTTTGACAGAATCCAACAAATTTTACAACTACCCAAACTTGCAAAACAAAAGACGGGATGCCAAGCTTTTCTTTATCCGAAACGAATAAAGTAGTGAATGAAAAGCATCCGTCCCCTTTTTTTTAATTTTTTTAATTTTTTTTTTAAACTTTAATTTTATTTTTTTTTCTTAATAATAAACACACAAATTAAAAATGCAAATAAGAAAAATAATATTTACAAAGGATAGGGATAGATTACTTACCTGTTTTTCCGTTTAATTCAGCAATCTGACAGAGCAATGGCACCTCCCCGGCAACGGCGCCAGAATTGTTTGGTAGGTATGGTAACGCCCCAATAAATGTTTATCTTCTTTATAAATGACGGACGTTTGTAGTATAGAAAAGTTGTCGTATCCACAAGGAGGTGAAAATTTGTAACTCGAGATATTGTTAAAAATAAACATTCAAAAAGGCAAGCGGTTTTTCAGAGCAAAGTTTAAAAGTAAAAGAAATATTTTTGTGATTTTTTAATTCAAAATTTAAAGCATAAATATTAAAACGGTGAAGCTTTGAGAGTCCCTTGTATGTTTTGTAACTGATATGGAATTTTAATTCTAATTAATAATTATCTAAAGCATTTGATTTATTACATCTTTTCTCATTAATTGCAAGCACATTTTACTAATTATATAGGTCAACCTAAATCGACAATATAGCAAGCCATAATGCAGTAAGGGTATTCTTATAAAAACTAGCAAAATAATCATCTGTCACTAATGATTTAGTGCACTAATTATGAAAATTATAACCACTGTCCCTCAATTATAATTAACATAATTTTAAGATAGAAAAGATAATAATAAATCAAAATTAATATATTTTTATGAATAAATTATTGCTTAAATTTTGGCAGCACCTCGACTTATTAATTGGTTTAAGAATATACTATGCCATCCTTTATCTACAATAAATCAAGAATTACCAAGCATTTATTGTGCCAGTCTATGTCTATAATGCACCAAAAACTTAACTTAATAAATGAGCATGACTTTAGTATTATTAAATATTAATTATGCAACACAATTAAATTATATAAAGAAAGCATGACTGAATTTATGTAAAAATTGGCAGCATAACAACAATAACAATAATTATTGAAAACATAAAGATATAATTTATTCCACAAAAATATAAGCATTACAACACAGATATAGAGTTAAAACCCATACCAGAGTACTACGCATACAAGATCATCTCTCTGCCTCACCAAACTCTCTACACTAAATTAAACATATATATATATATATATATATATATTTTACCTAAGGGATAAAAGAGGTAAAAAAAAAAAAGAAAAATTGAGAGAAAAGGGAAAAGAGGCCCGAAGGCCTTGAGGTGTGTGTGAACTGAGGCAAATGCCTCAGTATTTATAGGCCTTAATAATCACTATTGAGGGATTCTCTCAATTTTTTATACTGTTTAAGCGTTGAAAAATTTGATGGTTTCTTTTCCCCCTTTTCTTCTTCGCGCTTCAGCTGGCCCCCTCGCACTGAGAATCACAGGATTCTTGTGTTTGAATTTTTTTATTTTTCTTCTTTTCTCGTGCTGAGATCTGCTCTACATTGTGCGTTTTAGCCTTTGGGATCCTATTTGACACAGGTCATGACAAGACTATAACGGACTGATCGTGTCCGTTAATCGCGCGATCCAACAGTTGTCAGATGCTCGCAAATTGGGCCCAGGTGGGACCAGTGGAAGCGTAATTGTGGACCGTCAGATTGGTCCAAGTATTCTCATTTAACAGGTGACAGAACACTCAAAGTGAGCTTTCCCGCACACGATCCAAGACCGTCTAAGACACTCCACTGACACGTTGTAGCTTGTCGGCGCGTGTAACGCACGCGCCAATCATATTTCGACACGTGGACTGCGCCTTTGAGATTCCACTGACGTACCGGATGACGCATTGACACGCATCCCTCTCTTTGACGGCTGAGATCAATCTTTCAGTTGATCTGGCGGTCCTTGTTACGCCATGTGTCCTCTTCCTTTTGAATTTTGAATTTTTTAAAGATTTTTGATGCATTTGATGTCGATTTTATCCGTTTTGGTGTCGTTTTGCTCTGTTTTTCCTCCAGATTTCAAATCTAAAAATCACAAAAACACTAAAATTAATTATTTTACAAACATAATATTTACAAAAATATTAAAAATATTTATTTTACAATAAAGCACATAAAAATAAATAAAAACTCCTAAAATTTCCAGTCTCTTATGGTTTGACACAGATATAATTTTTATGATTTGGAAATATTTTTAGAAATTACTAAAAATATAATAGAACATATTTACAAACTTAAAATACACTATCAAATACATTAAGACTCAAAATAAAATAACCGCATTACTTTTACAGTTTTAACTATTTACAGACTAGACACTTATTTAACACACCGAAATGACTCTAAAAATTACTAAAAATTCTATTAAACATAAAAACACACTAAAAATACATTTTTAAACACATTTACACACTAAGACACAAAAAAACTAATTAACACAAAATGCTAATAATTAGAGGATTTAATGAGAAATAAAAGCATAAATAAATTATTTAAACCTTAGAAAATGTACACTTTTATAGTCTCATCAGGATACATAGGTGTAACCGAATAGTATACTGTCTTTGGATGATAAGTTTTCTAATGGTGAGACAATGGAATGTAAGATAAAAATAATCGGGAAGGTAAGACAGAACTTGTCCTTAAGCCAATTATGGATTATCATATGGGGATACGATATACTATAATATGTCATAGAGACTTAGCTATATGAGCTTCGTAATTCTATAAAGTTTAAGAGTGTAGCTCCAGGCATTTAGTGGAATAGCGTTGGAGTTGATAATTGTGAAATGTATATCTGGGATGTTGGGTTTTATAATTATCATGAGCTTGAACTTTATAGGTCCATTTTGGTCCCCTTTGCTAGCTCACAAAATCCTGTAACGACACAGCGTGCTTTTCCAATAATTGGTGACTTATGTCGAATTTATCAAATTGGTTTCAAAATTTGTAAGAATCAAATAATTCATGTCTGTTTATCGGTTGAATTAATTTTGTAGTAAAATTAATTTAAGATAAACTTGTTGAATTATTGGGATAGGATAATTCATGTCTGTTTATCGGTTGATTTAATTTTGAAAAAATTAAATCAAGATAAACTTGTAGAATTATTGTGAATTGATTTATTTTCTTAGAGATTATCTTGATAAAGTTTGTTTTAATCAGATAACTTCTCTATTGGGTTATTTGAATCAAAACTGAGACTTTATCCTATAGAATCTTGGGTGAAAAATAAAAGATTTGCGGAGATTTTTTTGCATGAGTTCGGCCTGTCGGATGACATGTTTGGCCTACCTATGGGGCCAGTTCGGCTTGCCGATCAGCGAGTGATAAGATTATGCGTTTTCATGCAGATCTTATCAGATATTGATCCGAACTTGATTCTGTTTCGAGTTTTTGAGACCTAATCTAATAAGGACTGACCTCAGGACCAATAGCTTTAAAAAGGGGGTGAGTCTTATGATTGACTTAGATCGGTTGAGAGATTAAGAGTGATACTCTTTTAGTGAGCATCTGAAAACTCCCTTAGAGCTTTTGTTCACAAATCACGAACACTAGCTTTGGGTTCTCTCTATTGGTTGGAAGGAGAGTCACCAGTGGAAGAGCTGTACGTGTGAGCCCACACTCACTCCTGTTGTGGATAGAGAATGACAAAGAAGACCAGTTGGTTGAGGCTCTTCTGGAACGTTACTTCTCTACATAGGTTGCGGAGGTTCTTAACATAAAGGTTAGTAAGATCTATCTAATTTATATATATAACATATCAAACTTGTGTTTTGGAAATTACTCTGATGAAAAATTTTTAAAATTCCACTGCGCACCGTTTTTCCTACAAGAGACGGGTGGAGCCATTGCCAGAGTCACCCAGGAGAGAGATGGCTAGAGCCATTACCAAAGTCGCATGGAGGAGAAGTGGCCGGAGTCACGCGGGGGAGAGGAGGCCAAAATCACTACTAGAGTATGTGGGGAAGACTTTGCTACATGAATGGAAGAGAGGAAAAGAAAGGAATTGTGTAGATCTTAATGGAAAAGAGGAAGAAAGAGAGAAAAGGAAGAGAGAGCAAGCAAAAAACCCTAATGTAATTTGGAGGTATTTTGGTCTCTATTAATAGTTGTTTTTAATATAGTGGCATAAATTACAAGAGTTTTTCTCTTTGTGGCATAAATCGATCCACATAAAAAAATAAAATAAAATAAGTGGCATCCCTTCTAAATATCCCTATATTCTGCCTAGTATTGAAAAAGATAGCGTACATGAGTTTCATAAATTTTTTGTTCTCAAGTAGTTCATTTCGAATTCCCAAAGCAAAATCTTCTCTATGCTTATCTCTTGAAGCCACATCAAATTCAAGGATGAATCTTTCCAATCCTGGAGGGACTGATGCTACACGAGGAGCTGCCTAATGAAGACCCCTAGTCGACCAAATTAGCCTACCAGTCGGCCAACAAGCAGAAGTGGAAGTTACCCAAAAAGTGAAGCCAAATTTGAATTTTAAATATTTTAGATGATCTGTTTTATTTCCCATTATCTGATAAAGCTCTTTGTTCTAAATTTTAAGATTAGTTTCAATTTCCTTTTCTTTTTCAAATTAGTTTCCTTTTCTTTTTTGAATTGTAGAATTCCATGAATGGGCTAGAATAGTTTGTTATTTTTAATATTTAGAATTGAGAGTTATTATTGATAACATTGCAGAGACGTTCTCTCCTCTTGGCGTGTTTTTCGACATTCCGTAGAATCAATGAATTACTCACATCTTTGTTTTCTGGCATTGCAAGTCAATCAATCGATTGCAAGTTTACCCATCTTCTAGTAATTCATAGAGAATCAATAGATTTTCTAGTAGAATTTATCCCTTTTCTATATTTTTTGTTCTCCACTTCCGCTACGTCACAATGGGAGGTGCCATCAAGATTAGACAATGGATTTTGGCTCAAGCAAGGATAACAGCAGACAATTTGCCACCTCTAGACACTTTCTCCCTCTGCAATGGGCGACAATGGCGATGAGCGCACAACTCCGACAATGGCTGCCCTTTGTGACTCCAGCGACAAGTGACGAGAGACAATCTCCTCCACACAACCTGCTCCAAGATGACGCGACAATCTTGAGTGTTTGGTAGCCATGAATAAAACTGCTCAGATCACTAATTTGATCTGAGAGAAAGAGGAGAGGGAGACGAAAAAGAGAGGACAAGAGGGAGGAAAGAGAAAATTTAAAAAAAGAAGTTATTTTTGGTATTTAAACCATGAAAAACATGTGATTGTTGTGAATCAAGTATGTGTAGATGCCACCTCTTGGTATTCCATGAGTTACATTCAAATATTTTATTGCAAATTTATAATTCATATTTAGACCACATTATCACCCTATTAAATCCCTCATAATATTGTGCATTATGTCTCTCTTAATTGTATATGAAACCTATGTAAATTATGTCTATTACCATTACCTATAGTATGATGACTTGGCCTATAAATAGAAGTTGTACTAAGCTTGTAAGTTTTATCCCTCACAAGTAAAAGTATAGAAAGTTGTTTTGTCTCCAATTTTCTCTTGTCTTTCTCTATTGTTCTCTTTAGTCTTTTGTTATACTTTGCTTTATTTCATAACACGTTATCAACACGAGTCTCTTGTCTGTGAGCTTTTACAAGTGTTGATTGCTCTTTGGTTCAATCACTTCTCGTTTTGAAATGTATATTGTACATATATCTTCACTGATGTTTATGTAGTATAGCCATTCTCCCTTATAATTATAAGGACATGTCTACTTTATCTATTATTGAATATAGCTTTATATCAATTGCACACTCCTTCTTTGAGATTGGTATTTCTGTTGGCTTTTGATCATTTCATTAATTTTTTTTTCTCATGTAAAATTAATTCTAGCAATTTCACCATCCATCACGTTGTTGATATGTTATACATGTGTGTAGTGTTAACTATTTGATGTATTACATTTGCTTTTGGGTTAGTAGTTGTATAATCCATCTTTGTTATAATTAATTGTTATATTATTAATTTCGTTTTATTACATTAACAAATTATTTCTTTTATCATCAATAACTATATAATTAAAAAAATGAATTTATTGTATAAGTTTTCTTTTATCATTAATATGCTGTTTTTTTTTCAATTAGTTTTAATGACATGATTTTCAATGAAAATTTTATTACAATATTTTTTTATTTTCTATGCACGTGCATGATATTTGGTATTTTCAAATTGTAAATTTTTGTCCTTTTATTAATTAATTAAGAATAAATTATTGTAATTCTTATTGACTTTATTTTATCATATACTAGTTCGCACAATGTCGAATCTTACAAAGCTAGAGTTCGTTGCTCTTGATATTTCTGGCAATAATTGTTTGGCATGGACTCTTGATGCTGAGTTCCACCTTGATGCTATGAATCTTGGTAATATAATAAAAGAAAAGAATGATGCATCCTCACAGGATCGTGCAAAGGCAATAATATTCCTTCGTCATCATCTCCATGAAGGATTGAAAACTAAATATTTGACGGTAAAAGATCCATATGTCCTTTGGAATAATTTAAAGGAAAGGTATGACCACCAAAAGACTGTAATTCTTCTTAAAGCTCGCTATAATTGGATGCACCTACGACTACAAGATTTTAAAGCTGTGAGCGAGTATAATTCAGCAATGTTTAAAATTACTTCTCAATTAAAATTATGCGGAGAAAGTGTTACTGATGAAGACATGTTAGAAAAAACATACTCTACTTTTCATGCCTCTAATGTGCTTTTGCAACAGCAATATCGAGAGCGAGGCTTTAAGAAATATTCTAAATTAATATCATGTCTTCTCGTTGCTGAACAAAATAATGAATTGTTGATGAAAAATCATCAATCTCGCCCAACTGGATCAATACCATTCCCTGAAGTGAATGCGGTATATGTTGAAGATCCTGAGCATGGTCTGCATGGTGGACGTGGACGTGGACGTGGTCGTGGTCACGGTCGCTGTCGAGGTCGAGGTCGAGGTCGTGGTCGTGGTCGTGATCATGGTCGTGGTCGTGGTTATTATAACCAAAACTCCTCAAATTTCAAGAAAGTTGCATCTCACCATCAAAAATGGGAGAAGAATGAGGAGAAAAAAAGAAGAAAAGGGTTTTCAGAATAAAGCCCCTAAGAACAATGAAGATACTTGCCATAGATGTGGCATGAAAGGATATTGGAGACGTACATGTCGCACGTCTAAACATTTTGTTGATCTTTACCAAGCTTCCTTAAAGGAAAAAGAAAAAGGTGCAGAAGCAAACTTTGTTGAGACAAACTTCACTAAACGTCATGATCCCATAGATTTTACACACTTGGACGTTGCAGATTTCTTTGAGAATCATGATGGAAATTTTGAGAATTTAATTAGTGAGGGAAACATCAATATGGCTTGAAAAGATGTTCTCCCACCAATCTATCCTGATTTTTTTTTTCTGGTGTGACCATAATTTTTAGTATGTTTCGATTTTTTTATTTTAGTTTGGTTGTAATTTCGGTGTGATTTTATTACGTTTTGTAATCTCCATATATTTTCTTATAAAAAAAAGGATTGTGTTTAGTATATTATTTTCTTATCACTTTGTTTTATTTTTCATGAAGAGACATGGATTTCAAAAATCATTCCACCGGTATTAAAGTTAATGATGAAGCCTTTTGCCTAGTGGACAGTGGAACAACACACACTATTCTCAAAGATAAAAAATATTTTTCCAATCTTATATTAGCTGAAGCTAATGTTAGTACAATATCTGGTGTTGCAAATCTCATTGAGGGCTTTGGTAGTGCTAATATATTATTACCTGGTGGCACAAAGTTTATGATTAACGACGCTATATATTCTAGTAGATCAAAAAGAAATCTACTAAGTTTTAAAGATATACGTCGTAATGGTTATCATATTGAGACAACAAATGAAAGAGACGCTGAATATCTTTATATTACGTCTAATGTCTCAGGAAGGAAATAAATATTGGAAAAGCTACCAGCATACTCTTCTGGATTGTATTATACATTTATAAATCCAATTGAATCCTATGTGGTGATGAACGAAGAATCCAAAGATTCAAGGAATTTTATTGTTTGGCACAACCGTTTAGGTCATCCAGGTTCAATAATGATGCGAAGGATTATAGAAAATTCAAATGGACGTCCTTTAAAGAACTAAAAGATTCTTTTGTCCAAAGATTTTTCATGTGCTGCTTGTTTTCAAGGAAAACTAATTATAAGGCCATCCCCAATGAAAGTTACAATTGAATCTCCTACATTTTTAGAACAAATTCAAGGAGATATATGTGGGCCTATTATTCCATCATGTGGACCATTTCAGTATTTTATGGTGCTAATAGATGCATCAACACGCTGGTCGCATATTTGTTTATTATCTACTCGCAATGTTGCATTTGCGAGACTCCTTGCTCAAATAATCCAATTACGAGCACAATTTCCAGATTATACAATCAAGAAAATTCGTCTGGATAATGCAAGAGAATTTACATCCCAAGCCTTTGATGATTACTGCATGTCAATTGGGATTACTGTTGAGCATCTTGTTGCTGATGTGCACACTCAAAATGGATTAGCAGAATCCTTTATTAAAAGGTTGAAATTAATTGCTAGGCCTTTACTTATGAGAACAAAATTGCCTAGCTCTGCTTGGGGACATGCCATATTACATGCTGCAGCACTTATTCGCATAAGGCCTACTACATATCATAAATACTCCCCATTACAGCTTGTTTCTGGCAAAGAGCAAGATATTTCCCATCGGAGAATTTTTGGTTATGCAGTATATGTCCCAATTGCTTCACCACAGCGTACTAAGATGGGTCCTCAAAGGAGAGTGGGAATTTATGTTGGATTTGAATCCCCATCAATAATTAAATATCTCGAACCCTTGACAGGTGACCTCTTTACAACACGGTTTGTCGATTGTCAATTTGATGAGACAGTTTTCCTAGCATTAAGGGGAGATAAACAACAGCTGAAAAAACAAGAAATTTCATGGAATGCATTATCATTATCTCACTTTGATCCTCGTACAAATCAATGTGACTTAGAAGTTCAAAAAATTATCCATTTGCAAAAGGTCGCAAATCAGTTACTAGATGCATTTACTGATGTCAAGAAAGTGACAAAATCACATATATCAGCTGAAAATGCTCCTATTCGAATTGATCTTCCTACGAAAAAAAATATTAATATGGTAGCAAATAAATCTAAGGCACGCCAGAAGCATGGTAGACCCATTGGTTCTAAGGATACAAATCCAAGAAAGAAAAAGGAGCTAAATAATAAGCAAGTTGGCATTTCTAATGTTATTAATGTTCTTGAAGAGCCCAGTATAAAAACAGTTGACATAGCTGAATAATTAACCCTAGAAGAGGTTCAAGTATTTGAAAAAGATGTCAATAAAGAGATCTCAATAAGCTATGTCACTTCAGGAAAGAGATGGAACCGAAAGTAAATTGTTGTCAACAACATATTTGCATATGCAATAGCTCTTGATATTATAGAAGAAAACGAGGATCTTGAACCAAAGTCTGTTGAAGAATGTCAGCGTAGAAATGATTGGCCAAAATGGAAAGACGCAATCCAAGTAGAATTAAATTCACTTGAAAAATGTCAAGTTTTTGGGCCTATTATCCAAACACCTGAAGGTGTAAAACCTGTAGGCTACAAGTGGGTATTTGTGCGAAAGCGTAATGAAAAAAATGAAGTTGTCAGATATAAAGCATGACTTCTTGCACAAGGCTTTTTGCAAAGACCTGGTATTGATTATGAAGAGACATATTCACTAGTGGTGGATACAATTACATTTAGATTTTTGATTAGCCTGACAGTTTCAGAAGGACTTCACATGTGTCTAATGGCTGTTGTAACGGCCTATCTGTATGGGTCACTTGATAGTGACATTTACATGAAAGTTCCTAAAGGCCTAAAAATGCCTAAAACATGCAATTCAAAACCCCGAGAAATGTATTCAATAAAATTACAAAGATCTTTGTATGGATTAAAGCAATCTGGACGTATGTGGTATAATCGTCTCAGTGAATACCTTTTGAAAGAAGGATATATTAACAATCCAATTTGTCCATGTGTTTTTATTAAAAGGTATAAGTCTGGATTTGCTATTATTGTAGTTTATGTTGACGATTTGAATATCATTGGGACTCATGAAGAGCTTAGAGATACAATAACATATTTGAAAAATGAATTTGAAATGAAGAACTTAGGAAAAACAAAATTCTGGCTCAGCTTGCAGATCGAGCATTTATCAGAAGGGATTTTTGTTCATCAGTCAACATATATTGAAAAGGTATTAAAGCATTTTAATATGGATAAATCCCATCTAATGAGTTCTCCCATGATTGTACGATTCCTTGATGTGAAAAAGGATCCTTTTCATCCTCGAGATGATGATGAAGAAATTCTAGGTCCAGAAGTACCATATCTTAGTGCTATTGGTGCACTAATGTATCTTGCTAATTGCACAAGACCTAACATATCATTTTTTGTTAGCTTACTAACGAGATATAGTTCTTCACCAACTCGAAGACATTGGAATGGTGTCAAACAAATACTTTGTTATCTTCGTGGTACAACAGATATGGGTCTGTATTATACACAAGACTCTAAGTCGAAATTGATTGGATATGTAGATGTAGGATATTTGTCTGATCCACATAAAGCACGATCACAAACAGGTTATTTGTTTACTTATAGTAGTACAGCTATATCGTGGCGTTCAACAAAACAAACCATAACTGTCACATCTTCGAATCATGCTGAGATATTGGCAATTTACGAGGCAAATCGAGAATGTGTATGGTTAAGATCCCTAGTGCAACATATAAGAGAAACATGTAATCTTTCATTCAACAAAGAAAGTCCAACTGTGTTGTATGAAGATAATGCAACCTATATTGCTCAACTCAAAGGGGGTTACATAAAAGGAGACAGAACAAAGCACATTTCACCAAAATTCTTTTTCACACACGAGCTTCAAAATAAAGGAGAGATCGGCGTACATCAAATTCGCTCCAATGAAAATTTGGCAGATTTGTTTACAAAAGCACTTCCTACAACAACATTTGAGAAGTTGGTACACAAAATTGGTATGCGTCGACTTAGAGATCTTTGAAAAAAAGATGTTGATATGAGGGAGAAACACTGCATATTGTACTCTTTTTCCCTTAGCCTAGGTTTTTGTCTCATTGGGTTTTTCTAGGCAAGGTTTTTAATGAAGCAATCCCAAATGCATAACATACAAGAATTATGTACTCTTTTTTCCTTCACTAAGATTTTTTCCCATTGGGTTTTTTCTTGGTAAAGTTTTTAATGATACATATTCTTTGTATGATGGACATCCAAGGAAGAGTGTTGTGAATCAAGTATGTGTGGATACCACCTCTTGGTATTCCATAAGTTACATTCAAATATTTTATTGTAAATTTATAATTCACATTTAGACCACATTATCATCCCATTAAATCCCTCTTAATATTGTGCATTATGTCTCTCTTAATTATATATGAAACATATGTAAGTTATGTCTATTACCTATAACATGATGACTTGACCTATAAATAAAAGTTATACTAAGCTTGTAAGTTTTATCCCTCATAAGTAAAAGTATAGAAAGTTGTTTTGTCTCTAATTTTCTCTTGTATTTCTCTATTGTTCTCTTTAGTCTTTTATTATACTTTGCTTTATTTCATAACAGTGATTTTTTTAATTTGCTATTGAACCGTCAAAATCTACAGCTTATCTATCATCTATCAACGACAAGCTCCATCTAGAGCTATGTTGTAGAATCAGGCAATTCAACCCCCTCCCTGTTCTCATCAACCAAGAACAAGGAAATGAAGTTGAAAAGACTACGAGAAAAGGAAGAAAGAAGGCTATTGCAGGGTCATTATCTACATCTATTACACATTGTTACAAATTAGAAGCTCATGTCAAGAAAGTTCTATTTCTTGAATGTCTGTCGCTTGCCTGCGAGTCAAGTTAGGGCTCCAGTACTCGACGCCATCATCAGATGATGAAACGTTGGATGATACAGATGACTCGGGAATTGAGTTTGTAAGTGAATTTGATGGATGCGTTTGATGTCTGAATCCCTGGGAAACAACAGATTCTGGCCGTTCCGACGCTTGACGCATTGGATTTCCCTGAGCTTCTTCGGCAAGTCGTCTCAGAAAGTTCATTACAGTTGGAAGAAACCTTGACGAAATAGATAGTAGTCCAGCCAGCTGTTAACAAGAGAACATAAAAAATAAATAAAAATGGTTCAGTATCTGTTCGACTTAACCACGGATTGCCAAGTGATAATCCGGGATCTATGAAACTACTAAATATCAACCCGACACCTATGATGTCTGATAACCTGATTGCAGTCGGACCATAAACTCCATATTTGGAAGTATAAAAAGATTAAATTAACTCGATGAAACGTAAAGCTACAACAGAATAAACATATTGATTACAAAAAAGAAAAAAAGGAAGAAAAAAGAGGCATATACATCTGTCACAGTTTATTAAACATTTGACAGTCCCGTTTAGAAACTGACGCCGGTAGGAAAACTTTTCGTACCCCCAACATGAGAATTCCTCTTATGAATAATATTTATAAACATGCCATTACTGATCCCAACTTTGTGAAGAGAAAATAATTGTAGTTCGCCTAAAGAAAAATTCATTTAATTCTGAAGAGAAACATAGAAATAAATACGTCAAGGACAAACTGCAGGAAAGATGGTCCCCGGTTTAAATAACTAGTTTGAAATTACTTAAGCTCTTCAAAGAAGTTTAGTCTGTCGAAATTATTTAGCCTGGCTGCATTTTCGTATACAAGAATAGGCATGTAAATCACACCAAATTTGGTGTGACTTTTTTTTACCCCTTTTGCAGAGGCAAATAGCTGTATTTATACTCACAGTGCCATTACGAAAGTCTCCAGCAATGTCCATCTGTATCCATAAGGCTTTCAAAAGCAAATACACAACAAGCAAAACCAAGAGGTATAAAGGATTCCTGTTTCATTTAAAAAAAAAAAAAAGTCAATAGAAATAAACACTGGAGAAGAAAGACATTGAGAATGAGAATGTCCAAATTATAATCTAATGCACAGAAGTCGATGGACATAATTACTTTAAAAGGAGCATAAACTCGTTAAAACCAAGAATAATCAATGCCACAATTGCCCATGGAGGAGGCAACCAGTTGTTACTCCGCTTGTACGCCTCCTGAAATTGATAAAACAAGACAGTCAACTGCAGAGAGAAAAAATCCAAACGTGTAAAAGGTTATAGACCAAAATTGAGATCCAGGAATTTTCTCCATACAAAAGAAACATCAAGAAAAATTTACTTTTTTTTTTCTGTACTTGTAATCATAGTGGATCTAGTCAAGAGTCAAAACGCGTTTCCATGTGTTCCCAAACTTCTTATAATTGAACGCTCTATTGAACCTAAAATTTGCTTTACAAAACTGTTCACTAGGATCCTACCGTCACTGCCCCATAGCTTAATTACCAAATGGGTGTTAATTTTTTACCAATACCATAAAAATTCTAGATAAATAAACGGACAAATAAATAAAATTCTAAAAGTGTAACACAAAAGCATTATATCACAAGACTGGTACAAAAACTTTTACCTGTGCTGAAATAGCTTGTGTGACAGTATACTCGGTCTCTGATTTGAACTGTCTCCAGAGTGACTTGCACTGCACCGGTGTAACAAGGGTTTCCTTGGGAGAAACCTAATTTGATTTATGTTATGAGATAGAAGGTGCGAACATACAAACTCCATACAGAAAAAAACAAGGATGCCCACTGAACAGTACCTCCTCCCAAGTGCTTGATGCAAGAGGATCGGTAAAAGTTCCAATGTCCCTACTTTTTGTAGAAACAGTGACAGTTCCATCCAGAAGTGAGGAAAAGAGTATCTTTTCAATTTTATCTGGCTTCTCGTCTAAGCGAATTGCAGCCATAACAGATAATAGCTTCAGAGACTGCACGAGATTGTGAAGGGAAGACACTCAAAAATTTTTAGGGAAAACAGCAGCCAAAATTGATTCAGAAAGTACTTAGAAAATACCGCTGAACGAGCTTCCTTTGTGATAGCTCTAATGTCTTCTTTCCCAGTCCAGATCCTTGGCATTGAATCATTGTCGTGATTGAAGACTGCTGAGAACCTAAAAAGAAAAAAATGCTTCCAAAATTGTAAAAGTTCCCAAAAAATAAAAATAGCAGAGATAAATCACAACTTTTTTTTTTACCTATCTTTCATGCGGATCAAAACCTTTCCAGCATCTTCCCTTGTCTTTTTCTCCACTACATTTCTTGCATAATCCCTTAGATTTTGTATCATTTTAATGCTTGTTTCTTGGTCCAACTCAAAACCAGTAATGGTAGAAGAGAACTCTGATGCTGCAACTTCAGTCTCATGTTTAAGAAGTTTTCTTATTGAAGTCCAGGTATCTTTTTCACAAGTTTCAAATAGGGATTCTATTGGTTCAGTTAATGCTGCCAAAAGTTTCTTCTGCAAATCGAACTTGTATTAGAGTTTATGCAATGACATAGTGTTTTCATTGAAATTTCGTACTCGGTCTTACTTATGGTCACGACTTTGTTATGCTGTTGATAATAGTACCTCATAATTTCCAATTAATTCTGACAACTTTGCACTACGAACAGATAATACATGAGCATCAATATCACGTTTAAGCTTTTCTCTTGCTTTTAAGGCATCCCAATTAGCTTGTTGTATTGCAGCCTCTGCACAAAAGGCACAGAGGTCACTCAATGAAGGCAAGCCTATGTAGGTGGAAAAACAATTAACAAAATTTTAGATGCAATCAGAAAAATAGAACATAGCAGATGACATAAAGAATTGGATTTCCCACAAAACAAATCAGTAAAAGTAGGTTCTGCCGCAACCATGATATTTGAAGTGATGCACAGGTAAATTTTGGCTAGTTGGAAGGCAGTAGCGAAGCAAAAACCTAAGAACATGATGCAAAATCATAATTTTAGCTAAAAATGTACCCACTACCCACACCAACAGAGACAAATAAAAGTAAATAACGACACCAAATAAAAAGGAGAAAGAAAGATATAACATCATTCATCCATCGGTTGACCAAATCACTCTTGGACAGCAATTGACCTATACCTCTGATGATAATTTACCTAACATCACTAACCAAAATGTTAGTGGTGTTTCTTATAAAAAAAAAATGCCAGTAACCACACTAAATGAAGTCTTAACATTGTCTGATATAGTCATCGAACGATTATATTGATATGAGCAAAGAATATAACTAGTTTCAATGATAAGAAACAAATGTTTTATGACAAAGTAAAATGATACAAAGTAGCCCAAACGGCTCTCAAAAACAAAAAGTAAAACAAAAACAAGAATAAGAACAAAACAAAAATAAATGAAAAAAAAAAAAAAGGAAAATACTCCATCAAAAACACATTTCGGATCTAACAGAAGAAGATAAAATTGTCATCTGCGGTAAGTTCATTAGTAAGATGTTAAAGTCTGAAGCCAAGCGAATAAAGAACAAGCTGAGAACTTTCTAATGTGGATCTACGTGCACATTTTAAATGATACAACTGATTAGCTGATGTAAGTGATTATATGAAAAAGTATATATATTACAGAAGTTTCAAGACATGAAAATATATATACATATATATATATATATATATATATATATATATATATATATCACAAAAGTTTCAAGACACAAACTAAGAGCACTAGAAATTCCAAATAAATGCAAGGCAGAATGGAAATACAATTGATTCCCCAATATAGCGTGATTTAATATAACATAATCTCAAGCTCTTCTGACATTACCTGCACATCCTTTGTCAAACTCAAGCATGCAAGAGTGAGTGCAGCCACGAACAGATGCAGCGAATCCTTCTCCATTATTTAATGAATGCTCCATCCTACTTTTGAAATTTTCAAGTGCTTCAGACCGTAGATTTCCTAGCATCGTGGTATAAGCAGGGTATACGAACTGAGAAGTCCACAATAGATTAATAATTAGAGAAATAAAACATACAAAAAATGAAAACAAGTATCTCTTTAACCAGAAAGTTTGTGCGAGAACTCTAACCGCATATATACATTAAAGGCTTTTTTTTTTTTTTTTTTTTGGCTTTGCAGAGCTATCCCTGCACTGGGAAGATGACTCAGAGATCTTGAACAACTAAAATATATATATATAATAAAAAAAAAGAAGAGAAGTATATAATGCAACATAAAAAAGACTGGTCTTACATCCACTAATTTTGACTTCAACTGCTGTCGTTTAGCATTTCTCACACCTTCCTCGAAGTAGGCTGACTCCACATCATATCTATAGAAAATGATATCATAAGTGGAAAATTAGATTACCAAATAACTTGAGTATCACATACATAAACTAGTCAGAACTTACGCAGAGAGATAGGTGTCCAATATTAAGCTCAGCTTCTTCCCAAAACCTGCCACAGAACCTGTCTGTACAGCAACTTCCAATGCCAACCAACCCTAAAGCATATTCATTCAAATTCAATTAAAGGTCATCATTTCCAATCATTGCAAAAGTCTTTAAGAAAGTGAATATTGATGACTGAATACCTCATCAGAGGTCAATTGTTTGAATTTCTCATCAACAATCTCTTCACAACGAACAGTGGCAACCATAACCTGTAAAAAAGAAAACAATAAACAAAAACAGAAATGGAATCACGTGCGCATGGACCACAGTTTATTTTAAAATGGAAACAAAAATGAAACTAATTAACCTTGTGAGCAGGCAGATCAAGGTCCTTGTTTTCTTTAATAACTTTCCATATCTGCCGTGCACTGAAAGAAAAGCCTGAGGCAGGAACAACGCCTCGTCTGTCACCAGCCAGCCCTCCTGGAGAAATGGAATGAAAAAAGCGCTGCCTCAATTGAGCAACCTGCATGATATAATATAAAAGCAACGAGTAAGCCTGCAAACACCTCTGGAACTCTGAAGCCTGTAAAAACCTCTGGAAACTTCCACGTAAACAAAAATACACCTCCAAATAAATGAAAGATTCCAATGAATGTCAAGCATATAAAAATTGGAGATATTAACACACATCCAAATAGGGAGACACGATTCTTCAACAATCTCTAATTTTTATCACTGGTACAATTTGTGTATTGTTTCAATTTCAACAAGATGAAGCGTCAATACTATAACGTATTCCAGTCATCAAACTCATGAAAGATAAGAACAACTAATAAAACTCCTTGATTTAAGGAATCACTTTGATGGGGTACCTCCTCCTTAAATTTCTCCTCCTTTTCTTCATAGCTAGACAGAGCAATGACGTCCACCTTCAAGTTAAAAAAGGGGAAAAATTATCATTATTTTTTTGATAAGAAACGGAGAGACGGGAAAAAATTATCACGATGCATTTCAAGATTGGTCAGAGGTAGGTTTAACAAAACGGAAAATGGTTAGAGAGAGAAACTTACATTAAAAAATTCACTCAAAGAAGTATTTTTGTGCTCCTTGGGCTTACGAACTGCGTCCCATATCTACAGAAATTGTAATCTATAAGAAATGCTGAAGTCTAAAGAAACAGAGAGAGAAAATAAAACACCATAAAAATTGAAAATTGGAAACAAAAGAAAAAAAATACCTTCTGGATATCTTCCCTTAAAATAGGCTCTAGACGTTCAAGGGGAGTCTACAGGAAACCAACAGTAGATAAAGAGTAAATACAGAGAATATTTTGTAATTTGTATAACAGTATAAGTTCACCAAATACAGACCTTTGTTTTGTCACGTATTACAAACAGCAGTGTCGTTTTGCGGGGGCTGAATAAACGCATCATGACCTAACAAACATACAGAAACTAATAAATCACTACTGCTGTGGAATTACGCAGTAACTTCAGATGAAAGCACACTAGAGAATACCTGAAAAACTGTTTTAAGCAGTGGCTTGTTTGCAGCGTGCTCCCGTCCAATATCATGGCACCACCTGTGTAAAAATTTGAACTTAAATTTATAGTTCAATAATGACCATCATTTTTATACTCATGCACAACTTTAAGTGTATACTGTAACCATGAGAGTATGCACACATGCGCGAGTGTAATGCACAATAAACCTGAGGAGAAAGTCTGAACTAAAGCTCAAAGTATCCTCCATTTATGAAAAGAACAACCACCCTCAAGGAAACAATGAAAGAAGATTATAAGCCTTCATAACAGTGATAACCCTTTTGAGGTTTATCTGGTCAAGTCAAACAAAAGTAGATCTAAATACAACTATACACAACAATCTAGAAATCAAGTCCAGACAAGACAGCACAAATTAAAGTATACATATACATATATATATATATATGTACACATATATAGAATACAGAAAAATAACAACAAATGTCTCATGGATGGCACTTAGGGAAACAAATTCATTACCTCACCAACTTCACAATTTGTGATCAATTTAAGATCTTCTAAGTACCATCTTAAAAGAAGAAAAGTTTTCTACCCCATCAAAATAATACTTGGCAGCCAAAGGAAGAAGTCAGGTCAGCACGATGGTCTCAAGCAGCCACGCAACTCTCAAACATGTATGACACGTTATAACTTTTCTCAGCCTTACAAGCCCAGAATCACAAGCCATGCTTCTGTCCAGCCTAAAGAAGCTATTTTCACATGAGTTGCTAACTTACCATGAGATTAAAAAAAAAAAAAAAAAGAAAAAAAAGAAGAAATTTGTGCAGTAGATATTAACATCACCACACACGTGATGTTTTAACGTGTGTGGTGATGTTACCATGCTTCTGGACAGAGGTATCTCTAAAATTCTTGGATCATTTCTACAACTACTGCATTTTTTTTTTTCCTATTTCAAGCTTTCAGTAAGAATTTCTTATATTAATACATTAATGAGCATGGCTTGAAAACCCCAGCTGATATGAAGAAAACCCCAACTCAAACAAAATGGATACCAACTTGTTATGATGAAGAAAGAACACAAAAATAATGCTTAAGCTCAAACTTACATGTTTATAAGCACAATATCCGAAATAGCCAATGCAAACAGGGCACTTTGTTTCTCAAATGTGGTATCATCCTGTAAGTAAATAGCATTCAAGAAAAGGTATCAGCATTGTCAAAATATATTGCTCAAGAAAGAAAAAGCCCAATTAAAAGGTGGATAAGGGGAAGAAAATAAGGGGGAATTAGTATTCAAATATAATTCCACAAGTCAATATACAACTAAATAGGCACTCCAAAATTGTTCATACACCACCGATACAAGAGGGAAAGTGCAAAAACCACCAAGTATCTGCAGATAATAGAAAACATATCACATTGTCCTTTCTTTTTTAATAAAGAAAGGAAACTATAATAAAAGGAGAATATTTCAAAAATTAAAACACGAGAACGACAAGATGACAGGCTATCCTCAACAGAGAGGAAAAAAAAACAAAACAAAACAAAAAAACAAAAAAACCCACCAACCAGCAGCATCTAGAAGCTACTCCAATGCCTAAAAAAGAAAGAAATACATTGTCAACTAGTAACTTGTGACTGTGGAACACATATCCTTCACCCTTAATTTTGATTGGATGATTGCTCATTTCCATAGTCGGGATGCTTTTCCAATGCAATATGCATCCCGAATCAATGCACATTTGTTCCATGTAGAATAGGAATTTCCATTTCTATATAAGAAGCATCTCAAAGACCATGCAGGCGTTCTATTCTGGTGAAAAGTAAAGCTCCAACCAACATTGTTATTTTTGCTTAGAAGATTAATATAATTACCTCGCCCCTTTCCCTCCCATCGGTACCCTCCAAATCCATGGCGATTGTGCAAGGCTCAATTCCAACACAATGTGCTATCCAAATGCCCTTAGTCGTTTGACTCCTGAAACAAATATGAAAACATATAATTCTCTCCCCTTTGATGGAGAACCAAAAATGCATCAAGAAAACCATAACCATTAACAAGAATACACACACATAGTTTTTATGTATGTATGAACTCATCTTCTTCCCAGTCTACAAAGTTGAAAAACTTAAATCACCAACCTTCCCCTGTATGCATCCATCTCCCTGAAATTTGTGTGGAAAAGATGATTTAACAAAGTACTCTTCCCTGCGCCAAAAAATGGTTAAAAAAATAAATAAGAAATAATAAAATACCAGAAAATTTCCTCAGCCGTTCTTCATATGCAATTCCAGTTCCTCCGACATGCCAACAAAATTCAAAATATATAGGAAATCACATGCAAAGGACATTAACAACCAATTTCCATATCATTGTTTCTAAAAACAGAGCCCCTAAAACTCTGTACAGAACAGTTTCGATTCCTACTACTTTCTCTCATCAATTCAACAAAAGCAAAGAGTTCCTTTGAAGCGAAAATTGGGTATTTACCGCTACTCTGAGGTCCCATAATGGCGACGACGGCGTAGGAGAGACCGCACTGGGCGAGCTTCACTTTCTTCATGAAATCCTCGAGCCCCGCCACGTTGAATTCGCCATTCCTGTCGATGAGTTGCGTGGCGCAGCAATCTTCCGCCATTGCAGAATCCTCCAAGAAAAAGCCCTAGCTCTTCACTTCACGGGCAAAAAGTATACAACAATCTAGAAAATGAGAAAGAGAAGGAACAAAGGTAGGGCTGAGTTGAAGCTTTGGTGCTTCCTCTGTCTTTTTTATTTATTTATTTATTTTTATTTTCTAGGAGTTGATGAGACTTGAGACTTGCAGAGAAGGAATTTGTTGGATGCCAAAGTGAAAGAGGAAGTAAAGGAATTTGGTGGATGCCAAAGTGAGAGAGGAAGTAAAAGACGAGAGAGAGAGTGTGTGAGAAACTAGCAGAAGAAGAGTTGAATAGAGGAAGCCAAATCACATATGGCCAGAGGGGAAGAGAGAGAGGTGGGGGGCTATCACCGAGTCTTGTCTTGTGGTGGACTGTAATCATTAAAGTTACTTATTTGGAAAACGGTACAATCTGGGGGTAATGTAAAGCAAAAATTAACAAGAATCTAGTAGCTGCCTGTTGAATATTTAAATCACGATTTTAATTTAAATTATTTTATTATAATATTTTTTTTATAAAAATTTAAATTTTTATTTAAATATTTTACATAAATATTCAAATTAAATAGACTACATGTTTTAATAAATTAGTTTTAATTTATAATTTTAATTGTCAAATGCATTTGTAGTTTGATATTTATTGGTTTGAAATGGATTACTTTATTGGTACGTACCAAGAAAAAAATCCAATTGCATAATTTTGATAGTGTTTACTTATGCATAATTAGAATTGACATAAATCCAGTCGAGCAAGATTTGGAGTGGTGGAATTCATAATAGAAATCGAAGTCAGAATAAGATGTTTATTTAGCTACAAGATTCGTAGTTACTCCAAATTTCAATCATAAGTTCACTTAGATCGAGAATTAAAATGAGTTGTTGTAGAATTATTTATACACCTTTAAGTAAATTTTGTATTGTTGATTGAAAAAATAATTGCAAACATATTAATGTTAGTCATAATCCAAATAATGTACAATATTAGGATAATGAAATAATAAAGGAATGAGTTGTGTAATTGTTAAATATAAAGCAAATATAGAGTGTCAAACTTTGGAGAAAAACTAATTAATTAAAAATAAAGTTTCAAATTAAAATATATCATTCAATTTAATGAAAAGATATATTACATTTTTCCAGTGATAAAGTTAATAATGATTAGGTTATTGTTATAATTTTATGTAAATCAAATTGCAAATATAAATCAAAATTTAAGTAAATTAAGGGTAAGATGATAGTTTAACACAAATATCAAGATTTTAGGAGTTTTAATCCTAAAGGAATATAGAGTTGTCAATCTCATTCTTTAATCCCAAATTTGCATGGGCCCCACCAATCCACTCCTATTTCAACATAAAAATTAAAAATTAAAAAAAAGCAAATAAACATAAGATTGACTCTCATTCTCTGAACCTGTCTCATCATGCTTATTGTCTACTTTGATATTCACTAATTTGATGCGAATTTGTTTGGTTCATTAGTACCAATCCAAAAAAAAAAGGAGTGTATTTTTTGTAGTGACTAAAAAAATAAACCAATCCAAAAAAAGGAGTGTATTCTCGGTAGTAACTACAAAAATCATCGGCCAATGGGTATCTGTCTTTCGGCAGTCAAGTTTCCAAGAAAAAATAATTTTAACTAAATTTAACAATTTAAGAATGTGCATCACCGGTAGAAAGTTCAAAAAAAAATAATCACATAATTTAATTGTATGTTCACTTACACTAAATCAAAGTAGACATGAATCAGAGTGAGTAGGATTTAGAATAAGGAAACAAAATCAAAATAAGTTGTTTACTTAAATTGCGTTTGGTTGCATGGTAATAATAAGGGGATGGAATGGAAAAGAAAATCTATTTATGTGTTTAGTTATGATTTTAAAACACTATAGGATGAAATACAATTATTTTTATTTTGACCAAATTGCCTTCATCTTTGTATATGATACTTCATCAAATTTATTTTTAGAAATATAGCTAATAAAATTATTTCATTGTAATTTTCGCAAGATAAAAAAAATGCCTCAAAAACAATCTTTCAAAAACAAAGACAACGGAAAAAAAAAAAAAAAAAGAAGACCATAACCATAATAATAATAATAATAATAATAATAAGGGTTAAATACATAACTATACTTCCTAGTTTTTATTATTTCTAAATTTGTCATTTTGCTTTTAGAAACTACAAAGATATTATTTAAATTTCAAAAACTTGTTTTAATTTTATCCCTCATAGACTTTTTTTGACTGAAAACATGAAGATAAGATAAAAATAACTTTAATTAAACATAATTTGTTTATAAAGATATTTTTTTGGAAAAGATTTGTTAAGAACTTTAAAATTTAAAAAGTTATAAAACTTAAGATCTTTTTTTAGATTTAATGTTTTGTTTTAGGATTTTTTAATGTTTTTAATATATAAAATATTATGCAAAACTATTTAAGGGTAGTCCTGTTGTTTTACTTAATTTTTTCTATTCAAAAGGATAAAATTGAAAATAAGTTATTAAAATTTAAAGTATACTTTTGTAATTTTTAAGAATAGAGGGATAAATTGAGAAAAGTTAAAACTAGAAGATATAATTACATAATTAACCCATAATAATAATAATAACAATGACGACAACAACAACAATAGCTACGACGACAACGACGATAATATATTAAAGAACTTTACATAAACCCAAAACCACAACAAATTCCGATGGCAATTGCCAATTTTGATGGAGTTGAAAATGAAATCTATAGCTGCTGTTTGGTTTTATTTTTGCAAATGTTTTTCCCATTTTCAAAACACACAAAAAAATAAAAATGTTTTTCAAAATATGTTTTTTTAAACTTTGTGGAAAATAAAAATGAAAATTTTTCAAAAATTTCCTTACCTTTCTTTAGCTTTTGAAAATAAAAAATACATGTTTTTAAAATTTTCAAAACAGAAAGATCCCTTCTTCAACGTTCTTCCACCGGAGGACCCATCCCTCTCGGCGACGTACTGCCACCAACGCTGTCGAGTTCCTCGCAGCAAATCAATCTCAAACTAGAGTTAAAGAACTCGTCCTCGACCAATCCAAGCTTCCTAGCCTTAAAATTTCCAGAATAAGAAGAAGATGGAGAAGGAGAACGCAACACATCAAAATCGGCCAACACCGAAGCCAAATGAGCACTGATTCGCAAAGTCTCGCAGATGAGAAGGCTTGCGTCCTGCGCAGTGACGGCAGAGGTGGAGATGGAAAAAGGCTATTTGAGGTTGATTGGAGGGAGAGACAAAGGAGACATTGCTAGGGTTTGAAGGTCGGAAACTTGGGAGGAGATAACGAGAAAAGAAGGAGCGGATTTTGATGAGCTAACTGAGAGAGAAATGGTTGAAATTGAGCATTTTAAGTAACGGAAGGAATAATGGTGACATGATTAAGGAAGAGTTCGACAACCATTGTTAATGTGTATGGCTTTAATGGCGGACGAGAGAATATGAGGAAAACAAAGCAAACCAAAGCAAAGCAAACCAAAGCAAAGCAGAAAATGAAACTCCCTACAAAAAGAGATTTAGGGTTTTTCCACATTGAAAATTTTTCATTAAACAATTGTTTGTGTTTCAAAACTTACCATTATATACAACCAAATACAATTTCAAAAACAGTCTCAACATATTTCTTAAAACATTTTTGTTTTTAGATTTTTTTAAAAACAACAACCAAAATAAAAATACTACCAAATTGGCTAATAATATCTTTCCCTCTTATACTCCAAACATATAGATCCATGAACAATTATGATCTTGAAAGCAACGGAGATAAAGCTCGTGTTGTTGGTACGATGGAGATAGTGAATTCGAAGTGAGGTAATGTGGACCTATTCAGAGGAGATCAACACATGTGGATTGGAGGAAATCGTCTGATTTTGATGGAGGAAGAGCGCATCTTGTGCTCAAGCAGTACAGGTTTTCCATAATGGATCTTTGGCAGATGAGATTGAAGCTACTCAATTGACAGCTTTCATATGGTGTTGCTTAGATGGCGACGGCAATGTCATCGAACTACAACAATAGGGATGAAGGAAGGTTGAGAGAGGTGGGGTGGTGATGTTTAGTGTTTAAAAACCAATAATAAAAAAAGGGTAAATTTCAATGGTCATTCCTTTCTTTGATGGGGGAATAACATTTTCATTACAGGGTGTAAATCAATTCTGTTAGAATGGGTATTTTAATGTACATAATCCAACCAAACAAAAGAATCAACTACTTTTTCAAACCAAACGACCCTTAGTGACAAAATTCAAAATCAAAGTCACTTCGAATCTCATTCATGTATTAACTTAAGCCCAAAATTAAAATAAGTTGTTGTAAAATTATTTATATACCCTTTAAGTAAATTTTGAATTCTTATTTAAAAAAGTAATTGAACACACATATTAGTGTTAGTTATAATCAAATAATTTACAATATGAGGGTAATAAAATAAAATAAAAAATAAGTTATGTAATTGTTTAAAAAAATAAAAAATAGTGTCAAACTTGAAAAAGAAAATAAATTAATTAAAAAATGTTAAAATATAATATTCAATTTAATAGTAGTGTGTATGTTACATATTTACCTTTAAAAAATACATAAATTGAAGTAAATAAATTACATTATTATTTGATTAGTATGTTATGTCAGATATTTTGAAAAGATAAAATAAACAGCATATTTAAATAAATTAATATTTTAAAGTAAACAAAAACCAAAAAAAGGAAATTTTTAAAAATGACTTTTTGGGAAAAAAAATTCTGGTCAATGACCCTTTTTTTTGGGATAGTTTTTGGCATAAAAAAAGCTTTTTAAACATCAAAACGGTTGCATTTTTTTTTATCTTGTTGAGGTTTTTTATCCTACTACAATCATTTTTCTTATTTTTTTTAAAAAAACTGAGATAATTTACTTACACAAAAAAAAACATATTTTTTTTATTAAAAAAAAATAAGAGGCCATTTACTCAATTCAATTTTTTTTTTTGGTCCCTTTCCTTCAAATTCTTCCCAAAAATACTCCTAAAGAGTCAACTCTATTTTTGCTTGTCATATTACTCTCTCTCTGTGCCTGTTTCTTTCTCTTCATCGTGGCTGAGAGCCAGCAATCTCTCCTCAATGATGGCATCGTTGTTGAATCATCGTTGGAGAAGACAAAGTGACGAAATGATGAATTCTGACAACAAGCGTTGTCAACAGCCCTCTGGAGTCTAATCCAGAAGCTATTTTGAAGCTCCATCTTTGAGTCGCCATGGTCGAGACCTCAAAGCTCTTATTATTGGTGCTTAGATCTTGTTGCCATTGCAGATCTAGTTTTTCATGAAGTCACCGATGTAGATTTGGTTGTTAATGCTCAGATATAGTTGCCATTACAGAGCTATTTTGAAGCTTTCTCTCTTCGTCACCATCATCGAGACCTCAAAGCTCTCATTGGCGCTCTCTCTGCCTTCAAGACAGTCGAGGAGAAGAGGAGATCTAGTTCTTCACGTCAATCTTTAATCTCCGGCTTTGTCGTTCAGATTTGAGGTTGCCGTTGTAGTCATCGCAACGTCACGCTAAAGTCGTGGAGTAGCGACAAAGAGAAAAAGGAAACAGAGGAAAAAATCTAACAAAAAATGAAAAAAAAAATATTTGTTTTGATTAGATTTATTAGTAAATATTGGTACGTACGACATTTATCAATCCACGGTGTCAAAATCATTTCAGTAAATTTGTCTATTTACCACTGGCGTTTAAAAATTACAATCATTACATGTAAATATATTATTTCCATGTAATTATTATATTCCTTGATCGTATGATAATATTGTCAATGTGGATGAATCTTAGGGGTGACAATAATTGTATTCGTGTTGTGTTTATCTTAGGGGTGACAATAATTGTATTCGTGTTGTGTTTATGTCGATACGTTTACAGCACAACATGTTTAGCCCGAATACAAACACGACACGATTAAAATAAACGTGTCAGAAATGCAAACATGAATACGACACGCTTATGGCACGCATAACACGGTACGACACGATTATTAAACGTGCCGTGACGAGTTGACACGATAACAACACGCGTATGACACGTTTATGACCTAATTAACTAAAAATTAAAAAAAAATTTAAAATTGAAAAAAAAAATTAAAAAAAATTTTAAAAGCCAATAAAGAAAATTAACAAAAACACAATATCTAATTAATACTAACATACTATAAATATTTCAAATATTTTTATTTTTAAGTTTAAATATGTTATAAATAGCCGGGTCGTATCGTGTAGTGTTAACACGTTTACAGGTGTTTAATTAAATGTGTTAAGATGTGTTTAGCATGTTAGCATGAATCCAGCCCGTTTATTTTCGTATTATTCGTGCCAACCCATTTATAGCACAATTAATAAACGTGCGGTCCAAACCCATTTATCTCGTGTCGTTTTTGTATCGTGTCATCGTGCCATGTTCGAATTGCCGACCCTACCGATGATGTCAAGTGAAGTTACTATAAAATATTTTCATGTAAATATTGTATTTTCTATCTGCCGACAAGATCGCCAAATAAATTTTCGTATTTTACATGAACATGCAGTATTTTTCTATAGAAATACTGTACTTTCTAGTCACGAGGAAGTCCCCTATAAATTTGTGTATTTCAATGAAAATATAATATTAAATATATTATTTTATAGTCGTTAATGTCGTTGTCATTGGCAATGATGTTCAGCAACGTTGTCATTAAATTTTTTATCTACATTAAAATCCAATAATTATATATAAATTTAGTATTTTTTGGGTCCGCATGACATTGACGGTGCCAATGATGTCTATCAGCGTTTTCGGTAAACTTTTGTATATAAATAAAAATACATATTTACATATAAACACAATATTTTTTGGGTTTGGCAAGGTCACCAATAAATTTGTATGTATATGAAAATACTCACTTTTAGTTAAACTATCCATATAAAAAGATCTAAGTTCCTTTTATCTTTTGGGTACACCACTTAAAGCTTATTCATTTTCATGTGGAGAGTCCTCAAGATTAAAATGTCTAATTTAACCACTTTTTTTTTTTTTTACTAAAGTCTAATTTGACCACTTGAAGTTTTAGTTGTATGCCTTATTAAACAGAAAATCAACGACAAAGTCTGAATTTTTTATTTGTTGGGTGCTAAGCTAAGTTGAATTTTCTTGATTGTTTTCCAAATTTTGTCGATAAAAAATTAAGATCCGAAAATTGAGAATGATTTTGTTGCATATACACTCATCGAACTTAATCATGTATGTTAGGATTAAATTCTAAGATTGAAGTTTGCAACTCAAGATAAGTTAATAGGTCTCCAAGAATTGAGATCTACCTTATTTGATTTAGTACTATTGTCATCTTCACCCATAGGAATTAAAAAGTTATCTGACTTTATCTTGAAAAGTATTTCCATATTATTGGCAGTCGATTGACACTTAAATATTAAAGGAAAAATATTATATGAGTGATAACTTTTTTATTTCAATATCTGAGCATGTATGCTTGTAGTGTATATAATTAATCAAAAACTATTTAGCGGCAAAGGAGTAATATTTTAAGTTCAATTTATTTTTCTCTCCCTTATTTATAGTAAGTAAATTCTAAACTGTTTGGACCATTGAATATATTAGTCTTGTCTATTAGGCTTTTAAAAGTGATATATATATATATATATATATATATTAAAAGACATTACAAGAATACCCCCTAAATGCACCACCTTATTAAAATGCCTTCCAAAAAATCACTTATTAAGACTATCCCTTTATTATAAATTAGGGATTTATTAAAAGACTAAGTTACCATTCCTCTCACTTACTCATGGGGGACATCAAAATAGAACTAACCAGGTTTTGTCCCAGAACCCGCCAGGTTCGTCATGGAACCTGCCGGTCACCGATGCAATGTGTTGGATTGTAACCTGCCAAGTTCCAAAATGCAACCTAATGGAATCCAACAAATTCTTTGAAGCAAAGAAGTGTCAACCGCCTCTGATCATCAGCGCGAGGTGCCAGATTATAACTTGATAGATTCCGTCATAGAACCTGCCAGTAAGTTAACAATTTTTTGAACCAAAGAAGTATCAACTGCCTCCAGTCTCTGGTGTGGGTGTTGGATTGTAACCTGTCAAGTTTCAAAATGGAACCTACCAAATTTCAACAATTTTTTCTTGAAGCAAAGAAGTATCAATCGCCTACGATCACAAGCATAAGGTGCTGGATTGTAACCTAAAAGGTTTCAAAGTTGAACCTACTAGATTTTAACAAATTTTCTTAGAAGCAAAAAAGCGTCAACCACCTTAGGTGGCCTATGTAGAGCACCAAATTGTAACCCTGTAAGTTCCAAAGTGTAACCTACCAGATTCCAATAAATTTTCTTTAAAGCAAAAAAGTTTCAACTGCCTTCAGTCACATGCACGATGGGTCAGATTATAACCTAGTAGATTCTAAAGTTGGAACCTACAATTCCAACATAGTTTCTTCAAAACCAAAAAATGCCAACCATCTCGGGTCACTGGCGCAGAACCCACCAAGTGTGGATAGGTTTCGTCCTCGGTGTTAGTTTTGGAAAACATTTTTGACAAAATACAGCAGAAACATGGTAAAGGTATGGGTCGTGTATAACAAAAATTTCTCAAAACTTTTGTAAAATGCTATAGAATATATTAATTTCATGCAAAATAAATATATAAATACTTTGCTTACTAGTAAAGAGATAAAGTTGAAGCATAATAGGGATTGCACAGGACGTTCTTTATCTTTGAAACCAACATCTTCCTCGCCTAGTCCTCGAGACTTGGATGGACTTAAGTGTTGGCGTAGATGGAATGTTGTTACTAATGATCACTCAAGAAATAGAAAAACTCTTCTTCTTTTTCTTTGTCTCTCTCTAGACGCTTATGAGTGTTTCTCTGCAAAGTACTCTCAATCTTTCTAAAACTCATGTGTGTTCTACTAAAAGAATAGAGGAGGCCTTTATTTATAGAGAACAATAGAACTAATTAATTTTGGGAAGAGGCCTTTCTTTCTAGAGAACAATAGGACTAATCAATTTTGGGAAGTCTCTTTATTTTAATTTTAATGTCAAATATTTTAATTAAAAATAAAATATACAAGTTTCTCATTCTTGTACTACTATAAGTGGCACACACATATATACCATATCTATATGTGGCACCAATTTATAGGAGAAGGAAAAGAGAAAAAACTGTTTGTCACCCATTCTCATTTGTGTCTGCATTAAACTTTTCATATTTGAATGAAATCACATTTATTCAAAATTGAAAATACAAAATATAAAAACTTTGTAAACAAGCTTTGACGTACACAAGAGGACTTTCCTCTCTATGCTTGGGAGCCACACACAGTAGGACCCTCTGACTATGTGTGTCATATATAGTGGGATCCACCTATTGTGTGATTTCTAAAATTAATTGTTTTGTTTTATTTATAAAATAATCTAATTATTTAATAAATGTAAATTAATTCATAAGTAATTTGTTTTAAGTGATATGTAATTGAGAATTCCATAATTCTAAATTAATTATTTAAACCAATAATTACACTTGTCGAAATAGTGTTTACAAGGATGGTAGGAGGACAAATGGACCTATGATTTCAAACTCCAGTAAAACCAATATATTAATTAAACTCCTTAATTGATATATTACTCTTTTATTAATTCCAATGTAAGTTTATTAAATACTTAAAATTGCATTCTTGAAATTATAGATATGCAATTACTCATTTCTTAGAGTCGTCCAATTGATATAGTCATCACATATAAGTCGATTTTCCATAAATAATTCATAATTAGAGTTAGGTAAAATCTGTTCTCTCTAATTACTTCTTTATCATTGAGTGCCATTGATTCTTTAATTAATAATAAATTCATAAACTTAATCATAAATTGAGCACTCTTATTATTCAAGCCTCAAATTAATACTCAAAAGAATTATTTATCTACTTCTCATTAGAAAGGGAATAGATTCCATCTTGTAATATTAACATTCTTGGCTACTTACTTCATCATGTCTCCAAGATACAAGGAATAAGATTTGATCTTCAAATTCGTACCGACTAAGTTAAAAAACATAAATCCATAAATAGGAGTTTGTTAATAACTCGTTTTAAGATCATCTTATGTATAACCATCGGATGATGTGATTAGAACTTGCTATATTTAACAGAAATTATTAGCTATTCATATCCCATTATGTCCAGTCCTATATAATCTCATTATATATAGTGGACTCATTTAATGACTCAATTCATTAATGGTTTAGATAAGGCTATTCTATTCTTAATAAAAATAACCTGCACTAACAATACTTAATTAATGATTCCATACTTTAATTGAATAATTAATGATAATAATTAATTATATGTTACTAACTATTTTAATTATCATATTTAAATATTGTCCTATTGTATATAATGATTATATACAATATTTAAAGTCACATAGATAATTATGATATTATTAAAGTATTCAAAATACATACATACAAATATAATGAATAAATTCACTTTATTTATTTATAAATATGTCCATTACAAAACATCATATGTTTTATGGGCGTCTATCCTAACAATCTTTCACTTGCCCTAAAGCAAATGAGACATATCTCTTAATCCATATCCCTCCAGATGCTTCTCAAAAACTTTGACTAGTAATATCGTCGTGAATGGATCTGCTAGTTTGTCTTTCGATGTGATTTTCAACACTGTCACGTCACCTCTGCAGTGTATAGCTTGAACCAGATAATACCTTTTCTCTACATGTCTTATGCCTTTATGGTTTCTTGACTCTTTAATATTTACGATTGCTGCATTGTTGTGACGGTACAGTCTAATCAGCTTATCCATATCTAGAACAACTTCTAGATCTATCAAGAATTTTTGGAGCCAAACTGTTTCCATGGATGCTTCACAAGTAACCACGTATTCAGCCTCCATTGTCAAGTTAGAAACACACTCTTATTTCACACTCGTCCAAACAATGACTCCTCCACCAAGAGTGACACGCATCCTAAGATCGAATTTTGATCATCCTTGGCCGATTAAAAATCAGAATTGGTGCAACCATTGAGAGATAAATCTCTACTAGAATACACAAGCATATAGTTTCTCGTTCTCCGAAGATGCCTGAGAATGCACTTGATAGCTATCTAGTGATCAAATCTTAGACTGGACTAAAACTTGCTTATTATCCCAATTGCATAGTAGATGTTAGGTCTAGTACACTACATAGCATACATTATGCTTCCACCAACAGATGCAAAAGGGAAATCATCACTTCTTCCTCTTGAGGGGTCTTTGGACATTGTGTTGGAAAAATAGTACACAACGAAATTTTAAAATTTTTATATCAGAGTATTTTTCAAAACGCAAGTTTGACATGCTGTATGCATGAATTAACCAGATCTTACTAACCTTTTATGTGCCGAAAAGCTCCTGCAATCAATGAAGAGAAGTAACGTTCTAAAAGGACCTCAACCAACTAGCCTTCTTTGCTATTCTCTATCACGATCAGAATGAGTGTGGGCTCATGTTGTTCAGCTCTTTCACTACGTAATTCTCCTTCCAACCAATTGAGAGAACCTAAAGCTACAGTTCGTGATTTGTGAACAATAGCTCTCAGGGAGTTTCTAGAGTCTCATTGCCAGAGTTTCACTCTTAATCTCTCAACTGATCTAAATAATAATGAGACTCATTCCCCTTTTTATAGAGGTTGGGCCCAAAAGTCAATTCTTATCAGATAAGGCCTCAAAAATTTGAAGCAGAATCAAATTTGGATCAAGATCTGATAAAATCCATGTGGAAACGCGTGATCTTTTTATCGCGTGGTCGGCATGCCGATCTGTCTAACCAGCATGCTAAACTTGGCCATCGACAGGCCAAACCTGCGATAACATCCCAGTGAATCTTTTATTCTCCACTCGAGATTCTATAGGATAAAGTCTCAGTTTTAATTCAAATAACCCAATAGAGAAGTTATCTAATTAAAACAACTTTATCTAGATAATCTCTAGGAAAATAAATGAATTCTAATAATTCAACAAGTTTATCTTGAATTAATTTATTCAAAATTAATCTAACTGATAAACAAACATGAATTATTTGATCCCGATAATTCAACAAATTTATCTTGAATTAATTTTATCATAAAATTAATTCAACCGATAAACAGACATAAATTATTTGATTCTTCTGAATTTTAGCCAATCTGATAAATCTGACATAAGTCACCAATTATTCGAAAAGCATGCCATATTGTTACAGGATATTTGTGAGCTAGCAAAAGGGACCAAATGGACCTATATAGTTCAAGCTCTCGATAATTATGAAACCCAATATCCCAGATAGACATTTCATAATTATCAACTCCAACGCTACTCTACTAAAAGCTTGGAGCTGCACTCTCGAACTATATAGAATTACGAAGCTCGAATAACTAAGCCTTCATGGCATATCATAATGCATCGTATCCCTATAGTATTATCCATAATCGGCTTAAGGACAAGTACTGTCTTACCTTCCCGATTATTTTTATCTTACGTTTCATTATCTCACCATCAAAAAACTTACCATCTAAAGATGACATACCATTCGATTACACCTATGTATCCAAATGGTTGAACGCTCTAGTTTTTCAATTACTAGATAACACATATAAAAGAATATCACGACTCCTAAAAAGGAGCTATGGATTCCATATCTATGAATAATAGGTCTACGCCATCAAGAGTTATACCTTCAATGTACCGGCATGTGTCCACTATTAAAATATGGATGTCACCCTTTGGTACATCAAAAGACATAAGTCAAGACAACGGGCCCACTGTTCATCTCAAGATTAAGATACAATACAAATGATTATTTAAAGTGAGTCGATTTGTCGAGACAGAATTATTAATCCAAATCAATTCACTTTATATCCCGATCCAACACATTGTCACCTATGACAGTGTGTCAATATTTCTATTCGCGGAGTCCACCTCTAATGGCCAAGACAAACTATCTCCAAATAGGGATATAGCAACATAACAATCTTTGCATGAATAAAGGGCCCAACTTTAGTCCCTCGATTACGGATGTTATGATTTAGACCGTCACCTTAAGAATCATGTCTTTCGCATAATCTGTCCATCATATGCCCAATTCTTAAAGGTTTAGAATGACAGTTTTAGACTTTTGTTTGTTTAAATATATTCAATAAATATGAATGTAAAGAGGACAAGATTTGGTATATAAATAATAAATGAATTCTTTATTGATAAAAATGTCTCCAAAAACATATTACATTTTTACTCCTTAGGCCATACACGTCTAACAGTCTCCCACTTACACTAAGTGCGTAAACATGACAAATCTCGCATCCCCATAGCTTCCACATGCCTCTCGAAGACTCTCCTAGTAAGTGTCTTCGTGAATAGATCAGCTAAATTGTCCTCTTACGCAATTTTATATACCGTAACATGCCCGCTCTCAATAAAGTCTTTTATCACATGATACTTCTGATCAATATGCTTACTCTTCTTGTAAAATCTTGGTTCCTTAGCATCAACTACCGCCGCATTGTTATCACAGTATAACGATACCGCTTTATCCATACTAGGAACTACCTCAAGATCCCCAAGAAACTTGTGGAGCCACACTACTTCTTTTGAAGCATCACTAGTTGCCACATACTCGGCCTCCATTGTTGAATCCGAAGTGCAATCTTGTTTCACACTTCTCCAACTAATGGCACCATTGCCTAGAGTAAACACAAAACCAAAAGTCGATCTCCTAGAATCCATACAGGATTGGAAATCCGAGTCAATATATCCTAGAGGAGTTAAGTCCTCACCTGAATATATAAGCATATACCATCAAGTCCTTCTTAGGTACTTGAAAATATGCTTGACCGTAACCCAGTGCTTCGGTTCTAGATACGCCTAAAATCGACTTAAAATCCTGACCCAGAACAAATATTCGATCATGTGCAAGGCATGGCATACATGAGACTACCCATTGTCGAAGCATAAGGCACATTCTTCATGTCTTTTCTTTCTTCCTTAGACTTTGGAGAGTCTTCTTAGAAAGAATAATTCTAGATCTAGATGGTTGCCGACCTTTTTTGGAATCCTACATTGTAAACCTTCTAAGAATTTTATCTATTTAGTCATCTTGTGACAAAGCTATCATTTTGTTCTTCCTATCCCAAGAAATCTAGATACCGAGAATAAAATTAGCCTCACCCAAGTCCTTCATGTCAAACTACTTAGTCAACCATAATTTAATCGTTGACAACGCCCCAACGTCATTGCCAATTAGGAAAATGTCATCTACATATAGCAGTAGAAAAACTACCTTTCTATCCTTAATGTGTTTGTACACACATGGCTCATCCACATTTTGTGAGAACCCATAAGTCTTGATCACCTGATCAAATCTTATGTTCCAAGAACGAGAAGCCTACTTAAGTCCATATATTGACTTTAGCAGTTTACAAACCTTACCCTTTGACCTTTGGCCTTGAACCCGTCTAGTTGTTTCATATAAATGGACTCAACAAGATAGCCATTAAAAAAAGTCATATTGACAGCCATCTGTCAAATCTTGTAGTCGAGTATGGCAGCTATAGACAAGAGAATCTAGATGGACTTAAGCATGGCTACAGGTGAAAAGGTTTCCTCATAATCGAATCCTTCCTTTTGCGTGTATTAGCTACCAATCTAGCCTTAAAGGTTTTGACCTTTCTATCCACTCATCTTTTCTTCTTGTAGATCCATTTACACCCTATGGGTTTTACCCCTTTTGGAAGATCCACAAGCTCCCAGACCTGATTAGTCTTCATAGACTTCATCTCTATGTTCATGGCCTCTGTCTAGAGTTTCGAATCAACATCCTCCATAGCCTCTGCGTAAGTATAAGGATCCCTATCATGTTCATCTAATTCAGCCAAGAAGACCGCACCATTGAACATATACCTCTTGGGTTGACGCTCGATCCTCCCATTACACCGAAGCCCCTTAGGTTGTTATTCAGGTTCATTTGGTTTTTCTACACCGATTAGAGTGGTTTCTACGAAACCCCTGGAGTGATTGGATCACTTCTTAACTCCTCATGCACCACTTTGCTTCGAGGCTTAAAGTCGTCCATGTAACTTTTCTCAAGGAAACTTGCATGAGTTGAAACCACGCCTTTATTTTCCTTTGGGTTATAAAAATAACCCCCTTTAGTCCCTTTTGAATATCCTACAAACATGCAAACTTCTGCACGTGCTTCCAACTTATTCGCATTTTTAAACAAGACATGAGCTGGACATCCCAATATGCAAATATGGTTTAAGGATGTCTTCTTGCTTGTCCACAACTCGTGAGGAGTTTTAAGGACCGATTTTGAAGGCACATTGTTCAAAAGATAGCATGCGGTTTGTAGTGCATATCCCCAAAAGGACAAAGGGAATGATGAATAACTCATCATGGACCTGACCATGTCCAATAAAGTTCTATTTCTTCTCTCCGCTACGCTATTCTACTGCGGAGTGCCTAGCGCAGTCAAATAGGATAAAATCTCATTCTCTAATAAGTGTCCCAAGAACTCATCAGAAAGGTATTCCCCGCCTCGATCGGATCGAAGTGCCTTTATGGGTCTACCTTATTGCTTTTCCACTTCAGCCCGAAACTCCTTGAACTTGTCAAAAGTTTTGCTTTTGTGGTGCATCCGGTACACATACCCCTACCTTGAGTAATCGTCAATAACAGTGATGCAATACTCATACCCTCCTCGTGCCTGGATATTCATCAGTCCGCAAACATCACTATGCATAAGTTCTTGAACCCCTTTTGACCCTATTGCCCTTAGACCCAAATGGTCTTTTGGTCATTTTACCCTCCAAACAAGATTCATATTAAGGTATAGATTCTACCTTTAGTGACTTAAAGGTCTATCCCTTACCAACCTTTGAATCCTATTCAGGTTAATATGACCAAAATGGAAATGCTAAAGATAAGTCTTATTAGAGTGAGAAGTTTTAAGTCTTTTAGAGTTATTATCATTCATATCAGCATTAAGCAGTAAGTCCATCTTAGGTTTGATAAAATATAGATTATTTTTCATCCATCCAGAACAGATAAAAAAATATTTTTACGAATCACCACTTTATTAATAAAAGAAACCAAATAAGAGTCTTTAAATAAACAAGCTACAGAAATTAAATTCCTTTTAAATTTAGGAACATAAAAACAATCTCGCAAAATTAAATTCCTATAATTATCAAAATAAAGATGGGCGTCTCCTATTGCTTCAGCTAAGACCAAGGATCCATCGCCAATCCAAAGCATGCAGTCTTTACAGAGCAAACTTCTTGTTTCTTTGAACCCCTTCAGAGAAACACAAACATGATTAGTTGCACCAAAATCTATGACCCAAATGTCACTAGATTCCTCAACCAAACAAGTTTTTAAATGCAGAAGATCACACCTACCTCCTCATGAAAGGAAGTCCTTACAATTCTTCTTAATGTGCCCGACCTTCCCGTAGAAGAAGCACTTAAGCTTTTTTAGGTTCTTCTTCTTTTTCTTCTTGCTCTTGATATTAGCAAGAATAGAAGACTTCATATTCTTGGCCCGTTATTTCTTTCCATTCCCAGTTGGGATTGGAACTATCAGCAGTTCGAACTCTTGTAACTATTTCATCAACTCTGTTAAGGTCATATCCTGCCTATTGCTCAAATTGAAAGTAGCTCTAAACGGGATAAACTCCTTAGATAGAGTCACAAAAACCATAGTCATCTGAGTTTCAGCATCGATGTCGGCTCTATTGGTTTGTGCCTCAGCCAGGTAACCCATGACCATCATCATGTACTCCTTTACAGATGTCCTCGATCTTTGCTTACAATTTAAGAGTTTTCGAAGCGCCCATTGCCGCTTAGTTAAGGCCTGGCCTCCAAACATGTCTTTCAGATTATCCAAGATCTGCTTAGCACTCTTATAATCCTCATGTTGAGCCTGCAGCACATTATCCATGCTGGCCATAACATAGCAGCGGCTCTGATTATTTGCATCTTTCTAACGATCATCTGCTTGGATATGACTGTTGGTGGAATCTCCCATAGGCTTGGGAGGACAAAGGGTTATCAGCACAAATTTCAGTTTCTCAAAGAAGAGGACGATATTCAGGTTCCATTTCCAATCAGTATAATTCTCTCCAGTTAATTGGTTTTTATCAAGTATCGATGATAAAGTATTTTTAGACATTTATAATCTACAATAAAGAATCATATACCAAACATAAGCAAATATAGCATAATAATTTAGTAAGATAACACAATCATGTAAAAACATACAAATGTATTTATGTGTCAAAACCTTACAAAATATCACAACCTTACAACGATACTTCCCAACTCAGAATTCAACAAGCTCCTAAGGGAGTCATGCCAAATTCAATCAGGAACACGGATCCCCTTCTGATTAATATATGTCATCCAAGACTCGTATGATCTAGCATATATTAATAATCGTTTCTTTGGCCATTAATTTTATTAACAGAGCTCCTAGGAGAGGTTAATAATAAAATTAACATGAGTGTATAACCATCTTTTTAATATTTTATCCATGATTTACAATCACCACCTAGGGGTATGCAACGATAAATCATGCTAAAATTCCTTAAATTCTTGGAGATCTAACCCAGTACATGATGAAGTCCCTTCCTAGGGGTTGGAACCACCATGTGCTACCTATGGACCAACGATGGAGGCCTTAAGTCCTATTTTTGAAAACCTTCTCCCGCTCAATCTTTTAAAATTAAGGTTTTATTTTAAAAAACATGCATGAACAATTTTAAATGAGTGGCACTCCCTATTCTATATGACATGTTATCAATATACATGGCAAATCATATTATAATGCAGACAAGCAAAGCAACCAAGCAAAGCCACAAGCAAAATAATAATAAATAACCATAATATTATGGTTTCACCCTAGAGAATAGAAAATAAAGATTACAAGAGAATAATAGAAACATATTACCGATTCTTCATCCTTGAATCCTCAAGCTGTATCATTCTTCATGTAAAGCCCATCTTCAAGTTTTCAATCCTGTATCAATTGAATACTCCATATTTTCGGTTATATCCAAATTTTATGTTTCTTAGAATTGTCCCAAAAATAAAATTAAAATTGTATAAAAAACTGCTCCTTTTTTGAAAAAATTTCCAGGTCTCTACGAACAAGCCGATCTGCCAGTCATGACCCTTTGACCTGTCGATCTTTTTAGGTCGGCCTACCGGTCATGACAATTCAGCATGGTAAATTGGAATGTTCAACCTGCCGCCAGAGCCACTTGATTTCGCCTTACGAATGGCTTGCCGAACCCTAAGTCCAGCCTGCCGATCCTAAAGTTCCGGCATGCCGACCGAGCAGAGATTGCCTCTTTCTAGAAAATACAATTTTTGATGCAATTCATTAATTTTATTTTCAATAATTCAAAAACATAAAATTAGAGACTCATGAAATACTTGAAAATGCTATCATTCATTTTCTAGATCTGCCTTCTAGATCCATCTTCTTCGAACAATTATTTAATTGTAAAATTCTTACAAATTTAAAATTAAATTATAATTTCTAGACGGAGATGATAATCTGCCATCTAATTACATAAAAAACCTAGATACATATTCTAACCTTTAAGGAACCATAACGGTATTAATTAATTAATTAATTAATAATTTAATCAACCTTAATTAATTAATAAACATTCACCATATAATCCATGACAACATAAAAATTATATAGAAACCTAGAGTGTCAATTCTCTATAAAATTGAATTTAAACATAAGAGAGATCAAGATCACATAATTTATACACATAGTATGATCACAAACTTGCAAATTTATGTAAAAACTATGGCTCTCGTACCAATTGTTGGAAAAATAGTATGTAGCAAAATTTTAAAATTTTTGTATCAGAGTATTTTCTAAAACACAAGCTTGACATGCTATAAGTATGAATTAACCAGATCTTACTAACCTTTTGTGTGCCATAAAGCTCATGCAATCAATGAAGAGACGTAATGTTCCAAAAGGACCTCAACCAACTAGCCTTCTTTGCTATTCTCTATCCACGATCGAAGTGAGAGTGGGCTCACATCGTTCAGCTCTTCTACTAGCTGATTTTCCTTCCAACCAATTGAGAGAACCCAAAGCTATAGTTCGTGATTTGTGAACAATAGCTCTCAGGGAGTTTCTAGAGTCTCACCGGTAAAGTTTCACTCTTAATATCTCAATTGATCTAAATAATAATGAGATTCACTCCCCTTTTATAGAGGTTGGGCATAGGAGTCAGTCATTATCAGATAAGGCCTTAAAAATTCAAATCAGAATCAAATTTAGATCAATATCTAATAAAATCTGTGTGGATACACGTGATCTTTTTATCGTGCGGCCGACATACTGATCTGTCTAATTGGTATGCTGAACTTGCCATTAACAGGCCAAACTTGGAGATCAACATGCCAAACCTGCGATAAAATCCCAGCGAATCTTTTATTATTCACCTGAGATTCTATAGGATATAGTCTCAGTTTTAATTCAGATAACCTAATAGAGAAGTTATCTAATTAAAACAACTTTATCTACACAATCTCTAGAAAAATAAATGAATTCATGTTAATTCAACAAGTTTATCTTGAATTAATTTATTCAAAATTAATCCAACTGATAAACAGACATGAATTATCTGATTCTGATAATTCAACAAGTTTATCTTGAATTAATTTTACCACAAAATTAATTCAACCAATAAACAGACATGTATTATTTAATTCTTTCAAATTTCAGCCAATCTTATAAATTTGACATAAGTCACCAATTATTGAAAAAGCACGTTGTATCATTACAGGATTTTTGTGAGCTAGCAAAAGGGACCAAATGGACCTATATAGTTCAAGCTCTCGATAATTATGAAACCCAATATCGTAGATATACATTTTATAATTATCAACTCCAACGTTACTCCACTAAAATATTGGAGCTGCTCTCTCGAACTATATAGAATTATGAAACCTGAATAACTAAGTCTCCATGACATATCATAATGTATCATATCCCTATAGTATTATCCATAATCGGCGTAAGGACAAGCTTTGTCTTCCCTTCTGATTATTTTTATCTTATATTCTATTATCTCACCATCGAAAAACTTACCATCTAAAGATGGTATACCATTCGGTTACACCTATGTATCTAAATGGTTGAGCGCTTCAGTTTTCTAATTACAAGATAACACATATAAGAGGATATCACGACTCTTAAAGAGGAGCTATGGATTCCATATCTATGAATAATAGGTCTACACCATCAAGAGTCGTGCCTTCAACGTGCCAGCATGCATACCACTATTAAAATGTGGATATCATCTTTTGGTACATCAAAAGACATAAGTCAAGACAACAGGCCCACTGTTCATCTCAAGATTAAGATACAATACAATGATTGTCTAAAGTGAATCGATTTGCCGAGATAGAATTATTAATCCAAATCAATTCACTTTATGTCCTGATCCAACACACTGTCACCTATGACAATGTGTCAATGTTTCTATTCTCGGAATCCACCTCCGATGGCCAAGACAAACCATCTTCGAATAGGGATATAGACAACATAACAATTTTTGCATGAATAAAGTGTCCAACTTTATTCCCTCGATTGCAGATCTTATGATTTAGATCATCACCTTAAGAATCATGTCTTTCGCATAATCTGTCCATTATATGCCCAATTCTTAAAGGTTTAGACGACAGTCTCAGACTTTTGTTTACTTAACATACATTCAACAAATATGAACGTAAAGAGGACAAGATTTAGTATATAAATAATAAATGAATTCTTTATTGATAAAAATATCTCCAAAAACATATTACATTTTTTCTCCTTAGGGCATACACATCTAACACATTGCTCCTTAGAAAGATGAATACCATGCCTAGAAGGCAAATTCCCTCTCTTAGAGTTATGCATCCCATATTTGACAAGTATCTTGTCAATATATATACATTGAGATAATGCTAAAAGTTTCTTCTTGCGATCCCAGATTAATTGGATCCTAAGAACATAGCTTGCCTCTCCCAAATCTTTCATTTGAAATTGGCTGGCTAACTATTCTTTTACTTATGACATTAATTCTTCGTCATTCCTAATAAGCAAGATGTCATCAATGTAAAGTACTAAAAAAACTGCTTTCTTTTCTTTTATGTACTTATAGACACATGGTTCATCTTGGTTCTGTTCAAAACCATAAGACTTAATAACCTCATCAAACCTGATTTTTCATGATCTAGAACCCTACTCAAGTCCATAAATAGACCTTTACCAGATGTAGACTTTCTGCTCTTGGTTTTCAGTAATGAAACCCTCTAGTTGTACCATATAAATGCTTTCCCAAAGATAGCCATTTAGAAACACCGTCTTACCATTCATTTACCATATTTTGTAGTCATAATATGCGAGTAAAGAAGAAAAACTCAACATTGATCTCATCATGTCGTGTAGCGTTTGATTTCTCTTTTCAATAACACCATGTTGTTGTGGTGTACCATGTATAGTGAGTTGCGAAACTATTCTGCTTCCTATCAAATGATATGTGAACTCTGTGTCTAGATATTCACCATCTTGATCCAATCAAAGTACCTTGATATGCTTCCTTAATTTTTTTTGGCTTCTGCTCAGAATTCCTTAAACTTTCCAAAAGTCTTAGATTTCTTATGCATTAGGTAAGCACAACCATATCTAGAATAATCATCAATAAATGTGACAAAATATTCATATCCCTTCTAGCTTAGACATTTAATGCATTGATATGTATCAACTCGAGAGGCTTCTTGGCTCTTGTATATTTAGCAGAGAAAGGTCTCTTGGTCATCTTACCTTCCAGACAGGATTCATGGACTATGAGTTCACTAATTTTAGCTCCCTCAAAGGACCATCTTTTACAAGTCTTTCAATCCTGTTTAGGTTGATATGACCAAGTCTAAGATGCCATAGATATGTATCATTTTCATAAGAAATCTTTTGTTTTTTATTCTTATGTTCTACTACTTTGAACATTTCAGTATTAAGTAGTGGTTTAGAATTAGGTTTAATAAAATATAAACCGTCATTTAATTTTCCAGAATATATATTTAAATCATTCTTTAAAATATAAACAATTTGATTATCAAAGGAAACTTTAAATAATTTTCCATTCAATCTAGAAACAGAAATCAAATTTCTTCTAAATCCTAGAATGAATTAAACATTGTTCAAAACTAAATGTTTATTCTTAAACCGAAATCTATCTTTTCCCACTGCTTTAGCCAAAACCCTAGCTCCATTGCCAACAACCATCGTGTACTCCCCATTGGCAAGCTCCTATGAAGAACTAAGGCTCTGTAAAAAAGAACAAACATGGTTAGTGGCTTCCGAGTCAACTACCTAGGTTGAGAACTCATTCTCTGCAACACATGTTTCTAAAACAAGTAAATCACATTTACCTTAGTTCTTCTTTTTCTTAATTACAAGCTTTCTAGCATCTTTGTTCTTCTTTTTATTTGGATTGAAAGAACTGGCTTCAACAACTTTTGCTTCAATAGTCTCTACACCCGAAACAGTATCATATTTCTAGAGCTCACAGCAGTTGAGTAAGTCCTATGCGCATATTGTTCATGACATAGTTAGTCTTGAACTGCTGGAAGGTGAGACTTAGACTCTCTAAGCTCATTCCCACCTTTGTACCCTCATCTATTGTCACTCCATTAAGCTCAGCCTCATGAAAATGGCTAATCATAGTGAGCACATGGTTACAAATAGGTGTATCGGGCATCATCTTGTTGTTCATGAATGACTTCATGGCATCAAGACGTGCTTTTTCGTTTGGTTGCCCAAACTTCCCATCGAGCGACTGCATTATCTCATAAGCAATGTTCATATTCTCATGCCTCTTACAAAGCACTTCAACAAGCCAGCTAACAAATAGCTTTTGGCTTTATGGTTGGCATTTTGCTAACGAGAATATGCTTCTAGGACGGCTCTTTTTGCATTAGCTATGGGGACCAAAGGACACTCCTCCGGAATGGCGAACTTATAGTCATCATTTATAAGCATTAGATTCATGTTACTTTTTCATTTGACATAATTCTCACCAATAAGTTGTTCGTGTGAGTAGGTTGACAATTGGATTATACACATTGCTGGAATAATAAATAAATGAACTTTCAATCACGTGCAAGAATATCATAACAAATATACAAGTTTTAGGCATAGTAAATGTGATGCAAGGATGCACATGAAAAATACATAAAACATGTTTACAAAATTTAGCCAATGATAATTCAATTTACTACAAAACAAAGTACCACCATAGGGTAGGTCAAATTATTTTGCAAGTCAAACTGAGACACTCTCAATTAATAGATGTCATTCAAAATATCTCATATTTTTCACATTTATTAACTACCGTAATTTTGGTCAAGGATGCAATTACCATTTAATTATATCCTTTATGAGTATAACTCACCGTTTTAGATTCCTAAGACTTAACTTTAAAGTGTCACCGTATGGTAGGTCAAATTAAAGATACATCTCAAATTCCTATTGCAAGGAAGACCAACCTTGTATCGATTCAAATGGATACTCTCTGTAGGAGGACAAAATCAATGCCGTCTCGAGGCACATTTGAATCTTACAGTATTGACATAACAGTGGAGACTAGTAGGTTGTATTGTCATACAACCCTCTCCCACTGAATATTTTGCAAATATGTGCTTTATTTGTAATTCATCTCATGGTTTGCAATTTTAGAGATATAAACATTTTATATTTCTAAATATATGAAATTCTTAAATTTAACTTTTAAATTTAATTTCATATATTAATGCTATTTTGTAAATCTAAATTTGCAACTGTTAATTAATTCAATCTCATATATTAATTTATAGAGCATATTCTATATTTATAATTAAAACATATTTAATGTGATACATAAATACACGTGTATGCATAGCATATCATAAAACATATGAGTAGTTATACTAGTACTAACATGACATGTTATAAAGCATGAACACACAATAAATTATCACATATAATAAAACATTCAATTCAGTAATGAGATGGATTTTTCATCAGCAGTTGATCCAAACTCAAATTTTGGGGCCTAATCTGATAAGATTTAACCCTAAATTCGACCACTATAAATAGAGGTGCGTTTTCATTGTTATTTAGATGATTTTGAAAAGCATAGAATGAGTACTCTAGTTAGAGAAACTCTAAAACTCCCTGGGAGCTATTGTCCAACATTAGGAATCTTAGCTCTAGATTTTCTCAAGTGGTTGGAAGGGGAGTTATCGGAGGAAAAGCTATACAACGTACAACCACCAGTACTACGATCGTGGATAGAGAATAACAAAAAAGACCAGTTAGTTGAGGCTCTTTTAGAATATTTTTCTCTACACGGATTCTTGCTGCTTTCTATGTACAAAAGAGATACGCAAGATCTATTATTAATTTATGTGCTTATACGTCAAACTTGTGTTTTGAAAAATACTCCAATTTAAAATTTTTAAAATTCCGCTGCGTATTGTTTTTTCAACATACTGAGCATTCATACCCTTAGGTTATCCAGGCAATAGGCATATTGCTCGAGGAAAAGATAAAAATTATCAAAAAAAATCTTTGATATTCTATATAAAATAATAAGTATGGTGTATTATTTCTTTTGTTTATCACATTTCTTTCCTACCCAACATATATTTGCATTTCACCCACATCAGTCACTAAAAGAAATTTGAGATATATTGCTTTAGATTTCTTCTATACTTCTACATATCAGATTTGTAGTTAATATCGTAACTACAAGGTGGACTTGTTTTTGTCTATCTCTATCTCTATCTCTGTGTCTTTGTACAAGATGCAAAATATTTTGATGAAAGAATTAGTTAACGAAAATGTTATGAAGAAGAAATTGTATTTTGATGAAGGTTTTGGTGCAGGAAGTGTTTTGATATCTGCTTCTAGAACAATTGCTAGTAAGGTGGTTGATTGAGATTTTGTCATCAAATGTGGAATGATGAATATATCCTAACAGGTTTCATAATTATTTTGTCTACTCTTTTTTTTGGCAAATGAATTATATTGTTTACATTTGATTATTCTTAAATAGTCCTCTTATCTTTCATAAATTACAAAAAATAATAACAAACAGATGACGTCCAAATTCAATTGCAGATGAGATACAAACGTATTGAGAATAAAAGATTAATTAAACAAAGGCCAAATCCCTTAAAAAAAAAAAAAAAAAAAAAAGCTAAACAGTCACTTTGAAGTTGATATTCCAATTTCCTCAACACGTTTTGTCGTTTTTTTTAGTTCTAAATTTCATAGTTATAACACCCGTTGTATTCGCCACTCATACAATGGGACCCATCCACAATGTGTCTTTTAAAACTAATTACGAGAGTAAGAGCAACATGACATATTTAGATTAAAATTTAGTAAATAATATTACATAATTTCAAAATATGTAGTAAATAATATATCATAAGCAATTGAGTAATATCTCATGAGAAATTGATAACAAAAACCCTAAAATACTCATCTTCTCTTTTTCCTCTATATCTCTCACCCTCCTCCATCGCCAACAACGCTGGAGGCTAGAACAATACAATACTCACATGGTATTACTATATTATCGTGTAAATACAAAATTTACCGACAATTTTACCAAACCACCGATGGTCGAAAGATATAGTATTAACCTTAAATACAAAAATTCACCGGCTATTTTGCTTTGGACCTCTAGGAACCAGGGAATATAGTATTAACTTGGTAATACAGTGTTATCATGTAATTACAAAAATTCATCGGCGACTTCATCGGGCCGCCTACAGTCAGAAAATATAATATTAACCTTTTATATTGTATTACCGTGTAAATGCAAAAAATTCAGTTGTGATTTTACCAAACCATAAGCAGCTAGGAAATATAATATTAACCTGGCAATACTGTATTTCCGTATAAATATAAAAATTTACCAGCGACTTTACTAAACCGGACGACTTCGTCTGACCGTCGATACAATATTAAACTGGTAATATTATGTTATCATTTAAATACAAAAATTCACCAACAACTTCGCCGGACTACCGTAGTTAGGAAATATAAAAATTTACCAGCATCATCATCGGACATCAAGGCAATGGATAAAAAACCATATTTAGCTTTAAATATTTCAATTTTTACTCAAAAATTATAATATTTCCACAAAACTAGATTAAAAAAAAAAAAAAAACCTGCACACTGCCACACACGTGCCCATGTCAAAGTCCTCTAACAACACTACCAGGCTCCCCCGATACCAGATGGAGCCAATCTTCACAATGCCGTTAGCCATGCGCTCTTCTAACGCTTATTACCATCAAATTTCATGAAAAAACGCCATGCCACTGTCATGTCTCTCTTCCCCGTCCGTCGCGTGTCGATCATCACAACCATGTATAATCAACTAAGAAGCCAATAGGAATCAAAACCTTGAGAGCTCCTGACCTAACTCCATTATTGTCGATGACAAAAATGCCGCGACTATTCTCCATAGCGATTGTGACTTCACCAGCAAATCACTCTGCGCTCATCAATGCTCCCTGTTGGGTCTTCGTTGTTGTCTCTCTTCCCAATGCTTTAACCTCATGGCAATGACGTGGCTACTGCCGCCGCCGACTGGGTTGGGAGGTGAAAGCCATGGTAGTCTTGTTTGCCAAGTGCAGAGAAGAAGAAGAGAGAGAAAGGGGAAGTGAGAGAAACGAGAAGGAGAGAGCAACAGCAGGAAAAAAAAGAGATCTGAAAATCAGATGTAGATTAGGGCTTTTAATTATTTTTAAATACCAGTTTTTTTTGAATCTGCTATTACCTTTATATATTTCAAAGTTCTGACATAATTTATTAATAGAATAGTAAAATATGCTATTTCATTTAATTTTTTATTAATTATGTATTATTAAACAATATCATTATTTTTCAATTATAAATTATTTATCAAATAATCTTTTTATTTAATAAATATAAATTAATTCATAATTAATTTATTTTGAGTGATGTTTAATTTAAAATTTCATAATTCTAAATTAATTATTTAAACTAATAATTTCACTTGTCCAAATAGTGTTTGTAAAGATGGTGGGGACTAATAGACCTATAATTTTAAACTTCAATAAAATTAATATATTAATTAAACTCTTTAATTAATATATATCTATGATTAATTTCTCTATAACTCAACTAAATACTTGGAATCGCACTCTTAAAATTATAAATGTAATTACTCATTTTTTAAAATCATCCGTTTGATATAGCTATTCGTATAAGTCGATCCTTCATAAATAATTCATAATTAGAGCTTGGCAAAATCTATTACTTTTTTATCCTTGAGTGCCGTTAATGATATAACAAATAATGAATTTATGAACTTAATCACAAATTGAACGCTCGTATTGTTTGCGTCCTAGATTAACACTCAAGAGAATTATTTATCTGCTTTCTATTAGAGAAGGAATGGGCTCTATTTTGTAATATTAACATTTCCAACTACTTATGTCTTGATGCCTCCAAAATAAAAAGAATAAGATTAAATTCTCGAATTCGTACCAAGTAAATTAAAAGATATAAATTCATAAATAAGAGTCAGCTAATAACTCGAGATTAAGATCATATTATATATAACCATCAGTTGATGTAATTAAAACTTGCTATATTTAACGAAATTATTAGTTGTTCATATCACACCATGTCCTGGTCCTACATAATTTCATTATGTAAAGTACACTCATATAATGACTCACTATATTAAAGTTCGGATAAGATCGTTCCATTCTTACTGGAATTGATCTGCACTACTAACGTTAATTAAAGATTCCATACTTGAATTGAGTAATTATAATAATTAATTATATGTTACTGACTATTTTAATTAATATCCTTAAATATTATTATCTTGTATATAACACTTATATAAAATATTTAAGGTCAAATAGATAATTATGAAATTTTAATGTTATTCATAAAATATTCAAAATACACACATATGCGAGTATAATGAAAAATTTACTTTATTTATTAATAAATATCTCCTTTGTAAAACATGATACACTTTAATGGCATCTATTCTAACTATCTCTTATTTTCCTTAAAGCAGATGAAACATGTTTCTTAATTTCGTTTCGGAACATAAGATTAAACAAAGCGATTTTTTTTTCCAATTGTTATTATATTTCAATCCATCCTAGTGAATAAACAAACATATATGATTCTAATATTAATTCCAATACTCAACCAAACAATATAATTAGTAATATATTATTTAATCTATCCCTATCAACATTCCACTATATCCCTATCAGTTCCCCTTCTAATTCCATTCCACCAAATCAAACACGAGATGATTACATTGGCAGTGATTTGAATCTTCTCCAATAACACCTCAAGCCTGCTCACCAACTTCAAGAAGATTTGAAGAAAGCGCAGGAATCATGAAACTCGAAACAGAAAGCTGAAAGCTGAAAGTTGAGTTAAATCACGAGTGATTGCATACAAAATAAAGCTCAACAACTCAGCTCAAACACAGCAAAAATTTTCAGCAGATTTTAGGAACGAGTAAAATAACAAGGCAACAATCAAACACAGCAGAAACAACCAAATGAACCCAAACGGCCAACAAAAGCATAAGTTATGTACTTTATGTATCCAAAATAATTGTCCTTCGCTTTGGTTTAACTCGAGAAAATCTTCTTTTGTACTTCATAGTACTCCAATTTGATATGTACTTCTTTCTTTTCTACTTTTTCTCTCTTTTTTGTAGCAGAAAATTATAGAGATCATTATTACCATAGAGATCATTATTACTCGTTTGAGCCTACTGATCGATCTAAACAATGCAATAAGAGAGATTGTAATCTACACAAAATGTCTCTATATTTGCTTGGTAATAAGATGGCCAAGTAAGAACTTAAAGGAGAAGAAAAAGGTGCATAGGAGAATATCTATACACAAATCTAGAAAGCAATAGTAACCTTCACATGTCGTTTGACAAATAGGACTTGTATTACTCCATGAAAACGGAAGAATGCTCGAATTTGGACTTGGCCAAAAAATAACCAAAGTAAATGTCACGACTCATGACCATCTCTTTTGCCGCAGTTTCAAGATTGTCAGATCTGCACCTCCAAATCCATCCAGTATGGCTTTTGCCGAAGGGAACTGTGCCCTAGATGTCAAACTGTAACAAAAAGAAGTCACACGTTCAATATCAGGAAAACAAATAAAAACACATGCAACGTACGGGCATGCACAATAGATGCAAACGTTTTGTAGTGTAATAGTGACTTGCTAGAAAGATATGAGCTTAGGCAATAAGAAAACCTTGTATAATTACATATCAGCTCCTGCCATTCAACATGAGAAATTCCCCAGTCATGATATAGGCAAGAAACTATAAAATTAATAGCCAAAACCAAGATGAATCATCTTGGTTTTTTATCATCATTTAACATATTCTTCAATATGAACTTGGTCATTTATCTCACATATCATAGCTCTCCAAGCTATTTCTCACTTGCCCAACATTATTATTTCTTCTCTTGAAGGATGTATGATATGTCCTTTTGTAAGTTTGAACAAAAATAATATATGATTAAATAACTGAAATCAGTTTAGAGCTAAATGATTACTAGGCACACGTAGAGACTGCCAGTTGGTAAATAATATTTGGCATAGACTACTAGCTGGATAGACTACTAGCTGGAACTAAGAAGAAAAGGAAGAAGAACAAGAACACAAACCTCTTTTTTTTGTGTGTGTGTGTGTGTGAGAGAGAGAGAGAGAGAGAGAGAGAGACAGAGCCATTTCCGTTCCTTAATGTTGCTGGAAACCACAATCACCCCTTTCTCAAGGTAGCAAATATTCGCCCATTTATGTGTTTATCCATTCTAACTAATTTCAACACCAACTTCGGTTTTTGTGACTTAAATCATAGACCACTGACAATGGTAATGTCATACACCATCCTTCTGAAAACTGTGATATAATAATATTTGACAAAAATAGACTTGGTCACAAAAAAATAAAAAAAAAAACCCACTAGAGTTCCAGCATTGAGGAGATCATTACTAACCTGCTCCTCAGAACAACACATGGCATGCCCACTCGCTCGGCACCAGCCACTCCAGATTGGCTCCCTGCAACGAGGACACAGTTGCAGACAGGTAAACCCACAATTTCTGCCCCTGCACGCAGTGCAGCTATGATCTTCCCTAACCTGGATGACCATCAACTTATGAGGAAAAAAATTGAAAAAAGAAATGTCACAAAGCATGCAGCAACTAATTTCATTTAATACGTGTCATTATCATTAAGTTTCTGCTAGAAACAACTAATATGATCAGGTCACATGACACATTATTAGGATAACCATATAAGTGATGGCATGTGTCATGAAGAGACAAAGAACTGTGAAGATATTTAAGCCAAAGAGGAGAATACTGGCCTTTCAGAGGAGGTAGTATCTATGTTAACACTCAACTTTAGCGTAGATGCAACTTTCTCCGCTATTCTTTGTTTTTCGGCAGAAACTGGACCAAAGAAAAAGAACAAAGCAATTAAGTATTGAACATTGTAGTCCAACGCCAAACAAAACAGGTCAACCGGGGAGAAACAACTTGCCTGCTTCATTTGCCTGCTTGGCTAGTTGCTCATCTAGACCAGAAGAAAATTCCTTATTACGTACAAGTTGGCCATACAAGCTTTGTTCTACCTCCTCATTGCCAACGATCTTGACCTTTGAAACTCTTTCAAGGCCAAGCTTGTCAGTTATGGATCTAGCATGTTTCAAACATACGTAAGGAAATATTAGCTGGCTCCCACTCTGTCAATAATGAACAGTTCCTTATACACTGAATTAAAAGACAGAACCATATGTCCATCGGACAAGGAGATACAAGTGATTTGTTCCGTTGATATCTGTTATAGTTGGAATCACTGGTATATTTTACTTCTTATGAAATATTATGATGATAGACAAGTTCATGATGATAGTTTGCTCCCATCCCATAACCCAAATATTTACGATATTAAACAAAAAGTAAAATAAATAAAGGATGAAATATCAAAAAAAAGAAAAAAAAATCTTAAAGTAGACAGCTGGAAATAATTAATTAAACACCATATATTATTAAAGCAGGGATGTAAATGGGGCAGGGTGGGGCAGGTTTAGCTGCCCTGTCCTGTTTTTTAAGCAGGATCACCTTCCAATTAAGTCGACTTAAAAAAAAAATTGAATCATCTTACTGATGAGTCATGACCCCCTTCCCTACGGTCCAAATGCCATACTGGGATTAAGTGATCAATAGAAATCTCATCCAGTTAAAAATTGTGGAAATATTGACAGATATGTAGCATTACATAAAAATATTGATAGATGCATCTAGACTTGATTCCTTATGTCAAACATGGAATTAGTCATTCATGCATTCGCAAAACAACCAATGATGCATCAATTGGACTAATAAACTTGAAATGAAATGCTGCATAAACAACAATATATGACATATTGCATGAACCAAAACAAAGACTGAAAAGAAAAAAGTACGAGAGACAGAAAAGATTCAGCTTTCTATATTGTCATGTCTTATTCACTTATCATTTTTATTTTGGGATATATGACTAGACTCTAGCAATTGAACTTGAAAATCAAGTGAAAAATATCATTAGTTTAGTTCAGTCACAATGCTTGATGATAATAGCATTCTAAGAAGACGTATAGACTCGGCCCTAATTATGCACATGTACATTAAAATCGGTTTGACTGTGTACCTACTAAAAGGATATTAATTATATTTAATTAAATTTATTGGTTTATCAAAAAGAAATTATCCAATTTTATAATTAACGTATTATGGTCATAGATGTTCATACATTGCAGCATATTTTAGCATACATAATACATTGTCACCTACAGAATGAGAATCAGATTACCAAGTATAACAGTATAGCACCACCGATCTTAGGTCTAAAAGGAGCACACAGAATATCCATCTTATGTCTAAAAGGAGCATATAAATATCAAACGTAAGTGTTGTTACTATTTATTCACTTTCACAAATCTATATAATCTAGTTTCCGTTTCCTATTGGTGTGATATGCACGTATTCAGACTTATGTTTGATGCAACATCCCTTCCTAGACAGATGCAAAATTAAAGGAGCATATAAATTTCAAACGTAAGTGTTGTTACCATTTATTCACTTTCACAAATCTATATAATCTAGTTTCCGTTTCCTATTGGTGTGATATGCACGTATTCAGACTTATGTTTGATGCAACATCCCTTCCTAGACAGATGCAAAATTAAAGGAGCATATAAATATCAAACGTAAGTGTTGTTACCATTTATTCACTTTCACAAATCTATATAATCTAGTATCCGTTTGCTATTGGTGTGATATGCACGTATTCAGACTTATGCTTGATGCAACATCCCTTCCTAGATAGATGCAAAATTAGAACACAAAACTGAATAAATTTTACAGCTGAAAAATCTAAATAGTCTGTTCTCAAGTTCCAAGACAGCATGCTCCTGGCTACCTTGCTATTTTATCTGCATTTCTACTGTAGGCTGTCACTACGACCACGGGTACTCCTCCATTATAAGCATCATCAATAAATCTGCAAATTGGTAGCAAGAAACAAGTTCAAAAGCATAAATCTACGTGTGCACTCACAAATTATCAAAGCAAAGATGAAAAGCGTTTCATGAGAGACAACCTCATTGAGAATTCTACAACCATTTCAAAAAAACATAGGAACCCTAATGTGTACAAACACAGTCACCAACAGTTTTATAAACTAAAGAATTTTTACGTTTTGGTAAATTGTTGCTGAGAAAATAATCATAAAAAAATTATTATAAGGATCAAAGCACTTAAAATACACTGGGAACACAAACAATTAGTTTGACCACGCCAAATTATCACAATCACGGTCCATAATTTTGAAGCAGAAAAATCTTCTTCACAGAAGCCTTTTAAGTTAAAAAACTAGTTGAAAATCTGGAGAGAATACAAGTTCAATGAACAATCGAGATCTAATCAGGATAAGAACGTACTCTTCAACTCCAGGCCGTAAAGGTAAATCTTTTGACACTAGAAATTCATTGAATGCCTTTTCCTGCCAACAAATAACCAACTATTTTAGTGTCTTACTTTTTTTACTCTCAACGGATTGGATAAATAACTTGGGCAAAGAAAGGAACTTCCTAGGGGGAAAGACTCAATTGTATCATTTAAACAAGTTAATATACATATGAACGTGATATAGGAGCATCAAAGAAATCAACATTTGTTGTAGGTCTAATTGTAACTAAAGATTGTCGGGGGATATTCTCATTCTTCACCACATTAAAAAATTAAGGTTAGATTCCAGTAATGAATATCAACAAATAATATGCGTCTCAGGACCTTGAAATTTCCAATTTTCTCTATTTTTATGGAATGAAAAAATGAAAAAAAAAATTGAGTCGTTGGATCATCTTTGTTACATTGTCCTTTTTCTATTAAATTATGTTTAGCTTGCTAAAGAATTAGAGATGGCTGTGGGGTTCAAGCAGTGTACAAATTACTTTGGGCAATTTGCTTGGAAAGAAATGGAAGAAGATTTGAGGATTTTGCAGAAGATTCTAAAGTTATGTGGGAGTAGTCAAGTTCTGGGTGGTTTTTTGGCTGCAAGATGAGAAAAATCTAGGGGTTTTATGTTTCCAGATTCTTTAAAGGATAATGTTTCATTTGATGAGATTTTTGCAGTTTTGCTATGTTTGGCGGAATCCCTGTCCTACTGCCTGTGTTCTTCAATCCTTAATTTTTATACAGTAATAGATTTTGTTTCTTACCTGAAAAAAGAAAAGATAACATAATGAAAGCATAAACCAAAATGAAACACACATAGTAGTAGCAATTACATTTGCAGTTCAAAAAAAGACTTGTCCACTTGTCCAATTCATTTCCAGTGAAAATGGTTGTAACACTAGTTAAGAGTTTTTCCTGGGATCAACTCCACCAGAACCAACATGGGAGATGCACTGAAGCAAACAAACACAACGTTATTCAACCTGAACCTCTAACTCTAAGATATGTTATTCCATTAATTCTTTTGGAGGTAAGATACTTCTTCAGAACTACTAAACTTCTGCCCTTATTTGGCTTGAATACGCTTTGGAGTTGCTGCATTTCATGTTACAATTATCAAAGAATGTTCTGAATACACTTTATATTTGTCCCAGCCAAAGAAAAGGAACACAAAATGGAACCTAAATCGAATCAACGATGAAATCAATTCTCATTATGGGTTTCCGGTTGATATATAAGTAATTGTAAGAAAATTCCTGTCGTACATAGCTTTCTTTATCAGTAATGGGTGCCTTTCTTTATCAGTCATATATAGCTCGCATAATCAAAATCATTGACATGGGTAATCTAACATTATCTTGTCAAATTCCTACTTTCTAATGCAACCGTCAACATCAGAAAAGCTATGAAATAATCACTTCATGAAACAACACCAAAATATGCAGCCTAAAACAAAGTATTTAGTACGCCATTTATGTTTTCCAGTAAATACCATACCTTTTCTTGCAGAACACGTTTGACAAAGGAGGCCTTTTCACTGGTGGGCAGTGCTGTAGGCCAGCCAATCTACAAAATGGATTAAAGCAACTGTTATGTTACACCCAAGAGACTTGCCTTAACCATTAGTACTTTAAACACAAAATGAGAAGTGGATCTAACCCGGTTAAAATACAAAATCAGCATCCGTTCCTCATCACCAATACTCTTCCTGGAAATTTTCATTAAGGTTTGTGGAAATCTTATCAAAATTCATTATTTTATCAAATACTTCATATTGCAAAATATGATTTTCTTGCGAAGATACGTAAGGACGTATAATCAAGTATAAAAAACATGGTACATGTATCAAAGTACAACAAAGAAAGAAGGGAATGGAAACTATGATCTTAAACGTAAGTATTTAATGGCAAATTTCAATTCTCATTCATTTCCCACCTTACAAGGTCCACAAAGACAGGCTCACTCCAACTTGCACAGTCCAGCCCAAGTTCTTGAAATGCTGACAGTAATAATAAGGCCAAAAGAAAAGCGTAAATAAAACTGCACAAGTATATTGCTCATGAAATTTCTGAAATTTCCTTGTGTACAATAAACATATGATTGGGGTATCTGCTGCACCTGTGTTGAAGGCTTGGCGATAGCCCAGTCGATATGCATCCACAAGTACCCTAAAAGTAAATGGAAAAAAAAAATTCAAGCAGAACCAATCTACACTGAATTTTCCAAGGTAAAAGATTACTGAAAATAAATGTAAAACACTTGAAACGAATCAGAAAAGAATTCAGGCTCATAACTAATCAGAAAAGAAGAATTCACGTTTCTAAGCTCAGAATTCCATCAATTTTCTTAATTTATTTTCATGATCTAACTTTGGAATGTAGATAACAGCACCGGGATATTTTGTTAGCTGAATATCACGAAAGCAACATTCAATCTAGAATCGGAATATTTTATTAGCTGAATTCGTTAAATAATGGAACTACAGGTTAACCGTTCAAATTCCAATTTAACAAACATTGAATAACATATAATGGGAACTTGACATGGTAAACCTGAATTACAGAACCCTTGAAAATTTCTTATTTTGGAACAGAACTAAACATGTACACAAGAATAAGCAAAACCTACACTAAAAAATGCTTAGCTGATGAAATGAATCAGTACAACAGAGAAATGTCGAAATAAATATACTAGAAAATGAAGAAAATACTGAATAGTAAGTAAAATAAAGCTCTAATTGAGACAGAAAAGTAGACCAAATTCGAATTTAATGCAAGCTCCATAAAGTTCAGCAAGCAAAGTTAACAAGAAAAGAAAAATCAAATTGATCACCCTTCAACTTCAAGAAGCACAGCGAGTTCCTGAGACGAGGTGTCGTCATCGCCCAGGTAGTCCGACGAGGAGTTTGAGCAAAGAGGCTTGAGAGGAGGATTGAGGTGCGGACAATTTCGGAGAAAATTGGAGATTTTCTCGGGAAAATTGGAGCTAAATGGAGGAACCAAACTGAGATGGTTTCGGGTTAGTGTGGAGAATTGAGTTTTGGGGATGGGGAAGAAGCGTAGAGTGTTGAGCAATGGATTTGGACACAAACCGATTTCCATGGCAGTTACAGGAGCACACAAGTCTTTCCAGCTGAAAGGCTATGGAATGGAAGTCGCGTGATGCATCAGCCATATAAAAGCGTGGGTGAGCGGTGTACCGTTACGGCTGTTACAAATAAATAAGTATTATCTAATTATTAACCTAGAATTTTTGGTGTAAATTTTTTTAATTCAATTTTACCATGTGAACATGTAAATTAAAATTTTAATTTACTTTTAAACAATTAGATTATTTTGAAATAAATTTTATCAGCATTTGGGAGGATCTCATTTTCAAGTAAACATCAATACTAACTTACCTTAACCAATTTTCCTCCTCGGCTAGCCCGACGGAACACCCAAGGTATTCGGCTAACTGACTACCTGCGGAAATAGTTAGTTTAATATAATAAATATGAAATATGAATGCATATTACAACCTGTTAATTATTACAAACCAAAATTCATTAAAAAATATCTCATAATATGCGAAATTAAATTTAAAAATAGCATTATTAATGTTTTATTTTATTTTGTAACTCACCTTAGGTGTGCAACGTCATAAGCATCATCATTGGGTGTGCAACACCTTAATTATGTGATACATATATACATATACGTATATTTTTGTGAAAACATCATATGCCTCATAAAATAACGATGAAGACATCCGTAAGTAGATGTTCTTTAAAACCATGATAAAAAGGAGTCTTTTGAATGAGAAATGCATAAACATTAATAACATAATAAAACATAACATTTCTCAAAACTTTTCATAATTCTTAATCATGTTGCAGGTGAGAATGTACTTACTTGAGTTATAGAAATTTTACTTAACCTCTTGCAAGTGGATGGTTTTCTTCATACTTCCAACGACTCAAGTGCCTCAAATGTCTTTAATATTATTGCATGGTAATAAAAGAAACAATCTTGTTATAAGAGTATACTCAAAACATCATATTCATCATCATTACAACAAGCAATTCCATACTTGACTACTTAAACTAACTTACACTATTATCATATTTTAGGCTAGTTTAATATTTCAACTCGGCAGCCAACGCTCTATGATTTTTTTTTATATAAAATCATACAAAATTTCAATAGCTTTGAAATTTTAGCATAATGTTCTTAACACGAATACATATCACAAGAATAAATTTCACGAATTTTGGATTAGTCTAAATGCTATTTTTATATTTTTCATGACACAAATTCATTCTGGACGAATCATATGGACAACCAACGTTCTGATAATTTTTAAAAATTATAGAAAATGTGAAAATGACTTGAAATTTTTACCACACATTAAAACATTTATAAGAATCATAGATTTAATTTCATTACAATTGGATCAATTTAAGCTATTATTTCATGTTCTACAAATCATGACTTTACTATTGGAATTTTGGTTCAGGCAGTGACAATAAACGAATTTTACAAAAATCACAAAAATTGTAATAACTTTGAAATTTTTACAAGATATACTAAACATCCAAGCATACCACCACATTTAATTTCATCAAGTTTGAGCCACTGTAAGTATTTTTCCCATACTTTAGAAATCACAAAAATAGTCTACCGCTATAAATAACCTACGGGTAGTCAACAATCAATGAATTTTATAAAATCAGACAAAATTCCAATTATTTTAGAATTTTAGTATAATATTCCTAACATCGATATCTAGTATCATATTTATTTTCATGATGTTTGGATCATTCTAAGTATTTTTCGACCATGCCAACTTTTACAAAAACGTTACAGTAAAATTACCAAAACGGTGAGTAGTATTTACTCTACAATTTATTTTTTTTAATTTCTAGCATAGGCATGAAGCCAAAAATTTTCAGGCATAAACTAACATATAGATGAGCATTTACAAAATTTTTTAGCATCAAACACATCTCATAACATCATCAAACAAATCATCATATTTAAAGGCAGTTTAAGAACTGTAAGACCAACATTTAGTATAAATCCTCAAACAAATTAAAAATAATTTATATGAAATCAAAATTTTTGTAGCAGATGCCTCACATATATATAAACAATGCGCAAAAGGAATTTTCTCAAAATCTCATATATATTCTTCCTTAAAAAAAATCCCCAAAGACGGGTTTTCGCCTAAAAATGGGATTAAAAATGATATTCATAAAAATTTTGTTTCTTAAACAAAATCAAGCATTAAATCACATAAAATCATTCCCACAAACACCATAATATCATAGTCAAAATTTGGTATAAAAATAGATAGAAGATTGACCTCAAAATGTGGCCAAAAACTTCGTTCCGGCTCCAACGATGGTTTTGACGAAACACACTGTAACTTGTCCTTTTAGCTTCCAGTTTTGGGGAAATGTTTTGTTCTCAACTTGGGAAGTATTTGTGATTGTTGAGGATGGAGTTTAGAGGTGTATGTTATCATGTGTAAGGGGTGGCATAACTTGGCCGAGTGTATGTGCTCGTCGTGTGTGTTCTCGGGCGTGGAGAAAAGCAAACGAGCAAAGGAGGGTGATGTGAGGAAGAGTGAATGAAAGACAATGAATGGTTATTTGGATCTTGAAATAAGGTGCAAAGAATGAGATAGAGTAGCCAACACATAGCATGTGGGGAGGCATGGGATGATGATGTTCACATAGAGGCCAACGACTTTCTTTTCTTTTTGTCGAGAGTGGAACACATGGGTGAGGTGGATCATGCAAGTGTTTTGTTATGGGTACAATGAAGTGCAACGTGTGCATGTGGAGTTGTCAAGAAAGGCAAAATGTGATAATGGCACCCACATTGGCTTTTTTTTAAAAAAAATATTTTCCAATGTTATAAACCTTGAACTAGATGGGTTTAGAAGTGATTAAGAGGAGTTTATGTAAGTTTTAGAGTGATTTGGAGTATGAAAGAGTGAGAAAAATGATGAAAAAAATTTCATAAACTCGATGCTACAGTAATTTCTACGAAGAAGACATTACTATAGTATTGTCATTTACAAATCAAAGCTACAGTGATATCGTTTTATATTATTCACAGCTATAGTGATGTCATTTGACTATTTACAACTGTAGTGATGTCTTTTTTTATCCAAAAATTTTCTACAATTCAAAAAATAATTCCAAAAATTAAATATATGATTTCTAAAAGTCAAATAAATTCTAAAAATTAAAATCAATATCCCAAAAATTTAAAAGATTAAAAATATTGCATCCAAACAAATAAAAACTCAAGCAATTCATTAAAATAGATAACTTTGCACACCAACACCATATTTATCATAATAAATTTTATAATCATAAATAACATACTAGAAATATACACAAAATGTGCTTCTAAGTCAAAATTGCATTCATATTGTAGCGTGAAATCATTAAACATTACATATTATCAGTTAAAGAAAACGGTGGGTGTTATAACCCTCCCTTTTCTTATAAAAGTTTCATCCTTGAAACTTAGAATTATTAAGGGTACTTGATTCTCATTTCTTCTTCTCGTTCCTATGTAGCCTCTTCTACTTTATGATTAAGCCAAAGGACCCTAACCAATGTGACCTCTTTATTCCTTAGGGTCTTGGCTCTTCAGTCTAGAATCTCAGACCGGTTTCTCCTCATAGCTAAGATCTTTTCGTATCTTGATGGCTTGAGGCTCAATTACATGCATGGGATCCGAGATTTACTTCTTTGAGCATTGAGACATGGAAGACATTGTGAATAGATGATATGTCTAGTAGTAAATTCAGTTCATAAAACCTATAGTTGCGTCATTACACCATTTATTTTTATCAGTGTGCCATATTTATTGATATGAAAACTTTATACTCTTAATATATATATAGACATTTATGTATATATTTTTAATACACAGAAAAATAAATATAATCTTTGGATTGTTTCTTAACCACAAAATGATGAAAAGCAACGATTTTTTTTTTACAAAAAAACTGTCCGATTGAACTGCACGATTGGCTTGCCGATCAATTGCTTCCGAACTGCCAATGAAGACAAAATTTAGAAACTCAAATTTTTTTTTAAAAACTAAATCAAGAACTTATTCATAATAGAGATGTAAGTATATGAAGCTTCAAAACATAGTGTAATCATTCATAAACATCAAAAATATTTTTTTTACAATTTTTTAATACGAAAACATAAATTTAAATAAAATTTTTAGTTTTAACAAAATCTAACCTTAAGATTGAACAACATGGTGATTTTACTTGCAAAATCCTTGGTTTTTTTTCCTACTATGGGAAATGGTCATCTTTGTAATGAAAAATGATCATCTTTGTAATCATCTTTAGAGGCTTCATTGTAATTATACCAAATGGCATTTTTGAATTTAACTAAAAGTTTTAAGGGCAATTAGTAAACATGCCAAATAGATATAGGAGAACTTTTAGAAAAACTGGAAATAGGTGAAATAAATAATATGGAATAGATCTTAGATGAAACAAAAGTTTACAAAAATTTAATTGGCACACTAATAATATATTTAGTCACGATTATACCCATTAATAATAACGGGTGTCATGTCCTCGGAATTCTAAGTCTAAGATACAGGTAAAAATCACAATCCATTATACTTTCTCTAACAACACTATATCATCAATGTTATTGGTCTCCATTGGAGGTTATCTTGCCTCTATTCATTTACTTGAGATATCAAACTTTAAATACTTAGTCTTTCGATAAGAGTATTGTTAATAGGCTTCGTATTTGTAATGATGTGTTGTGACCTTGAAATATGATTAGTGAAGTGCATAAGTTGATCACATCCTTTCAGCCCTTTATATATATATATATATATATATTGAATTGTGGTTTATAATCCAACGAGGCTATTGCTAAAGAAACATTTGTGTATCTTACCTTGCATCGCAATCCCAACTAAAATGGATAACACATATTTATCTTAAAAAAACACATAGTACATTAATACATAGGGAGTTCAGAAGGAACTTGCAATTGTTGGCAAGCTTACGGGCTCTTTTGTAAACAATTATTCTTTTTCATAATACAAATACTCATACCAAACAACACACATGCATATATATATATATATATATTATTTATAGAGCATTTCCACAATTACAATGATGACGTAAATACATTTTGAGAGTACAAAGTACTCCGTATAATTAGCTATTCTAATCATGCATGCATAGAGAATACTGAAGCTTTGATAACAAAAGATCAGACCTTAAATGAGATGCGTTTTGAGAGTATCAGATACTCCGTAACACTAGCCATTCCAACATTAGCGTCATTGAATCTAAAGGTTTCAACAACAGAATGCAACAAGAAGTGTAGGATAAGGAGTAGAGGGGTTATTCAGGATGCAATAAAAACGGATGTTCATGCTGTGGAAAAAACCAAAAGATTACGGGTGGAGGTTCAAATCCAATGGCTCCTTCTGGCTTTCCATCTACCAATCAAGCTTGGATGTTGTAGTGTCGAATTTCGGATGAATGATTTGCATCTTATCCAACAGTTCCTTGGTTGTTGAGCAGCAACAAAGATTTGTCTCTTCGATTCTACAATGAAGTTTTGTTCCACAGAGTAATCTAAAAATTTTAAAAGACAGTCATAAAAATCATTTACATACAAGATTTCTAAGGGATTTGTAGTGAGTACCTAATAAATTCCTACTAGCAATCACGAATATTTCCTCAAGAGTACCTAGACCACCAGGTAATGCTATAAAAAGCATTAGAATTATCGATTATGGCTTCAAGACACCTAGGGATGTCCATAACTCCTTTTTCCTTACCTATGGTTTCTCTACAAAGGTTCTCTTCAGCTAGAATATGAAGCATAATCCCTACGGTTGTGGCATCACTAGACTTGGCTGCTATCGCCATATTTCCCATCATTGTCATATTACCACTCCCATGGATTATGTTAATCTTTCTACATGTTAAGACTTGTCCTAAGTGTTTGGCAGCTTCTATGTAGACTTTATCTTTCCCAGAGTTGGAACTACAAAAGACACAGACATTTCTTATTTCCGTAGATGAATAGGAGGTAGATATGTTTGGTTTGTATGACTGGTTGACACTCTTTTTGTTTTTTTTTTAGTTTTGTTTTAAGTCTACTCTATCTAAACCTTGAGTCATGGATGGGATTTTAAAGATGATAAAAATGTAAAAAGGACTAAAGAGACAGACAAATAGGTAACGCACAGGTAATCTAAAGATCTAAGCAAAACATTGAGCAGGTAAGAAGGTGAGAAAAAGACATAGACAAGTTATGAAACGTCAGGTCAAATTTTGAAAAAGTGAGTCTCCAATTGTATAACTTTTGACAATTGAAGACAATTTGACAAAAGATATTCTAACACAACTATATACTTTTTGACAAATGTACATTGAAAATAGAGAATCGATATAACCGACAAACTATTGTAGAACTTTTGAAAGATGAGACATAAATATTGAAAAGTCTAGATAAGTTTTGAAAATTCAAGCACACTACAGTATAAACATGTGATGTACCTAACAAGATATCTATTTTTTTTGAAAAATAATAAAATAAAGAGAGTAATTATTCAACATTTACTATGACAATCTCAAACAAAACAAAATATATTTTGAATTCAAAACATTTTTTTTTTACATAACAAAGAACACACGTTATTAAACCTCTCCTGTAATGATTTCAAACAAACAAACACTAAGATGGCCTCTAAAGAGCGAGGATTTATTATCCGTCTAATTTTCTTATGATCTAACAAATAGAATCTCAAATTACCATTTCCCTAAGGCGTTGTCTTTTTGTATGGAATTTGGGTCAAAGTTCTGAAATCACACCTTGGACATATCCACTAGGATGGTTCTAAAAAGAAGCATGGAGGTCATCCAAGTGCTCTTTAGAAAGTCCATCCCTTCAGAAGTTTATTTTATCCTTTTATTTACCAATATAAATCATGACGAAGTACACTTACCTTTACAATTTTGTCATCCATATTTGTTACATGTGACCACGATGACACGAGCCCTTCTTTTCATCGCACTACGATTGGTGCCCGTACCTAGTAGACTAACATTTTGATTGAAATCACTTGGATGAATCTTCCCTTTTATCAGCATCCCCACATCACTAGGGATGCTAAAACACATAAGAATCCATAATCGAGTAATCCTCGTCTTGTATTTCTTCCTAAGAACTTTCTAGGAAAGTAACGGAAAATACTTTCTCAGATGCTAGTACATTGGATCTATGATAAAAGAGAGAAAGATAAAGAAAAGATTCGAGGTAGAAGGTTAGACAGTTCTGGAAAACGTTTCAGAGAGAGAAGAAGAAGACCTAGAGAGAAGGAAGAGGATTTAAGAGTTAGAGAGAGAATGAAAAATTTAGAGAGAGTGTGAGCTCAGAGAAATGAGCTCTTATGCAGAGTAATTATATAAATAGACAAAGATTGGGACACTCTGCTTGACATGCATGGAGGCCACGTGTGAGAGATTAACCGAGCTAGGCCAAAATTTGAGCTTGGCCCAAACATTATGGGTTGGAATAGATCTAATTGTTTTGGGCTTTGCTATTTTGGGCCTAGTTAAACAACAAGCACAAATTAGAAGCCCGATACCGAAAGCTTGTTAGTGGGGTCTACTTTACTTACTTTGACCATTCAAAGTCGCTTCTTATTGGTACATTGTAGATTAGGGACTTAGGAACATGGTCCCAATTTAGAACGAAATTAGCATCTCACTAATACATACATACAAATACAAAACATGTCCATTAGCATCTAAATATCATAAAATTTACTTACTTGGAGGATTTAGGGTAGACGTGTCGTGATTTGTATTGGAAACAAAAACCGCTTTAATACCATATCTATAACGCTCCCTTATGAATGTTACAAAAACCGTTAACTTTCATCGCTATCTTTTAATTATCAATAGAAAAAAAAGCCTAAACTTGTTAAGTATTATCTAATTATTAACCCAGCATTTTCGGTGTAAATTTTTTTAATTTAATTTTACCATGTGAACATGTGAATTAAAATTTTAATTTGCTTTTAAACAATTAGATTATTTTGAAATAAATTTTATTAGCATTTGAGAAGATCTCACTTTCAAGTAAAAATCAATACAAACTTACCTTAACTGGTTTTCCTCCTCGGTTAGCCTGACAGAATACCCAAGGTTTTTGGCTAACCAACTACCTACAGAAATAGTTAGTTTAACATAATAAATATGAAATATAAAAGCATATTACAACCCATAAATTATTACAAACCAAAGTCCATAAAATATCTCATAATGTGTCGAATTAAATTTAAAAATAGCATTATTAATGTTTTATTTCATGTTGTAATTCTGTGCTCCAACACCACCATCCTTGCACACATATCAGTCTATCCATCCTCCATCCATAGCTATAACTTTACTCTTATCTGCAACATGATTAACTTATGTAAGTATTAAGCTTAGTAAGTATATTATGCAATCTCACAAAACATTCTACAAAACTTTAACCATAACATGAATCATTTCACCTTTAATATAGTCATTATAGTGCATATAGTATACTTTGTAAGAACATATCTTTCCTTTTTCTTTTTCCATATTAAAAACACTCATTTTATCCTTTAGGGCCCTAGCGTTGCACCATTAACATCATTAGGGTGCACCGTCACAAGAAGAGAGGGGTGGCTAATCCTAAACTAAACGTGATAAGTCAACCTTGCAAGACAAACGTCATCATTGGGTGTGCAAAGTCTTAATTATGTGATACATATATATACATATAGTTTTGTGAAAATGTCATATGCATCATGAAATAACAATGAAGACATCCATAAAAACACGTTCTTCAAAACCATGGTAAAAGGAGTCTTTTGAATGAGAAATGCATAAACATTGATAACATAATAAAACATAACATTTCTCAAAACTTTTTATAATTCTTAATCATGTTGCATGTGAGAATGTACTTGCTTGACTTGTAGAAATTTTACTTAATCTCTTGCAAGTGGATGGTTTCGTTTCTACTTCTAACGACTCAAGTGCCTCAAACATCTTTAATATTATAGCATGGTAATAAAAAAAACATTCTTGGTATAAGAATATACTCAAAACATCACATTCATCATCATTACAATAAGCAATTTCATACTTAACCACTTAAACTAACTTACACTATTATCACATTTTAGGCTGGTTTAATATTTCAACTCGACAGCTAACACTCCACGTTTTTTTTTAATAAAATCATACAAAACTCCAATAGCTTTGAAATTTTAGCACAACATTCTTAACATGTATATAAATTTTACGACTTTTGGATTAGTCCAAATGCTATTTTTATATTTTTCATGACACAAATTCGTTCTGGACGAATCATATGGACAATCAGCGTTCTAAGAATTTTTAAAAATCATAGAAAATTTGAAAATAACTTGAAATTTTTACCATACATTAAAACATTTATAAGAATCACAGGTTTAATTTCATTAGAATTGGATCAATTTAAGTAATTATTTCATGTTCTACAAGTCATGACTCTACTACTGGAATTTTGGTTCATGCAGTAACAATAAACTAATTTTATAAAAATAACCAAAATTTTAATAACTTTGAAATTTTTATAGGATATACTAGACATCCAAACATACCATAGATTTAATTTCATCAAGTTTGAGTCACTATAAGTATTTTTCCTATACTTTAGAAATCACAAAAACAGTATGCCATTATAAACAACCTACGGGCAGTTAACAATAAATGAATTTTATAAAATCACAAAAAATTCTAATTGTTCCAAAATTTTAGTATAATATTCCTAACATCCATATCTAATATCACATTTATTTTCATAATGTTTAGATCATTCTAAGTATTTTTCAACTGTGTTAACTTTTAGAAAAAAGTTACAGTAAAATTACCAAAATAGTGAGTAGTATTTGCTCTACGATTTATTTCTTTATTCCTAGGGTATGCATGAAGCTAAAAATTTGTACACATAAACTAGACATGTAGATGAGTATTCACAAATTTTTCTAGTATTACACACTTCTCATAACACATCAAATCATTATATTTAAATGCATATGAAAACCCTAGAACAACATCTAGTATAAATCCTCAAACAAATCAAAAATAGTTTATATGAATCCAAAATTTTTGTGAGAGATGCCTAACATAATATGAACAATGCCCAAAAGGAAATCTCAAATCTCATGTCTATTCTTCCCAGAAAATCCCCAAACACGAGTTTTTGCCCAAAAATAGAATAAAAAATAATATTCATAAAAATCTTGTTTCTTAAACAAATTTGAACATTAAATCACATAAAATCATTTCCACAAACACCATAATATCATAGTAAAAATTTGGTATAAAAATAGATTAAAAATAACCTCAAAACATGGCCAAAAACTTCGTTCAAGCTCCGACAACGGTTTCGGCGAAACACACCGTAACTCGTCCGTTTAGCTTCTGGTTTTGGGAAAATGTTTTGTGCTTGACTTGTGAAGTATTTGTGAGTGTTGAGGGTGTAGCTTAGAGGTGTATGTTGTCATGTGTAAGGGGTGGCATAAGTTGGCCGAGCGTATGTGCCCGTATGTGCTCTCGGGCGTTGAGAAAAGCAAAGGAGAAAATGAGGGTGAAATGAGGGAGAGTGAATGAAAGAAAATGAATGGTTGTTTGGAACTTGAAATAAGGTGTAAAGAATGAGATAGCCAACACATAGCACGTGGGGAGGCATGGGATGATGATGTTTGCATAAAGGCCAACGACTTTCTTTTCTTTTTGTCGAGAGTGGAACACATGGGTAAGGTGGATTATGCAAGTGTTTTGTTGTGGGTACAATGAATAATTTCATATGGCTAAGTTGTCAAAAGAAATGAGACAAATAGGAGACATGGAGTGCAATGTGTGCATGTGACGTTGTCAGGAGAGGCAAAATGTGATGATGGCACCCATATTGGATATTATAACCCTTGATCTAGAGGGGTTTAGAATTGATTAAGGAGAGATTATGTAAGTTTTAGAGTGATTTGGAGCATGAAAGAGTGAGAAAATTGGCAAAAAAAATTTCATAAACTTGGTGCTACAGTAATTTCTATGAAGAAGACAATGCTATAGTACTATCGTTTACTTTTCAAAGCTACAGTGATCTCGTTTTGCATTATTCACAGCTATAGTAATGTCGTTTAACTATTCACAGCAATAGTGATGTTGTTTTTTTATCCAAAAAATTTCTACAATTTAAAAAATAATTTGCAACATTAAAAATATGATCTCTAAAAGTCAAATAAATTCTAAAAATTAAAATCACTCTCCTAAAAATTTAAAAGATTAAAAATATTGCATCCAAACAAATAAAAACTCAAGTAATTCATCAAAATAGACTACTTTTCAAACTTCATATTAATCATACATTGGGCAATTTATGTCGTTGGAATTTTCCAAGTCTATCTACTAAAAAAATTATTAGATCATAATAAATTTCATAATCATAAATAACATAGTAGAAATATCACACAAAATGTGCTTCTAAGTCAAAATTGCATTCATATTATAGCATGAAATCATTAAACGTTACATATCGTCAGTTAAAGAAATGGTGGGTGTTACATGTTGTCCCCTCATCGGACACTCTTGGAATAATTGTAGAGTGGTCAAGTGTGCCCATTAGGTTTCATTGAGTTGAGTAATATGATACTCTATTACACGGTGGATACAGATGAGCATTATTAAATCATGAACTAATATGTGTGTATATACTTATATATGTATGGAACTTGGTAAGAATAATCACATGGTATCCACTAGAAATAAATATGATAATATTGATGAATAATGTTGAGAACTAACTAACCATGTAGGTTTTAATGTGGCAATGATAAAAACCTAAATGTGAGTAATGGTTTTCCTTACTGAGCATATTGTCGCTTTTTCTCCTATATTTTCATCTTTTCAGAACTCACAAAGTGTGAGGTGGTAATAAGAGATATAGTTGAGGAAGATATGCATCTATAATTAGTTGGAATCTCTTCTGTTACTAAGAATGTTCTCCTTGATAACGTAAGCATTATATGTTACTTTCTATGACTATATTAAGATGTATTGAGGGTTGAAATGATGATGATGATGATGATGATGATAGTTTTATATTATTAATTTAAAGTTGCTACATTAAACTGTAGTTTATTTGTTATTTATATTTTTATTTTGATTTGAGAGTTTTCATTTAAGTCTTGGGAAAATTTGTTTAGAAGTTTTGTTTTCATTTTCTAATTTTTATTTAATTTATTAAAAACTGCTAACCCCCATTTAGGAGCGTTACATAATTTTTTTTATTTGAGTCTAGGTTCAGTTGACCTAGAGAGTGTAGCACCACGTTGAGTATCAATTTTTGAGATAGTTTTAAAGTTAAATTTTCAATGTCATTATGAAATCGAACCTTCAGGTTGATTTGTGCGGTCCAGGAGGATGTTGTGACATAAAAAAACCCTAGAATGGAAGTATTAATGGTTATGTGGGTATGATAATTATATGAAAAGAATTTATACATAGATTGCTTAATAGAGATTTGTATAGATGCAAGGATTTAAAAGCCTTTTATCTCGTAAGAAATTGAAAGAAATACAAGGCTTGAGTTATTAATTTCAAAGTTTGGCATAGTTGTGCTAAATTCTTCATAATTGATTCAAACTTATGTAGTGATTATGTGTGGACTTGATAAAGTACTTAAATCTTGATAAATTTTCTTGGATGTTGTATTTACTTAAGGAACATGAGATAAGTTAGGAATCCATGACATTGAACCTTGAGTAAGATAAATGTTAATCTTTGGGTTTGTTGAGATTTTGTAAAGTAAAAGAATTTATGAATTTCAAGGTTGGAATATTTTTGTTGCGTACATTATATTTAAGTGGTAACATTTGTCTTTACGAATAGATGTAATGTGAAAATGATCAATAGAAGTTTCCTTAAGTAAATCATAATACTTAAGGCACCTGTATTGATTTTGGACCTTTACGAGGAAAGATTTAACTTTTAGATGTTTAGATGTGAATCTTTTGATTACTTGAGGTTTTGTTATATAAGGAATTAAAGATTGTATAAGTGGGATTATGAGGATTGTAGATATCCTTAAGTAATAACATCATGGTCTTTGCTCATTGATGTGATTTATGTTAAAAAAAATGAAAAGTATATTAATTTCGAGGTTAGTTATGTTCAAAACCCTTACCAGTAATGATGGCTAACCCATTTATAGATGTTGAGTATTGAGGATAAGATAGGAGTGTATGCATTGTTCAATAAGGTTTTGATTAAAGCAAATTATTTGACTCACGAGAGGATTTTGTTGTCATGGAATGATTTGGATAACAATCAAAAGGACCCCTTATTATTATCAAATTAGGCTTGTTGTTTATTTTGGTTAATTCTATTTTAAGTGGGCTTTGAATTAGGCTTAAGACCTATATAATTTAGGCTTCCAATTTCATGTTAATTGTTTAACTTGTTCTAAATGTGTTAAGGCCCGAAACAACCCGACCCATTTTAGCTTAGAACATTTCAGCCTAGCCTAAATTCTAAATCAGTTTGATCCAAAACAAAAGAAAGAAAAACACATTGTCTTTTGCACATGGTCTCTATACATGTCACCTATAGTGATTCAATCATTGTCTACATATACGTTTACTGTGCATAAAAGCTCATTTCTTTGAGCTCACACTCTCTCTAAACTTGTCATTCTCTCTCTAAATCGTAAATCCTCTTCCTTTTCTCTAGATCTTCTTTTTTCACTCTCTAAAAGAAGAAGGATTTCTAGGATTCTATAACTTACTGTCTTGATTTTTTTATTCTATTTACTCTTCTTTCAAATGATCATGGACCCAAAGTACTAACACTTGAGAAAGTATTTTTATCACTTTCCTAGAAGGTTCTTAGGAAGAAATACAAGACTAAGATCACTCAGTTGTGGATTCTTATGCGTTTTGACATCCCTAATGATGTGAGGATGTTGATAGAGGGGAAGATCCATCCGAATGACTTCAGTCAAGATGTTGGTTTACCAAGTATGGATACCAGTCGTTGTGCAATGAAAAGAAGAGCTTGTGCCATCGCAGTCACTTGTAACAAATATGGACGACAAGATTGTAATAGTAAATGTACTTCACCTGAATTTGTGTCTATAAATAGAGAGGATAAAATCAAGTACTATAGGGATGGAATTTCTAAGGAGAATGTGGATGACTTCCATGCTTCTCTTCAAGATCATACTAGTGGATATGTTCAAGGTGCCATCTCTAAACTCTGGCCTAAATTCCATGCAGAAAGACAACGTCTCAGGAATATGGTATTTCATGATCCTGTTTGCCAAATCATAAGAAAACTAGATGGGGAATAAGTCGTTGCTCTATAAAGGTTGTTAAGTGTTTGTTTATTTGAAATTGTTTCAGTTGGTGTTCAATAATCTATGTCTCTCTTTCAGTAAAAATTGTTTTGTATTCAGAATATTTGCTTTTGTGTCTAGAATAATTATGGTTATTAGATTGATAGAATAAGTGTTAGTGTCTCATTAATTTATGGCAGTCTTCTATATATATATATATAAAATAAAATATATTACCCTGTTAGACACATCACATGCTATACTATAACATGTTTAAATTTTTGAAACTTATCTAGATATTTCGAGACTTGTGTCTTAAATTTCAAAAGTTCTATAGTAGTTTGTTGTTTTTATTGATTTTCTAGATTCAATGTACATTTGTTAAAAGGTCTACAGTCATGTTAGAGTATCTTCTATCAAACTATTCTCAATTGTCAAAAGTTATACAGTTCGAGTTTAAATTTTTCAAAAGTCAAACAGACTTTCCATAATTGTCAATACTTTTTTCTTACTTTCTTACCTGCACAATATTTTGTTTAGATCTTTAGATTACTGGTTCATTACCTATTCGTCTGCCTCCTTTGTTCTTTTGTGCATTCACATCTTTAAAATCTTATGTAGAACCCCGAGTGTAAATGGAGCAAACATAAAGCAACCAATCATACAAACCAAATATGTCTACCTCCCAATCAACCAAGAAAATAAAAAATATCTGTGTCTTCTGTGATTCTAGCCCTGGAAAGGATAAAGTCTACCTAGAAGCCGCAAGACATGTGGGACAAGTTTTAGCATGTAGAAGAATTAACCTAATCTATGGGGTTGGTAGTTTAGGATTAATAGGAAATGTGGCAATAGCAGCTAAGTTTAGTGGTGCCAAAGTCTTGAGGATTATTCCTCGTCTCTTAGCTAATGGGAACCTTTGTGGGAAAACAATAGGCAAGAAGAAAAGACTTTTGGACATCCCTGAACATCTTAAAACTATTATCGAAAATTTTGATGCTTTTATAACATTACCTGGTGGTCTAGGCATCCTTGAAGAATTATATATAGTTGCTAGTATGAATTTATTGGGCATTCATTCCAAACCCTTAGGACTTTTAAATGTAAATGGTTTTTATGATTGTCTTTTAAAATTTTTAGATTATGCTATGAAATAAAACTTCATTGTAGAGTCTAAAAGATAAATCTTTGTTACTGCTTTATCAGCTGAGTAATTACTAGATAAGATGCAAATCATATAATCCGACACTATACCGTCAGAGCTTGATTGGGAGAAAGGAAGCCAGAAGAGGCTATTGGATTTGAATCTCTACCTGTAATCTTTTGGTTTTACCCACGGCATGTATGTTCATATTTCGTGTGTCTCGAATAACTGCTCTCCCTCAGACTCTATGTTTCTTGTGGCATGTTGTTCTTAAAACTTTTAGATTTATTGATCCTAATGTTGGGATGGCTAGTAATACGGAGTAATTAATACTCTCAAAACGCATCCCATTTAAGGTCTGATCTATTGTTTATCAATGCTTTTACATTCTCTAAGCATACATGATTTGGATAGTTGGTTATACGGAGTGCTTTGTACTTTTGAAATGTATCTGTGTCATGTTTGTAATGTATGGCATTCTGTTAATGTTTTGTGGAAGTAACAAAGGTAATTGTGGGGATATTCTGTAGAAAAATATAAGTCTATTATTTGGGTTGAATGTTTATGTCATGAGAGTAGCCATTTATTGAAGAATCCGTCGACTTTGCTTACAACTACAAGATACCTTCGAATCTCTTTATGTATGATTCTAATGTATAATTTTAATAGAAACGCCTGTGTTATATATTTTATGATTATGTTTTAATTTATTAGTTGGAATATGAAACCAATCATCCGTAACTTTTTCTTACTTAAAAAAAAGGGGAACCCAAAGATAAAGTTATTTGGCAATCTCCTTAATATAATTGTAAACCACGGTCCAGAGATAGTGAAGGACTGAAAAAATAGAATAATCAGCATGTGTACTTTTCTGATCAGATTCCTAAACTATAATATGGTGTTGTAAATTCGAAACTAGTTGGAAATACTCTTGTTGAGGATTTAGTATTTAGAGTAAGGTTGATATTTCAAATAAATCAACAGAGATATGGTAACCCATTTTTGGTGACAAATGACATTGAGGATGTAGAGTAGAAAGTGGAATCATAACGGATTTGTGATTTTTACTAATATCATTAGATTTGAAATTTTGTAGACAAAATTTCTTTAAGGAGGGTAGAGCTGTGACACCTGTTATTTTTCTAAGGGGAATTATTATAACTAAATTAATTATTAGTGTGCCAATTAAAATTTTGTTTCATCTAAAATCTATTTCACGTTATTTAATTCTACCTATTTTCAAATTTTCTAAAATTTTTCTATACCTATTTAGAAATAACCTTAGAACTTTATTTAATTACAAAAAAACCATTTGCGATTTTGTGCATCAAAGTCTCCGATGAAGACTACGCTTCACTACTATGTCTCCTCCATTATTTTCTTCTACTTTATTTGGCTTCATCTTCTCTCCTTCACCTGTGGCTCACTTCTTATCCCCCTTCAATTATTTTTGCTCTTCTTTTTATTAGTCTTTTCTCTCTTACTTTCATGTCTCTCTTTCCCTCACTCTCCTTGCTTCTCTCTTCTCTTGTTCATTACTTTTTTTTTTCATTGTGACACAAAGTAGAGAAAAACCAAGGTAAAACTCAAACAACCTTCAATATTTCCAAGTTATTTTCTCACCCAAATTCACAAACAACCTCCCACAAACTCATAGATCAAGGAAACTTGAAGATTTCAAGATCGAAACAACATTTTTGGGCTAAGATTAGAGAAAGGTTTCAAACTTAAAACTTAGATTTTAATCATGTTTTAAATATGCAAATATGTGAAAACGAGTTTATATTATATAGAGATGATTATATATTGTTTTTATATCATTTTTATGCTTAGAAAGCTGTTAGAAAACCAAGATTTGAAGAAAAACATGAAAATTCAGATTTTGGGTTCTTTGGGATAATTTTTTCAAGTTCACAAAAAACTACATGTTTTTCCCAGAAAACTACTTGTCATTTTTTCCCAAAAACTACAAGTCGTTTTTGTTAAACAAAAATATAGCTAGAAACTTGCTTCCTTCAAGACTTGACCCTATAACCTTCCAATATCTTAGAATACCTTTCACTATTTCATTGATTTTATTCCTTTGTCAATTCTCTTGCGGTTTAATAAATTATACGTCAGATTGACCTGACCCTAATACAAAATTTTTATTCTAAAATATTTTAATCTCATATTATTTTTGTTTTCAACTATTTTCAAAACATTTTAGATTGGAATATCGATCAATCTTTGTTGCTAGTAAAAATTAAATTATGTGTTTAATTTTATATGCATATTTTGAGCGTATTAATCATCATGGTACACTAATAAAAATAGATGGGAAATTGGCATGATTATAGAGTAGGATTTAAGTTAAAATATAGTTATTTTATACATCTTAAGATAACGAAGTACTTAGAGCTTACGTGATAAACTTGGTATCATGAGCTAGAAGTTATCAGCATTGTATTCTCCAAAAGGTGGGGAATCTATAACTCATCTTTTGTGAGGTTTTATAGAATTAAAATTGGTTTTTTACATTATAAGATATATATATATATATATGTGCGTGTGTGTATATATATGCTAAACTGTTATTATATGAATATCACTTATGAGGCAATAGCATAAGCTCATCCTGCAATGTACAGTGAGGAATAAATTGATTTGATGCGTATTGAATAAATTGAAAAGCATGGCTAGGAAATATACTCTATGCATAACAGTAGTAGTTATGAGAGGAATGATAAAATGTGAAGAGGGCGGCAGTTATGTCTTTAGGCACGAACATCCTAAAAGACAAAATAGGAGGAGGTGATAACGCTTTCTTAGGTTGAAAGTCTCAGAACGCACTGTACATGAATCGACTTGGTGAGGATCCGGGGCTTGCTGTCCCCTCACCGGGCACTTTTGGAATGATTGTAGAGTGGTCAAGCGCGCCCATTTAGGTTTCATTGAGTTGAGTGATATGATACTCTATTGCACGGTGGATACATGTGAGCATTATTAAATCATGAACTAATATGTGTGTGTATATATATGTATGGAACTTGGTAAGAATAATCATAGGGTACCCACTAGAAATGAATATGATAATATTGATGAATACTACTGAGATCTAACTAACCATGTAGGTTTTAATGTGACAATGAAAAAAACCTAAAAGTGAGTAATGGTTTTCCTTACTGAGTGTGTTGTCGCTCATTCCCCTATATTTTCATCTTTTCAAGACTCACAAAGTGTAAGGTGGCAATAAGAGATATAGTTGAGGAAGCTATGTATCTGTAATAAGTTGGAATCTCTTATGTTACTGAGAATGTTCTCTTTGACAACGTAAACATCGTATGTTACTTTCTGTGATTGTGTTGAGGGTTGAAATGATTGTGATGATAGTTTTAATTATTAATTTAAATATGCTACATAAAACTATGGTTTATTTATTATTTATATTTATATTTATATTTTAGAGTTTTCATTTAAATTCTCGACAAATTTGTTTAAAAGTTTTATTTTCAATTCTGATCTTTATTTAATTTATTAAAAATTATTAAACCCACTTACGGACGTTACACAAAGGAGGGAAAAATCTGGGTTTGAAAGATGTGAAACAGAGCAAGAGAAAAGATGGGCGATGAGGTATTGGGGATGTGTTTTTTGTTTCTAAACGTTGTTTAATTTTCATTTAGCGATCACATCTTTTATTTAACGATCGTCAACAAATGATTGCAATTGTCATCAGTATTCTGCGATCATCATGGTTGCCAAATTTCCATTCACTCATTTCATTTTTTTTTTTTTTTGGGTGATAGTCACCAGAATGATTGGCAGCGTTTATCTCCAATTAATGTCCAACATTTTTTTCGGTGCAATAGTTTTCTAAGTTTGTTGCTTATATAAAGGGCGCCAGCTAGTAAGGGTTATCAACCCTTGGCACTGAGCAAAAAAGCCAGTCGTGGCAACTTTCGGAGCTCTGTGTGTAAGCGCTAGCAGCGCTTGGCATTGAGCAGTGCGGCAATTTAGGTTTTTATTTTTCTTTTTTGGTTTTTTAATACTGTGGCAATTCGCAATAAAAGGTTGAGAATTGCAAAACATGTGATGGCATTTATAACTCTCAAATAAAAGTGAAGTGATAAACTTTTTTTTTTTTTTATGTAAGTGAAGTGACAAACTAAATAATAAAGTAAATTGCATACCTAACTAAATAATGAAGTGATGAACAGTCAGAGCAAAAAAAAAAGGGCAATTGATATACGAGCAAAAAAAAAAAGGAAAAGTAAAAGGGAGATAAAGGTGAAGTGAAAAATGAACCTTTATAAGTTTTTTTTATAAAATATTTTGTTACATATATTTTTTGACATATTTAAGTATTTTATATTTTTCTTTAATTTTTAATAAAATTTAGTCATTTGATTGCGGATTTTGTAATTAGACTATAAATTGTTCATTAGTTTTTTTTTTAATTTATTTTCGTAAGTTTATCAATATCATTTGTAAAGTTTGTGTTTTAGTTGTAAATTTTACATATAGAATTGTGTCATTCAACTCGATAGTTATCAGAAAGGATAATACCTTGTTTGTTTGATTGGTCAGTCAAGTTTGGCTCAGTTCAGACTACTATTGCAGTTTAAATTGATGTTTGATAAAGCATCTAATTCGAACTAAACTGACAGTTTAAACTGAGTTGAACTGCCCAACTTAAAGTTCAAACCTGCATTTTATTTCAATATTTCGAACCAATATTAAACAGTAATTTCAACCATATATATATATTCGTATTTATAATTTAACACCATTATTTTATATTATTTTTAATTAAAAAACTTCTTTTTACATATTTCGTATTTATTCTTTAATTAAATAATTTCTATCCTTCAAACAAGAGTTTTTAATACTTATCCAAACACAAATTCAGATTGGATATCCTATTCAAATTAATACTTTAATTACACATCCAAACGTTAGTCGGATTACTATTTAAACTATACAATTTAGATTTTTTTGTTCAAATTAGAAAAGTTCAAACTAACACAATTTGAACCAATGAACCAAATGGGGCATAAATTTGTTTTTTTTTTTCGTTGTTTTAAAAAAATTGAAAACAAAATCTTAATAATGTAGCCATCATAAAGTTTGCAAGTTCATCGTATAGTTTTGCAAGTTCTTCGTCACTTGCACTTACTTTTCGTAAGTTTATCAATATTATTTGTAAAGTTTACATTCTAGTCGTAAATTTTGCTAACGTAATCATTTCCTTCAACTCAACGGTTATCAAAGAGGACAATGTTTTTCCAAAAAAACAAATAAAAACTATTAATTGTTATCATAAATGCTTTCAAAGAAACTTTGTTAATTTTGACGTTGTTGTTGTAAATTTGTAACTTCTTTCATAAACTTTCTTATTTTTTTCGTTATTTTTGTCAAAATAGTCGTCCACTTCACCCAACTTATTTTTAACGATTGTCGTCACGTTTATATAGGATCATTGAATAAGTTAAAGGGTTAACGAGACAATTGACCAAATTACGTTTATTAAATTAAACTATGACTCCAATTTATAAAAATTCTACAAATATCTTATAATGATATCATTAAAATTATTTATATGTAATTATATAGTACAATATGAATATCATTAAAATAATTACTATACATTAAGAATATTTTTAAGATATTTTGAATATTATGTTAGATTTTAATTTTATAACAATAATTTAGACACGTATTGTAATTTTTTCTAAGTTAAACGATCATTGATTCTTATTGAATGATAACCTTGCTCCTAACTTATGTTTAGATTACCCAACAATATGTTTTACATTTGTACCTGATAACTCTAGTTTAGAGAGTTATTTGGCCACTTTTAATTAACAAATATTACTCTGTTTTTTAGAAAAATTACATGAAACATCCAACTCTTTCATAAAAGCATGATTTTATTGATGTAGGTTGAAGAAAGAAAGAAAACAAAACAAAAGGGAGCAAGAGCACAAGAAATCCGAGACCAACTTTGCTGGCAGAGTTGAAGCGCCGCGGCGCCCAAAGAGCAGTGCCGCGGCGCCCAAGGAAAGTGCAAGAACTTCGTTGGCAGAAACTCAGCGCCGCGGCGCTGGGGAAGGAGCGCCGCGGCGCTACGGCGGAAAAGAAGAGAAAAACAGAGGAGCAGCGCCGCAGCGCTGGAAAAGAAGGGCCGCGGCGCCAGAGTGATACTGAACCACGATTTTTGGATGCAAAAACAAGGGATTTGTTATTTTAAGAGTAGTATAAATAGAATAGTTTTGGGTAGCTAGGTTATCAGTTAATTTTGGAGAGCGTTGTTTATTTTTCTTAGGAGTCGTCAAGCATTCCGGAGTAAGAAGTGAAGAATTGGTGACAGAATTTCTTGCTCTCTTAACTCTTGATGTTTGATTCAATTAAATTTTCAGATTTTATTTCTTTTTCAATTATGTTCTAATTTTCTTAGTTAGGGCTATGATGTAACCTAATCATGACGATGTGAATTTCATATTTATGCACCATAATTGGTTTTATTCATGTGAGTTATGTGTTATTATGTTTAATGCCTTTTAAATGATTAGCTACCATTTAAATGATCTGATGTGCATGTTCAAAACTGAGAAGGGAGAATTATGCAAATGCTTCATCTAACATATAATCATGAATTAAATATGGATAGAGGTATACCATATTATTTGTGTGGCTTCATTTGGAAAGTTCATGAATCCTAATGCATTCTGATTTATTTAAATTCACATAGAGATATAGTGAGTTAATAAACTGAGTAGGTTTGCTATACCTAGAGATAGGATAGTAAATAATTTAGGAATTTCCGTCATCACATGTGTATTATTGATTGGGTTGCGTAATTTTATGAAATTCATATCTAGTGATTATGGTGAAATCAAATGCCTTAACGTCTTGTCTTATTGAAGTATCTTTTGAGATTGATTGCAATTTTTATTCTTAATTTAGTACTTTAGTTCAGTAATTTATTCAATCACAACCTCATATGATCAACTAGATAAACCTTAGAGTTAATCCAATTTTAGTACTTAGTTAGATTATTATACAACAGTCCCTGTGAGACGATACTCTTACTCACTATTGTATTACTTGATCGATAACGTGCACTTGCGTTAGTAGATTTTATGCGAACAGTACCATAATGGTAGCCTCTCAAATATTGTTGGTAATTTTTTTTTATTTATTTTGGCCGAATGACACAACCAAGCCTAGTATTTTTTTTTTGCCCTTTTTTTTTCTTGAAATCTATTTTGGACGAGATTTGAGGAGTTAGTAAGTGTAAACGAATAACATAAGAAATCAAGAGAACATCGTGGAAAGAATTAAAGGAAAAACTATTAAAAAAATTAAAGTGTTGGGAGAGAACCCAAGAAGTGGACGAGATTTGAGGAGTGAACTGTATAAATCAATTAAGAGAAATTAAGAAAGAATCGCGGAAAATTCAGAGGAAAAAAAAAGAAGAAGAAAAGAAAACGGGTTAAGAGAGAACTTAAAAACCGCTTGCCTTTTTTCCCATTCAATCATAATTTTTTATTATTTTTCAGGATTCCCCCAATTTACTTATTCCTTGATGACAAATCGTCATCCTCAATTTTGTGATTGTTTAGCAAGTTACGCAAACCTAACGGCTCTTTTTTTTTTTTTTTAATCTGCTCTGGAACTTGTTTTTTCCTCATTTATTTTCCCATTTTGCGGACCGCGATCATCACCATTGTGATTATCACCATTATTCTGCGGTCATCCATTGCATTTTGCTTCCCACATTCAATCACCAGGCGAATTCTCAAGCACATGAAAAAAACAATGCTCAAGATAAGATAAAAACATCCGCCAGCGATCGTCCTTTCTTCCCCTTTTTTATTCTGTCTTGCATACATCAACCAAATATATTAAAAAAAGATTATAAATATATAGAGGCGAAGGATATTCTTCTCAAATCTTCTCAATCCTTCTCACCGTAGCTTGGGATAGAAACTTTGAAGGAAAAACCTATTGAAAAACGAGTACATAGTGAAATTTTAAAAAAATCTTAAATAAGGGTGTTTTTTAAAACATAAGTTTGACATGCTATATATATAAATTAATCAGATCTTGCTAACCTTTATATGCCAAAAAGCCCCTGTAATCAGTGAAGAGAAGAACGTTACAGAAGAGTCTCAACCAACTAGTCTTTTTGGCTATTCTCTATCCATGATCGGAGTATGAGTGGGCACACATCGTACAACTCTTCTCCAGTGACTTTGTTGAAAAAACAGTACGCAGCTAAATTTTAAAAATTTTTTATACCAGAGTATTTTTTAAAATACAAGTTTGACACACAATATGCATAAATTAACCGGATCTTACTAAACTTGTGAATGTCGAAAAGCTCCTGCAGTCTGTGAAGAGATGTGTGTTCCAAAAGAACCTCAACTAATTGATCTTTTTTGCTATTCTCTATCTACGACTGGAATGCTTGTGGGCGCACGTCGTTCAGTCTTTCCTTGGTGACTCTCCTTCTAACCAATTGAAAAAGCCCAAAGCTATAGCTCGTGATTTGTGAATAATAGCTCTCCGGGGAGTTGTAGAGTCCCACTAGTAGAGTCTCACTTTAGATTTCTCAACTGATCTAAACAACAATGAGTCTCACTTCCCTTTTTATAGAGGTTGAGCACAAGAGTTAGTTCTTATCAGATAAGACCTCAAAAATTTGAATTAGAATCAAATCAGGAACAATATCTGATAAAATTTGAGTGAAAACGCATGATTTATTTATCACTTGGTCGGCAAGTCGAACTGGCAGATCGGCCTGCCGAACTTGCTCTATTGGTAGGCCAAACCTAAAGAACGGCCTGCCAAACTTACGATAAACTATCCATGTGAATCTTTATTTCCCACCCAAGATTCTTAGAATAGAGCTTCAATTTTAATTCAAATAACCCAATAGAGAAGTTATCTGATTAAAATAGTCATATCTAGATAATCTCTAAGAAAATAAATATTCTTGACAATTCAAATAGGTTTATCTTGAATTAATTTATTCAAAATTAATCCAACCGATAAACAGACATGAATTATCTGATCCCGATGATTTAACAAGTTTATCTTGAATTAATTTATTAATTCAAACGATAAACAAACATGAATTATCTAATCCTATCGAATTTCAGCCAATTTGATGATTTGAGACAAGTCACCAATTATTAGAAAAACATGTCGTATCGTTACAGGATGTTTTATGAGCTCCAAAAGGGGACCTAATAGATCTATATAGTTTAAGCTCTCAATCATTGTGAAACCCAATATCCCATATATACATTTCATAATTATCAACTCTAACGCTACTCCACTAAAAACTTAGAGTTGCACTCTCAAACTATACAGAATTACGAAGCCTGTATAGCTAAGTCTCCATGGCATATGATAATGTATCATATCCCTATAAGATTATCCATAATGGCTTAAGGACAAATAATGTCTTATCTTTCTGATTATTTTTATCTTACGTTCTATTATCTCACCATCGAAAAACTTATCATCCATAGACGGTATACTATTTAGTTACACTATTTATCTAAATGGTTGAGCGCTCCAGTTTTTCAATTATAAGATAACGCATATAAGAGGATATCAACAACTCCTAAAGAGAAGTTATGGATTCCATATCTATGACGACCCGCCTTTTCAAGTAGTCACTTTCTTTCTTAAGCTTCATTTCGTAAACAGTAATCTCACTTACTTAGTAAAAAAATTACTAAAATAATTTTTTTTTTCTTTAAACAATCTTTAAAACGTTCTTTAAAACTGATGCGACCTCTATTACATTTCAAGTTGAGACCTCACTCAACACTTGTCTTTAAAACCATTTCAAATCGTTTCTTAAAACTTATTAAGAAACATTTACTGAATCATTGATCAAAACTTAACTTTATAAGAAAATAAATCATTTCATAAATATAACGTAAAACTTTAAATATATTTCTTTAAACTGTGATTTTCTCAATACTTTGAAAACATTACATTAAATAGTGGAAAACCTTTCATTTGTGTAGCGGAAGCAAACTGTGGTGGTATCCATACCCAAATCCTCACAACTGTCCTCCACAGCACCCAACTCTACGAACGAGTCCTACTAGTCGCCCATAAAACTACTTACAGTGTGAAGAAACTTTTAGTGAGCTTTTGCTTAGTAAGTTCAAATAAAATCTCACAAAGCATTTAAACATGCTTTAAAAACTTTTCTCATAAAAACCTTTCTCTTAAAACATTTTTCATAAACACTTTTCATAAACATTTTTCATAAACATTTTTTGTAAACGTTTATCATAAACGTTCCTTCATAAACATTTCTAAAATGTTTTTCATAAACGCTTTTCATAAAACATTTAACATGCAGCAATTCTCAGACTGTTTTTCATAAAGCGTCATTTATGAACATTTTCTTATAACCATGAAAATGTTTTCATAAACATTTAACATAAAACATTCATCAGAATGTTTTTCATAACTTAAAAATGTTTCCTAACAAAAAAAGTAAGCAAAATCAAAATATATGTCTCTATTTATGCTCAATTATGAATTTTTGATTATAAGCGTTTTATGATCATTTTTTTCTTACTTTAACTTTCTATCTTCATTCGTGAGCTTTCCTTATCTTACTTAACTTTCTATCCTTGTTCCTTATCTTTCCTTATCTTACTTTAACTTTCCATCCTTTGTTCCTTAACTTTTCTTACCTTATAACCTTTAGTATTCATACCAACATCTTTAATCATGAGATCATAAACGTGATGCTCCCCTTGTGGAAGACTTAAGATCATCGAACTTTGAGGTCATGTACCTCACATCTAGGAGGTCAAACTTTAACTTTACTTTCATTACCTAACAACAATGAGGCTGGTACGACATTTTCTTTTTATCTTTACGTTACCTTCTTGTTAAATTTAGTGAGTATAACAAATACAATCACATCATATGTATACACACTTGCAATTCATAGTTTATACTGTAAAATCTATTGCATAACAAATGCAACTTATTGCATAACAAATGCAACATAAAATGGAAACACATTTTGCAAATCATAACTTGTACTCGAACACTTATTGCATAACAAACAAATGTAACTTATTGCATAACAAATGCATCATATAACGCAAACACATTTTGCAAATTATAACTTGTACTCTGAAACTTATTGCATAACAAATGCATAATAAAACTTATAACTTAAACTATAAAACATTATGCATTGTCAAAATGCAAAACATACTTTAAATACTTTGAAAATCATAACTTGAACTTTTAAAAACATTATGCATATCAATATACAAATAGACTTTAAACATAACAGTTGCAAATTCATTACAAATCTTGCTTTGAATATTTAAAACTTTTTGCATAATAAATACAAACATACTTTAAAAGAAACTTGCATAATAATTGCAAACTCATTTATAAACGTATACATAAATATTTAAAAATCATTTACTTCATGCTGTAGGTGAAGTTTGAAACTTACCTAGACTTAACTCTAACATTCCTTATTCCATTCCTTTCCCATTTCTTTTCCTTCCATTAGTTGGCCTCTGTGTCCTGATTATACGACATCCGACTAATTAGTTAACTTTCTTTATTATCAATCCAATCGATTGATAATAAAACGTAAACATTAAACATTCATTTCCTCTTAAATCCCCTGTCCCATGTGACGGTTTTGTTACTTAACGTATTACGGAACATTTTCTGTCTAAGAACATTACGCTAATTCGGAGTGTTCAACTTTATTTTAGCCGTTTTTGTGAAAATGACGTTTTTACTCTTTTCAGGTTTTTTGTCAACTTTGTAATTCCATAAAACCCATTGCTTAACTTTAACGTTTCATTACCTACATATTACAAAAAAATTGCCACTAAGAAACGTTTCCGGACATCAGGCATTTCGGGTCCGTTTGTTTACATTTTCTGTGATAATTCAATAAAAATCATCACCATTCTCTCTGATTCAATTCTGTTTTCTACCAATTTCTTCTCTATTTCTACCATCTACGGTTACATCGAATCCTAACATTATCATACTTGAAATCCACATTATTTTTATGTATTAGTTATTCAATTTAATTCTAGTGGATTTTGTTTTCATTTCAGGTACTTCGACCGTGATGTTGAATGCGTGTTTAAGTTTTTCAGAAAGAGATCAGTGATTGTTTTCTGTTAAGTATGTGAGTTTTGTCTTTTCTATTAGTAATTTTATATTGAAACTATTATGCTGACTGAGGACACTTCTTTTAACCTTCTTCATCGAAATTAGAGAGGCCAAGAGGTCCTCAAGAAAACAGCAGCAAAAATAGAAAAACAGAACTGAAAAAGAAAACAACAACTGAGAAATTTGAAGATCATAATCCATCAAGGAACCACCAAACTCATAACAAGTAACAACTCAATCACATCTTTTGATTTATGAACAATTAAGAAAATGGGAAGTCCTTAAAGGTCGTGTTAGTCGAGGCCCTAAGGAATTCAAATAGTTTGCTTCTCTCTTTCTAATCCTTGAAAAGAAAAAAAAAAAAAAAAAAAACTCGAAGAGCAGTGAGATCACTATGCTCTTTTACGTTATCTTAGCCATCGTATTAATACCAAAACTAACCGGTTTCTTCAAGAACAAGGAGCTACACTCTGCAGGGCAAGCCCAGAGGAAGCCAGCAAACAAAAGGGGGGCATGTGTAAAAAATAAATGAGTGAAGAAAAATACAAAAGGAGCTTAAAAATTCTCCTGCAAAACTAGAAATACAACAAACGGGGACTACAAGACGTTGGTCCCTCACAAAGAAACTAAAACAAATTGGGGTACAAGACACTTTCTGTTTGCCTTTTTATGATCTTTAGTACGAGTTGCATAAATACATAGAGGATGAAGGATTCTTTTAGTTGGGCACAGAGGCTGACACAGATGAAAGCAGCAGGATTTGCTTTTCTTCAATAGCCAAAGATGCTGGTTTTCTAGACAAGGAACTTGCTGCCAGTGGGTTTACTAGAAAGAATCAGCAAGACATTCAGCAGGTATGATAATGGTAGAAAGTTGAATTATGACATGTCCAACATTTACTTTCATGAGAAAATGCTTCCGGTATATCCCACATCGGATGATACTTTGTTATTTTCTTATTCCGTGAAAAAATTTTCCACTTGCTTCTTTCTGTGCACTTAAATATGATTTTTTTTTTTTTTTAAAGACTATGGAATCTTCATTTAGTTGCCAGGCAACATAAAGGGTGATATTGCGGCCTTTTTGGTATGTGTGATTTCGACTTTAAAGCCGGGTAACTAGCTGGATGCAAGCTGAAGGCATCTTTCTATTTAGTTACCATCTTTTGTGTGTGTGCTGTTAAGCTTTTCTTAATATGGTATTTTATTTTATATTTTTAATAAGCTTCTTAATATGTTAGTGCTATTTCATCTTTTATCTTGTTGTCCTTATGGCTGTTGTCAGTGGGAAGAACCTGGTTACTACTTTGCATGAAATAAATTATTTGATCAATAATCCTTGTAAAGTTGTAATTGAGGAATTTTCTTTGAGCGGTCTTTGGTCCGTGTCACTGGTTTCAATTTTTGTGCGTGTGTGTGTGTGTGTGAGAGAGAGAGAACAAAGTAGCAAAAATAGTTTGAACCAATACCTTTTGGTTCAGAACGGTGAAACAAACAAATGGTGTTTTCTTATCTTTGGATCTCTTTTGGTCCTTTACTAGTTTTGAAAGGACTGGAAGATTGTCTGTACAGTCATATCACTATAGACAAGAATACAATTTAGTAACTGAATGTCGCTTATAGTCATTTATGTTTTGGTAGTGCAGGTAACTTTTAGTTATTTCTGTTTTGGCAGTGTTTTTTTTGGGAGTAGTGGTAGAGTTTCAACTTCTATCTGAACTTTTTATACCAACGCACGTGGCGGTGAGTTGTCATCATTGGTAGATTTTTGAACACCTACCAATAAAAGAATGGCAGTGTTCATGCACCATCTAGGTTGGTAATGGAAACTTGGGAATGGACTTTGCATTATTCTTCCCCCCCCCTTTTTTTTTGAAAGGGGTTGGGTTGTACTAGAGTAGTTTATTGGTTTTGATTCTTAACCTTGGAGTTAATAAGCAAATCAGGTAGGCTGAGAAATCTTGACAAAAAAATCAGGAAGGCTGAGAATTTGTAAACAATTTGTGTGTTTTAGTTTAGAGGCTGTTCTGATCTGAACCAATTATGAAATAGAAGGTTTTGGCTAAGATAGACAAGTATCCTTGTTCTTTGAAGTACTGGCCTACTTTATGAAATAGAACATTTTGAGAAAGATGCAGAAGTATCCTCGTTCTTTGAGGTACTGGCCTACTGGAAATTGCTTTACATTTGTTTAGCAGAAGTATGATGCAGCCACTTACCTTGTTTTTTCTTGCTTCATCTCTCTTGAGGTTACGACGTCGCAATCATTTTTTCACTTTCATGTTCAGTTATTCGTGGCCTGAATGTTCATCTATGGTGTACAATAATTAATAACAAAAAAAGAACTAGCATATTTTTATGGGAAGAAAATGCTATGCCTTTTATTTTTTATTTTTACCATCCTTGTGTTCTTTAATATTATATTTTAATTTTCAGTTCATTGAAGGAGGCATGGAGGAGGATGCTTGTGATAGTGATGAAGGAACTGAAGACGACGATTTCATCTCTGGTGCAAATGAAGAAAACATCGAAGGGGTTGATTCCCTGCGCTTGCTTGATCAGGTGGAAATGTTAGTTCAAGTCAGAGGCCAATTTATTTGAGAATATATGTGCATATGATAATGTTTCTAATTTTTACAGAATTGTTTCGCGTGACAATATCCTATTGTGTCGTGCGCCGATCAAATTAATAAAAATGTTAAATTCATTACGGTTTATTGAATAGAGGGAAGGAGATATGTAACAGTGTTCACTCAAGGTACCATCTCTTACTTGGTACAATGTTAATTCAGGAACAGCCAACTTTATATTGTTCAGAGGCAGATAAACAACATTGTGAAGCAGGTCAAAGTAGCGGACCTGATAACTCGGAATACAAGTGACGAGGTATTTTTATTATTTTTTCTTTTAATGAAAATTAGCTTTTTTATCCAAAGCAAATTTCGTTATGTTACTGAAGTATTGTTTGGGAGGCTTGACTTGCATTTCCCAATTGCAATTTATGGGTATATTATGTTGAAAATCATTGTGAAACTACGAGTCAGCGGCTTCATTTCACCTCTAAGCTCCCAATATAGAGTCAGTAACAGTATTTAATATCATGATAATGAAATGCAATATCCCTCTGAGGTACTTATCGTTAAGAAGTATAGAGGCAAATTCAACACCTTTCAATATATCACCATATACAGAAGATTTCGAAGATCGACCTTCATGGTAAGATCATCGTGGGGTTGGAAGCCCCCCTCCCAAGGGGTGCAGGGAGCGGAGGATCCAGGCCAAAATTTTATTACAAAAGTGTAAGAAAAGGAGAAAAAAAAAAAAGAAGAAAAAAAGACGTTTAGAAGCAGCGGAGCGTGCGCCCATGGAGAAGAATTCGGCGCGGCCGTGCCCATAGACTCTGCGGCAGCACGCAGAGCGTAAAGATCTGTAGCGTGAGATGAAATCTTGCGCGGCGACACTTGTGAGACTTTCATCTCGCACAGTTCCTAAATGATAAAAGAAAGAACTCATCTTCTTTCTTTTTTGATTACCTTACTTGCATATGTATAAGACCAAATCCATTCGATTTCTAAAAAGGATTATTAATCCTTAACTTTTTGAGGAATACCACTCATGCCTCTCCCGCATCAAGTTGATCGACCCTCCCACGTTGTGATTCTATCAATCATATATATAGGTAGGGCCCTTCATTTTGATTGGTATATCATGAAAAAAAAAAAAAAAAAAAGAAGCAAAGTTCTAATGTGAGTTTTTTACTTTTTTTTTTTTTTGTGGTTTGTTTCCATTCTTTTGTAAACCTATAAATAGACAGACTATGTTCTTTTTTTGTAGCGTAAAACTCAGGAAAATTGAGTGGTTGAGAGACTAAGAAAAATGGTTGAGAGTGCAATTTTTTCTTTGTAAACTTCATCATCATCATAGTGAATTATTTTACAACGGTTGAAAATAGACATAGTTTTCACATCGAGAGTGAACAACTATAAATTTCATATGTTCTTATTTATATTTCGTTCACATATTTTTCATTCTCAGTAGAATTAGGACTTTTAATTTATAAAACGTATGTTCTTTTTTAGGATGACTAGTCTGGGGATGAAAACGACACAAGACGAGTGAAGAGCTTTAACAAGCAGAGGAAATATGCCATATCAGCTGCCCATAGAGGACGGAAGAATGTTGCCTCCAGAAACTCCTACAAAGACAAGGCTGGTAGGTCCACTTACAATTCCAAAATCAAGAAACAATTGTGCAGCTGGTAGATGGATCCCACGCTTGTTGGGGCTTTCAATCAAATGTATGTGGTACCGTCATCAAATTGACTAGTTTTTGTTTTCCTTTGGTTTTGCAACGAAATAGTAGTGCCGTGAAGGCTGTGTGAAGCATGGCTTGAAATTCAATTTTGACTGTTAAATAGATGTGATATAGGAGATAAAGTGACTGGATAAAGATTTGTAATCGTAGTGCTTGGTAAAAAGGTTCTGACTTATAGATAAGTTTATATTAAGGGTAAAAACTATGTATAGTTCTTTGCGAGCATTTTCTTTTTGCAGCCAAAGGGATAGAAAAGAAGGGGAAAAAAAAAAAAAGAAACATGTTGCAATGATTTTAGTTGGGGCAAACCAATTTCTGAAACAAGATTATCTGTCATTTTTGAAATTTAAGCTAGGTAATTCAACATTCTATTGTTGAGTGCTACAGAGAAGTATTGAAAGCAAGTTTAAACATAGGTGATTTGAAGGCTCTTTTTTTTTTTTTTTTAAGTCGCGGACTAAATCATGGTGCGAAGTCTTAACTTTGAAAAAGAAATTGGAGGGATTTTGGAGAATAATGCCAACGTTTGGTGTCGTAACAAAGATGAGAAGTGTGGAAAACTGTTTGGTCCGAAGGTTTTTTTAAAGGGCAAGGTAGGTCAGCACAAAAGTCGGCCCAACTCAGCAAAACCGACTGATCCTTTTTTTGAAAAAATTACAATACGTGTCCTAATTATTGTTATGAAATTAAAATCTAATACAATATTTAAAATATCGTAAAAATATCTTTAATGATATAGTAATTATTTTAATGATATTACATATTGTACTATATAATTACATATAAATAATTTTAATGATATTAGTATGAGACATTTGTAGAACTTTTACAAATTAGAGTCAAATTTTAATTCAATAAATATAATTGGGTCAATTGTCTCATTAACTTTTTTTTTTTAAGGTTGAAAGGACAACGTGCCCAATTGTTTTTAAATTGAGCCCACGCCTTGGTCTTCGGCCTTAGGGAAGGGATAATTAGTATATGAGTAGTTATATTTGCACACAAAAAATTTATAGATGTCCCTAATATTTAATGCTTCTCTAATAAAAATTTAAAAAATCAATCCTTTTATATATACTATTTTCATTATACTTGATTTAACTTTTCATACCCCACCCTAATTTCAATCTATTTATTTTGGATATATTAAATGACGTAAGCCTTTTTATGGAAACCAAAAAAGATTTTATGAAAAAAATTCATAAAGCTCCTTTCTAGCGAAAAAAATCAAAACTACTCAAATAAACAAAATAGCAACCATGCTTGCATAGAAAATAACAAACGAATGCTCGTAAGTGTTTGATAAATTGTTTACAAGAAGAGGGTGTTTGGTTAAGGGTTGTTCACACCACAAACTCAGTTATAAACAGTGTAATACTTTCACATGCTACAGTAAAAAAAGTTGCTACAGTATAAAAAGCTCTCACATGCTACAGTAAAAAACAGTTCCCACCACTAGCGAAACACCTTAGAAATATTTGAGAACAAATTGAAAAGAAAAACTTAGGGACTGTCTACATGAAAAGTTTTTTTCTTTTTTTTGTGTGGCAACTTTACTATCTACCAACTCACGAAACACTTGGACATGAGCTACATAAGGACTTGCCCATCCAGATGCCCAACTATGGTGCTGCGTACTCCACTTTGTGGCAATAGGTTGTAAAGAACAACCAAGAAACGTAAAAACCTGCACAAGATAACCAAATCAAACAGATATATATTTTCTATCATAGACCCCAGTAATTCAATATGATGTAATGCAAGTTAGAGAAGCACAATTCTAGCAACAAAAACGAAAATTAGAGAAGTACAAAATATTACCTCAACAATATGATTGCCATTGACAAAACCAATTACAATAATTTCACGTGAAGCATTTGACAAAGGCACCGATCTTAGTGGGAGAAACGTAAGGCATTATTGAATAGAAAGTTGCAACAAAACAAGATTTTAACATGAAGCTATGATGTGACCCATATCAGGCATGGTCTTCCACCGGTCCTTGTTTGGCCAATTCTCAAAGTATGATAACATATAGGGCAGCTCATCAACTCTTTCTTGCCAACCGTAAAGTTTTCTATAGTCATTTTTATGATTAACTAACTTAGTAATCAAGTCTCTTCTCACTTGTGGGCAGTTGCTCTCGCCCATACCTATTAAATCTACAATGGCTCGAAAACCGGCTCCGTTTGGTATTATTTTAAAAATTTTTAAAAATATTTTTGCATGGTTTTTAAGGTAAAAATTTTAAAAACATTTTCAGTTCAATTCCCCAAAAATTCTCATTTTTTAAAATAAACCTATTTTCATCCATTTTGAAAACAATACCATGTTATACCAGTACATTACACCCATTAGCTTGGCGCAATTGGAAATATAAAGATATTTAACTCGTTTGATAGTGTTTCAAAATGGGTGAACATGGTTTTGTTTTGTAAAATAAGAATTTGTTGGAAAATGTGCTGAGAGTATTTTTAAAATTTTTGTCTCAATAAGTGTGCAAATATTACCAAACAGAAATTCTCTATTTTTTTTTTTATAATAGAAACTGTTATTATTAATGTGAATATGCCTCATTTACAATAATAGATTCTATAAACGATAGAGCTTCTTCCAATCAAACTAGCTCTATTTTTTTATAATAGAAACTGTTATTATTAATGTGAATATGCCTTATTTACAATAATAGATTCCATAAAGGATAGAGCTTCTTCCAATCAAACTAGCTTATCATATATAGTAAGAGCATAAGCAGCCATAGAATGGGCAGCCTTATTGGCTTCTATATAAACATGATATGATAAGATAATAAACTAGATACATCCGACAATAAAAGTTTAAATTCATTACAATATGAAGATGAATGATTGACGGCTTTGACGATTGCAATGTATCAGACTCTACAAATTGGAGATTTAGACCAACACCTATAACCCACTGCAAACTCAAGGAAACGGCTTTGGATTCAGCTCTACGAGCAGAAAATACACCATCAAACATATGTGTCTCTGTGTGTGTATATATATATATATATTTGCAAGCACTGCCATAATGAAAGCTTCAGAATCTCTAATAACGGCTCCTATGAGCATGACTTTGTTTATAGAGGAAATTGAAGCATCAACATACAGTTTTTATGGAAAAGTAGATGAAGGCACCATTTAGGAAGTTGGCGATGGGGAGATTTTTGAAAGTGAAGGGATTTGAATGTTTTGGGCAGCACGGCAATCGAAAAGGTAAAGAATTACCCCTTCCATTAACAAAATAGGAAAACGACTAGAAATACCATAGGAAAATTTATTATGCTCACCCCAAATTACCCAGGAAAAACATAGAAACAGTTCAAATTCTTTTTTGCTAGAGCCTTTTGTCAAATGATGAAAGGTATCTAAAAACGACAGTTGAAAAAAAGAAGGAAAGGGTAATTGAAAAGGCGAAAATTTCGAAACTTCTTTAGCAAACTTACAATGAATAAGAGCATGACTAGTGGATTCCCAGGAACAAGAACATGAAGAACATTTTACAGAAGGAATAACTTTTCTTTGAAAGAAACCAATTGTAGCGGGCGGGGTATCATGATATAAGCTCTCAAAGAGGAAGATTTGACTTTATTAGGAAGGGAGAAGGACCAGAAAAATTCCACCATTTTTTGCATAGAAGTCGAATCAGAAGATGAAGCAGAATTGTCTGAGACAGCTGCTAGATAGAAGCTAGATTTTACTTGATAGATTCCATCTTCCGTGAAATGCCAAATAGCGCGATCGAGAACTCTATGAATACTCAAAGGAATGAAAGCAATCTGATCTCTATCAATTGGAGAAAAATATTGTTGAAGTAGTGGTTGATTCTAAACTCCGGAGCTGATGATTAAGTCGGACTTTGAGGTTGTTATGACAAGGATTTCCCATCAGAGGCTTGAATGAGGATGAGCCTGAGAATGTAAACAAAGAGTTTCTTGGAATAGTAGTAAAAATACTACTTATCAGTTGCAATTTTAAATAATTATACAATTTTATAATAATTGCGGACGCATGACAAGTAGCAAATTAAAAGGAGGTATTAACAAACTACAGGAATTATTATTATTCATTTTTGTCATAGTTATTGTACAAATGATTATCTTATATTAAAACTACAATTTTGAAACACAACAAGTCATAGATTGAAAAATAAAAAGTGAATAACTGCTTCTTATAATTGCTTCTTAAAAGTATGCTCTAACATATTAGATAAGAGCCATATGACAACAAAACATTCAATAAATAAAACTGTTAGTGAGAAAAAGTAAAGTGAAAGCTACACAATAGTATTTTTTATAATTGTATTGCAAAAGATATAGAAGAAGGAGAATTTAAACAAACAGATGCAGATCTCATCTTTAACTCTATGTGTAAGGCGTTTTCAGATTAGACGTTTATTTCAGATGTCAGATAAATGCAAAATATTACAGCAAATGAAACATAGTACCACGGATGTAGACTAAAAAAACATAAAAAAAAAAGTTAAGACTAGAAGATATTTAGGGAATTATGAATTGGAAAAAGAATAAATAAGAGGAAGAAATTATAATGAAGGAATATAAAAAATGAAATTGATATGAACAGTTTCAAAAATAAAAGGCAAAAGAAAGTTAAAGTATTGAAGAATTGACATGAGTGTAAGTTGTCATAAAAAAAATGAAATTGGTAGCGTAATGGAAAGCATATGAATGTATTAAAAAAATTAAGATTGAAATTGGGAAAGAATTTGAGATTGAAATTGGGAGATTTAAATGGTTTGTGAAATGTGTGTAACTTTAAGTAAAAAATTAATTATGTTAAATTTAATTATTAAGTGTGCCAAGTATAATTTAGTTGCTAATTTCAACCATTTAAAATTTTGTTGCATATTTTATTTATAAAGTCAATTTAAAAATCTAATTTTTCTTGGTTTTTAAATGTTAAATGACACCTTTTCCTATGCCACTTACCTCTCTATTTACCAAACTGCCATTGTTGCCTTTCCTTTGTTGTTCACGTGTAATTAAGACCACTTATTCCAAAAAAAAAAAAAAAAAGAAAAGAAAAGAAAAGAAAGAGACATGAATCAGACATGCTCACATAGGTCTCCCTAAAGCATCTCATTCTTTTCTCTTCTTTACCGGAGTCTTCTAACAACCAAAAGCATCTCATGCTTTGAGACCACATGCCTTGGTCACTCACTTTATTTCTTTTTCTCTTTTCCATACATACACTAAGACACCATTTCTTTCCCTTTTCCCACACCTACTCTCCCTCTTTCTCTCTCTCTTCAAGTTTCTTTTTTTTTTTTCCCCTTTCCTTGCTCTCTATTTTATGGATTGCAAATAACACTTCCTCTCTTGCAACAAATAGAGAAGAATCAAGATTTCAAAAAATCATCATGGTTTGACAAGATTTTGAGGTTAGCTTCTCTTTGAAATATGGGTTTGACTATATTTTATGGCATTTCGAATTTTTGGGTCATCTTCATTATGAATTTTCGGATTAAATATGGATTTTGAGCTTTATATGCTTGCATCTCTGTTTGGAATAAGTTTTTGGTTTAGTTTTGAAAAGTTCTGAATTTTTAGATCTAGATTGTATGTTGAGCATGAAAATTTGAGAAAAAGAGTTTACATGTGTTTTAATAAGATATTCTATATTTTTTTGTGTATTTTCCATGTCTTGGGATTTGATAAAATAGGCCAGATTGAGCTTTGAAGCTTGAAATTTTTAAAAACTAGAAATCTGGAAATTTCCAGATTATAACCGGTCGGTAGGATGAACTCAACCTAGCGGCAGGCCAAACTTGAACAACCGGTAGGCCAGTCGTATGGTCCACTCAGGCAGTTTCTGTCCCTTCGTTTTTCGTCATTTTATGACTAAGAACTGTTCTAAAATTATATTTTTGTATTCAAAAACATTGAGAATAAGTTTGCATGTATGATTATTTTGAGTGAAAAGGCATACTAATAATTAAATTAATATAATGATATTTGATTTAGCATTATTTCTAACTTTAAATGCAATTTTTAAGGTTTTGAATGTTAATGAAGCTTACATTAAATTCTTGATCAGAGCTAACGATATTTGAATTTCAAATATTGAGGTAGTAGCACACTTCATAAATTATTTTGGCCAAGTTTAATTCTTAAATGATTTCTAAGAACGATTTCTGTCTTAATTTTGAAGTTATTTTTACGCATTTAAGGAATTGAATCTAGTTATTCTTTTCAATTCCTAAAATCCACACGGTGGTATTTATCAAGTTTCATATAATTAAGTATTTATTAGTTTTATTAAGATCATGAGATTTTGTTTAGCAAGTATAATTTGTGAATAATCCTCTTATCTATAACTGTAGGTTTGAATAATGTTATTTTAACAAATTATCCTATTGAGCATTCCGCTCACGTTTTATTGTTCTAAAAATTCCTCTCCCAAGTTTGCAGAACATGGAGTATGAATAGAAATGGTACTTTTCTTTTAGACTGTTGTATGACACGTGTAATGTACGACTTATTCCAATGTTGACATAGATAATAGTCATATAGTATTATTTATTCTAAGAATGATAATGTCAGTCTTGCATTATTATTTATAATTTAATTATACAACCTCCTTTGTAGTCAACATCTACACGATGATGATTGCTGATGAAACTTTAGTTGAGCATTTATTTATTTATTAGCATTTAATTTGTTGTTTTATTAGTTATTTAATTAGTTCGCGGCCCCTGCTCCTCGGGCTGTGACAATATCATACCTTGAAGATGTAACTTTGCACCCCAAAAAATACTACACCGTACGAAAGATGGATGATGTCCAATTTTGTGCATGTAAAATTGAGGACTGAGTAAAATATTTGGCTTTGAATACTTCAGCTATCAAAGATTGAGGATTTGATGAGATTCGCCATGTTTGTTTGGCTAAGAGAGCCTAGTTAAAGTTTACAAAAGATTAAAAGCCAAGACCACTACTACATTTACTTTTGCATATAGAGCTCCAATTTCTCAAGTGGATTTTCTAACCTTCACTAGATAAGCCCGAATAGAATTTTGCCATCAAAGACTCTAGTTCAGAGCAAAGAGAGGAAGGCAGTTTAAAACAGCTCATGGCATAAGTAGGAATAGATTGGACGGCAATTTTAAGCAAAATTTCCTTTCCTGCTTGGGAGAAAAGCTTTTCTTGCCATGATGTTAGATGGTTCAATACCTTGTTTTTGATATCTGCCTACATGGCTTTTTTTTTTTTGCCACAATGTTTTAGACAAATAATGGGGTGACTGAAATACCCCGAAGTCAATTAGGGTTCTTTCTTCTCCTTCTTTCTCCTGTTCCCTATTTATTCTATTCTGATTAAAGTTTCTCTCTTCCCTTCTCAATAAGCCGTAGAAACTCATAGGTCAGCCATGCTCGCCGACCCACACCTCCATTGTAGATGCTCGTTGTTGCATGCCTTCACCAGATATCTCAGATCCCCACCCATGCAAAGCCTTTCTTCTCTCTGTAGCAATCTACAATGGCAACGACATTCATCATTAGAGAATGGCGGAGATGTTGATATCTGATTAAGGCTAGAAATGCATATCGCGACAGGCCTCGTTGAGATGCCTCACCACTATCACCAAAATGGAGGGATCACTTGACAAACCCAGACCTCCGTTATCTTCTGCTATAAAGACCGTTCGGGACCGTCTCCTTTGTCCTTCATGACTCCTTTTCCTCGTTTATTACGATTTCTTAGCTGATTATTGTGTTTGGGTTTTTGTGATTTTTGTGTATTTTTATGGTTTTTGGATAACAACAGTTGTGTCGCTGGTCAACGCGCTAAAGATACGAGGACTAACGGCCCCTCGCGCGGCATCACTGTGTTATGGTTGCATGTTTGGCGCTTGATATATGTAGATTTTTTTAATACTTTGTGAAATCGATTTGAAAGTTTTTGTGATTTGTGGTGCATTTTTTATTTAACATTTTTTTATTTTTTATTAATATTTTAAAAGTATTTTAGCTACAAAGGTGCCTCCGTTAATTACGAATTTAGGCCGATATTACAATAAATGGCATCTGGATACAATATTGTAGTTTAATACCACAAGGTTTCGTAGTGGTAACCATGACAAATGTTGGATACTGGTTAGTACCTAGAGGGTATATTTGATAATTTTAGGCGGTGTAATGATATGACGTGGTATTTTCTACAATTATTTCTTTGTAGCATAAATTAATCCAAGCTTTAATCTTGTATCATACATGTAAAGAACCCCTTAGGGAAGGGCAACAAGCCGACCCAACCCAAAGGCCAAAAAAATGACCAAAAACCTACTCTACCCAAGACTGAAACTTTTGTCCTCTTAGCGTTTAAGTATGTCTTTTACCACTTCACTGATCCATTTCCTTTGTCAACCTTCTCACATGATATATAATTATATTATAAACCGAACCAACCCAACCTAAGCCGAAACCGAGACTGGGCTTTTATATTGGGTTCCCAAAATTTTTCACTACTTTCAGCCCATTATATCTATGAACAAAGTATGTCGGCCTGGCCCAAAATTACCGGCAACCCGCTCAACCTAATCCGTGTGAAAGCCTTGAGGGAAGGGAAAATAGGATGTGAGACAAATGACCCAATTATGTTTGTTGAATTAAAATATGACTTTAATATCTAAATATTCTAGATGTGTAGTGATATCATTAAAATGATTATTATGCAATTATATAGTGAAAGTGTTAACATCAATAAAATATTGGATGATTTTTTGGTGGATAAAGGTTATGGTGGCCTATTGGGTCCTAAAATTTTATTTTTTCTAATATGGGATGATTTTTTGAGAGAAAAACTGAAATCAAATAATTATAACTAAAATTACTTTTGTCTTTGGTTTTGAAGTAAAAATGCAAGTGGAGAATATAGTAGTAACACACAAAGCTCTCATTTTCTTTATTTTCTATCTACCAAACGATAAAAGGGAAACCTATATTTTTCCATCATTTTAATTTTCTATCTCTTGCATATTTTCTTTCATCCTTTTTTTTCCTCTCCTTTTAACCAAAGTGGAAGATATAACCTTGAGTTGTTTGGTAGAGAGAAAATTGGGATATGCATCTGCTCACTAATTTTAATCGTTCAAAGTTGAATAATTAAAATTATAAAAGAGCATTTTTATCGGCACAAAACCCCAAAAGTGCCGGTCTGCATATGGTATGCATTCTAACTTCTTAAATGACACCACAAGCGGATCAAAGTCTCATTCCGCAACATTATCCCAAATTAGTATTTCCTATTGAGTAGAAGGTGATCCGCTTCTAGAGCTGCAACATTAACGGGTCCAAAAAGGAAAATCCAACTTAGGCTCTTTCAAGTTTCAACTTAAATAAATGCCTCGTGGTTTACATTCACATTTTCAGTATATCCTCGCTACACTCATAAGCCACAAAGGCAACCAAACGGATCTATAAGAAAGTTTTGATACAGCTAACGCACAAAAGATGTCTGAACTTACAGCAGAAAGGGAACAATGTGAGCGAATCTTCAAGCGCTTCGATGCAAATGGCGACGGGAAAATCTCATGGACGGAGCTGGCTGATGCGCTGAATTCGCTAGGGATAGGTTCACAAGATGAAGTCAGCCGCCGGATGGGTGAGATCGACAGCGACGGCGACGGCTTCATTTCGCTTGATGAATTGTATGCTTTCCAATGCGCCCATCCTGACTTGATGAAAGACGTCTTCAAGAAACTCTAGATTCGTTTTACTCTTTTTTCACAAATAAAAGAAGTCCTGCTTGATTTTTCTTTTGTCACTGTTTAGTGGAATAAAGTTTTCACATGTCAGTGGGACAACAATTCATTGAAGAAACTTTATTTTATTTTTTGAATAACTTTTTTTTTCATTTTTCTACCATATGCTAAATTCAATGTCTAATCGGCCATGTATTGTGAGAACCACTTTTTTTTTTTTAATATTTTGTATTACTCTTGGAATACAAAATTTTACGTAACTCACTTTTGTAGTTCCATGTTGTAACAACTTACTCTTGGAACAGAAAATTTTACGTAATTCACTTTTGTAGTCCCATGTTGTAGCAAAACTTACTCTGTGTTCTTAGAAACAATAATTTCAATGTTTATTTTAAACGTTCACGCAAGAAAATACGTTAAATGCTCGAAATACTCTTCCAAATCCTTGTTTTCTGAACATATGATTCAGGATTATCCCATCTCCATAATTGTAGTCATTTACTCAAACACGATCAATAAACCCTGTTATAAGCCAACGGCTTATCCCATAGGGTATATATATTTTATATAATTAAAAATCTTATTCTAATATATATAGGCTATAGATATCATATATACATGATATCAGTCAGAGCACTATTCTCTCTCCAGAAAAAGAAAAAGTTCTGAAAAATACTGAGAGTTTTTAGGTCTAAAAAATACTGAGAGTTATTCTCTTATTCTTTCTCAAGTACGCACACATTAAGTGTAGTCTAGATAAAAAATACCATAGAAGATTTATTGGTAGAGTGCTCCTCAAGCGCCAAATTCTCAATAAATAAGTCTAAAGGAAGATTATATCTTTTTTGAAGACTACTCAAAGAAGTTTGTAGGACAATCAATATTTTTAAGCAAAGTAATTTTTCTAATCATGCATATTACTCATAAGTTTTGAATCTTGCTTCTGCTGTGTCATTTATGTTTATATGAGAAAGAAAATATTTTTAAATTCTTAAAAATGCTTATTTCTGTTTTTTCAATTAACATAAACGCATGTTTTAGGGATTTATTCTAGCAAAAATAACCAGACGCAATAGGTGATATATTAGAGTTATAATGGTGTTTTTTGTGTTTGTTCGCTTGTTTCTATTTTTATTTTGTTTTTTTAAGTCATATGTACTTTTCGACGCTATACAAGTACATTACATCCATTAGCTTGGCGCAATAGGAAATATAAAGATATTAATTTTCGTTCTTCATTTTGCCATCTATTTTTGACCACAATTACAATCAATTGGAATATATCCAAACTCGCAATTGCATCTTCATGATCATCCAAAGTCGTATATAGAATCAGAAGTGATTATATGACTCATGTATGAGCAGTTACCACTAAGTAATCGCAAAGATAAATTTTATGACAATGAGGTTTAAAACTTACTCTGATAATTTGCATGACTTAATCATAAATTCATATATCAATCTATTTTAAAGCAGTCAGATTCAATTGACTCCTTTTTTTTTAACGCAATATGCTATCTTATTATTTGAACATGAAATCTCCTTTTTAATTTATTATACTCTTATCAACTGGGCGAGTACCACGTGTCATCTCTCACCTCTAATTAGTTATAATTATAAAAATTATCCTTGCAATGGCATCGAGAATAAGCTGATTTAAAATTAAAGAAAAAAAATTACATGGGAGTTTCGGTCCATAGAAAAGTTACATATCATGAAAATTAAAAACTCAACAATACTTGCCACCAAAAAGCTACTCTAGGTCCTTCTAATTGTCAAAATTAGTGATGAGTCCATGTGAGGCCGCAGAAGAAGCGCAATCCATTTGTTGAAATCCAATCCTCTCCTTCTCCAAGTCATACATGACCTTCACATTCTGCTGTTGGAAGCTGCCAAAGACCCCGGCCGGCCCATAATCACCGTCGTCCATGCTCTGAAACAGCAAACACTTCACCACTGTTGAATTCCTCGGAGCTCCCATGGCATAGAAATGCCTCCCTCCTGACAAAACAAGGCTTACATTGTTCAAGAAATGGAATGTGATTGATGGAAGAAAATCGGGATACTCAGTCGACGTTGAAGTAATGTTATTGTCGCTTGTGTATGGGATTGGATAGCATAGATCAAATCCAGTTTTGGTCTCCATGTCTTGAGATCTAGGATAGGATATTTCTAAATGAAGTGTGGAGAGTAGTTGAGAATAGATAGGCTCAGGTAAATGAGTATAAGTAGTGCCTGAGTCTATCAACATACCTCCATTTCCTTGTGAGTCAAATTCTCTCATGCTCAAGGGTACAATTTGAGTCAGGCTAGAATTGCCCACAGATATTGCCTCTAGACCAATATAAAAGTAGTTTGGGTACATGGGGCTCTTCAACATTGGAGTGAATTGAAAATTTCCTTCATGGTCAGAAGGAACAGAAGAATCTCGTATCACTAGAGGGCTTGAAATATTAGGGTTGTTTGCAAACTTGAAGGGCAAGAAACAATGGGAGAAGCCCTTGTGTAGAAAACCCAATTGAGAAGGGAGAGAAAGAGTTCCTCTACCAAACCCTGCAATCCCAATAGGCTCTTTATAAGCTGACCCAACACACCCAAAGGAGAAATTGTGGATTTCCCTTGAAAGATTAGGGCTGAATATATTCTCATGAACCCTAAGGGTATCCCTGGTTAGCATCCCTATAACAACTCCACCTGCACCATAAGTGTAGGCAAAAGAAGGGCATGGCCTAAAACATGAGGATTTGATGAGGGTACTCAATGAGCAGCCTGCCATTGTACAAGGGTCAATGTAGTTGTCTGAGCTATGGATGTCAATGCAAAATGAGCTATTACAGAGGTCTCTAAGAGCGGAAGAAGAATGAGAAGGAGAGAAAACGGCGGCTGCTAACTTATTGTTCTGATAAACATCGTCACAATCTAAGCAATTGAAGGAGAGGCTATTCCCACAAGGAACCCAAGTAAGATCACTCCCTGTGTCCAGATACACTAGAATGACTTGTGGGGGTGTGCCCAAGTATAGGGGTATAAGGTACCCATCTCGAACTGCCCTCAGTGGCTCCATCACAACGTAGGGCGCTTCCGAGTGTCCCTTTGATGAAGTGCTCGTAGTAGTATGATTGTTGACACTTTAAAGTGTTCTCGGAATTGGAAGGGTATCCCTAGAGTGTCTTAGGCCAAGAACTAGTGAATTAATGCCTTGTCTTTGCCTGCTGGGCCTGGCTAGGGTTATATTAATGTTGAAGTTCAAGAATTCAGTGATTACAAGGACGAAGAAAAAGGTAATAAGCTTGGAATATGGTATTGCCATATCACTGACAAGAGTAACTTTATGGTACTAATATGTATGATTAGTGGTTTTTGTGTGTTCTGGGGAATGAAGTTACTCATTATCAGAATGCTTATATAGATGATGCAATTAGCTAGGGTTTTGAAAAAACCAAAAAAAAAGTGAATAATTGTACGACATATATGACTCAAATATATCCAAGAAATATAATTAACAGCAAGCGGCGGTAGCTGAATGGACTATAAACAAGTGAGGGCAGAAGTGCTAGCTGGTTTTAAGGAAATTAATTAAGAGCGCATGCAATTATTCCTAGTTTCAAAAATCTTGGAATGCACGCGATAGGCATGTTCATGCAGTATACAGTTTTACTTTCTGTTTTGCTATTATTATAGGACCACAAATAGTGGGGGTACATTGTAGGAAGTCTAAGCTTATTACACTTCACACCTTTCAAAAGTAGTTTGCCCATTCCGGCTTTTAGTTCTAGAGTTTTCCTCTCTAACTACTTAATTACGAAAAGAGACATTTATGATAATTCAGCAGAAAGTGGAAGCTTGACTAGGTTCTTGAGATGAAACTTATATCGATCCATCACCTTTGTTTTTGCTTTGAATAAAGTTTGATGGACATAAAAGATTGTCCTTTTGAATTCAACTTTTCTGCTATGTAAGTTTCTCTATATCATGCTTGAAGTACATTTATTCTTGGCGGGAAAAGAATATGAGAATCTCCACACATTCAGTTAAAAAAACCAAGTGGACTAATTTGTCAAATCTTTGTGCCCCATTTCCCCGGTCAGCACCAAATTTTGAGTATATGGTACCAAAGAGAAGCGTTATTATTATTTTTACTTTTAAACACTCACTAACTCATTATCTCTCTCTCTCTCTCTCAATATATCTATGTACATATATATATATATATATATATATATATATATATATATATTTGCTAGGGTTTTTTGGTGCTCTTGCTATGTTGCCCCCCTCTTCTCCCCTAGCGCCAAAGAACAACACTGACCTTAGGCTGGCTGTTCATTCTCTGACCTAAGGTGGGAGCAGTGCATAGTTTCAGTCTTCACCAAAGAGGATCGCAGCTAGGCGACGTTAAGTGGGGAGGGTGGCTTGTGGTATGGGCTCCTTGGCTTTTGTGGGCTAGGATCGTGGCAACCGGTTGTCATGTGTTTCTTTGTCTACCGGGGGAGGTGGTTTTGGTGGTGGCAACGGGCATGTTTTTTGTATATGGTTTTGTCTCCATTTTTTGTTTAGACATGTGTTTTGTTTGAAATATAGGGGATACTTGATTTATGTTTGTTTTAAAATAATAGAGGTAGCCTTTTCATATTTTGATTTTGTTTGTGTGTCACACCCGCCATTTGAGGTTTTTATTAGCAATATATGTGCTGATATCTGGCTAGATTTATTTATATGTCATGTTGCTTATATCCTCATATCTAGACAAAATCAATCGATTGTATTGGTTGTTTTGGTAATGCTTAATTTTTGTGTTGAGCAAGTTTTTCTCCATTGCTTCTCAGCCCTATGGTTTATACGTTTTCATTGATAGATTCAATCCAATGTCGGAGGTGTAATCTTTCTATAATGGGTGGTTATGATTATGTTTGAATATGTATTTTATTTAGTTTGAAACGAAATTTTCCTTTTAAAGAAAATCATTTTTCATTATATTTTAAATAGAAAAAGAGACACAATTTATATACAATATCAATATCTTTTTGAATAAAAATTTTAGTAAAGAAATATAGCTAGATAACAGGAATTGCTTACTAGTTACTAGGCTTGGTGATGTATCGGGTATTCTGCTAAAGATTTTGGCTTGTTATGAGTTTGCTCGGACTTTGCAACAAAACACACATACACACACATATATGCACAACGACAAAGCCTAGAATTTTCGTTTGGGAGTAACTACAACAACACTTTAATTCAAATAAATACTCAAGAATGCACCACAAGAAAATCCCTTATGGGTTTTTATCTTTTTAATACCTTCTATAATTGCTCAATCAATTACCACCTAAGTATTAGAAGAAAAAAATTGTAAATAATAATTTGTTCAGTCTTTTTTTTTTTACTAACAAATATATGTGCATAATAAGCGTAGTATATTTAAATAACTAAATCCCAATTTCCACAAAAAAATTTTATCAAGAAAAACTATTCAAACTCTAAGATCTCAAAATAATAATAATAGTAGTAGTAGTCAAATTCCTCAAATAATTCAACTATTTAAGACTATAAATCAAATAAAATTGACTACAAACGAAGATTACTGACTAAAAACAAGAGACAAAAAGATACAAGATGCCTGTGATTCTTGTTGATTGATAAAGCGGCACGATATGCAATTTATATATTATAAAAAATAAAAAGTGATTAGGGTGATACCATGAACATGGAACTACAAAAGCTCAAATATTATATATTTATGTATATAGCAATAACATTAAAAATAAGAGATCTGATCTGAATACTTTGCATGGAGAAAGGGATAAGATCCTTTCTATCTTATTACTTTATTCTTTTCTTTTCTTGTTAAGATTTTTTTTCTTTTTTTGTATTGGATCAATAGTAGACCAGTTCGAACTTTGTCAATTAAATTTCTTAAGTTTTAGGGCAAAGTAGCATATGTGTGTATGTGTGTCTATATCAAAAATAAAAAATAAAGTTGAGGAGAGCTTGACCCCTATTGGGGGTTTTTTAGGAGCCTAAGCCGAGCACCCTCCATGGGTAAAATGTGTCAAGCATTCCCCTGTGCCTTAGGCAATTGTCTTTTCTCCTCGTTGACCACTGCCATTGCCTAGAAAGGCTTGCCAACCAGGTTGGGCTAGTTGACAAAGGAAGGCCTCATCAGAACTGATGATTGGTCAGACCCCGACCAAAATATCCCCACTAGATGAGTAAAGACTTCCACAAATAAGAGTGAATGATTTCCATAGACTACCTTGTGGCACTATCTCAACCCTCCATTGAGAAATGCTCATCTCAAGGGATCATGACACATGTCATCAGCCTCCTAGGCTACGTACAACCATACATCCAAATCAAACTCAACTCACACTTGGTTGAAATCAAAAACTATAAAGAGGAGCACTAATCTACCTCAAAGGTAAATAATAGACTCTCTTGCCTAAACTCTATCTCTTCAATAAGCTCACCTTGATCAACTACCTGACTTGAACATCAGAGTGCTCCTAGCAAGCACCATGTCAGTGTCCCCTTTACTCTAAGACGTTCTCTTTACTTGCATGTTTAAGTAGACCAGATCACCAAAAGGCAAGAAAGGTCGTCCAACCATCGTGCACAATCGCATGTGATGTTGAGTCATCTGAAGACTATTGGAATTAAATATGAAAACGTAGCAGAAGAAACAGATTATTCATAAACAAAAATTTTCTAAAAACTTTGTTCATTGGGAATAGCTATATAATTTTAATTAATAATAAAAAGCTTTGAGAACTTTTTAAAAACCTCTTAAAGACCTATTAGGATATCCTAACTTTTCTTTTTGACACCATGATCTTTCAAGCTAGGCCTCCACACTAATGAAAAGATGAGTGGGCATCAAACTACAAGAATAAATTAACCTCACACTTTTCTAGTTCTATTATGTACTCAACACATGAGATAGTAGACTTTTTTTTCAGAGAAAGAACTCTAAGTCTTTCTCTCTGAGTATTCTATAAAAGTTACATGAAAGATTGATTGAGATAAATGTTATCTCTATCTTTTTATATTTGAGCAGTTAGTTATTTTTTAATTAATTTTAATTTATTTTAAATTGAAATAACCACCCACTAAACTTTTTAATGGTTGAATAAAATAACCACCATCTTAGTTATATGGGGAAAGGGATATACTCCACAATAGTTATCCCTTTATTCTTTTTTTTATTATTTTTGAAATTGAATCACTTACATGATTCTAAATATATATACATATCGTTTAAAAAGAAATCACATAAAACGTGACTCTATTTAATGTTTATATATATATGTATATATATATATATGTATAAGTTTACATTAAAAATAAGTTAACAAAAATTTCTAATATATATTTAAATTAAAAAAACATATTTATTTAAATATAGATTTTAAATTAATTAATAATTTAATTTTGTGTCCATGTTAGGAAAGACAAAATCTGGTCCCAACAAATATGTGTCACACAAAATTAAAAATTATATTTAAATAATCTCATCATTCAAATATTATCAATTAATTAGTTTAAAACATATTTAATTAATCTCATTAATTAAATATAACTAATTAATTAATTTAACTAATGGTTAGTTAAATGTGATTTATTACATTATATTATGTGTCACAGATAATATTTTTTTGTATCACATTAATAACTCAAATGTGAAATTATTAATTTAAAATTTAATAATTCTAAATTAAATATGTATAATTTATTTTACGCATTAAATCCAATACAGTGTTATAGAGGTGGCATTGGGGACTTATGGACCTATAACCCAAGCTCCAATAAATTTTGATAATTAACTAAACTCTTTAATTAATGTGCCAAATTTATTAGCTTCAGTGTTACTCCGTTAAAAACATAAAACTGAACTCTTGAGATTATAGTAAGAATTACTCAAAAAAATTAGTCAGCAGTCCATTGATATAATTATTACATATAAGTCAGCTTTCCATAAATAGTTCATAATAAAAGTTAGGTTCAATTTTCGTTTACCTCTCTTATTACATCTTTATTCTTGAGTTTCAATAATTCTCTAATGAACAGTTAATTCATAATCTTATTATAAGTAAGCGTTCTACTGTTCAAACCTTGAATTATCACTTAAGAGAGCTATTTTTTTTAACTTCCATAAGGAAGGAATTAATTTCATATCTGTGTAATATTATTCACAGCTATTTATTACATTATATTTCTAAGATGCCAAGTTATGATCTGTGTTTAGACAAATCTTACTATGCAAGTCAAAAAACATAATGTCATAAATACGAGTCTAATAAATACTTAGGATTAAGGCTGTCAAATATATAATCATCATAGTAATAAATTTGAAAACTCTATTTGTAACGGATGATTGTTTGAGATTCATAATTTATCTAGTCCACTCCTATATAATCTCATTATATAAAGTATATCCAATCCAATGTCTCTACATTAGTAACCCAGATAAGACTATTTCATTCTAAATGAGATTGGACCGTACTTTTAATATTTAATTAAAGATCCTAAACTTTAATTAATTATTACAGACTACTTAGATTATTATCTATAAATTTTATCCCTAAGCATATAACACTTATATGCTAAATTTATTGGAATTTTCTTGTTGTTTATAAAAAATATTCATAATACATATAAGCAACCATAATAATTATAAATGTCACTTTATTTATTTATTAACAATATGTACAATGTCACAGTTTATAGGGCACCAAACCCAACAATCTCCCACTTGCCCTAATGTAGGTGAGACATGTGTCTGAGACCTAAGCCATCCAAATGTCCCTCAAAGCTCTTTGTAGGTAATGTCTTAGTGAAAAGGTCGGCAAGGTTGTTATTTGTCGTTAACTTCATAACTTCTACATCACCTCGATGTACTATCTTTTTGATCAAATGATATTTTTACTCTATATGCTTTCCTCTTTTGTGGCTTTTGGGTTCTCTTGAATTTGCCACTGCACCACTGTTATCACAATACAGTGTGAGTGGTTTATCCATGCCTAGAACAACTTTCAGATCATTTAAGAACTTATAGAGCCAAACAGCTTCTTTAATTGCTTCACAAGCAGCCACATATTTAGCTTCCATAGTTGACTCAACAATACATGATTGTTTAATGCTTTTCCAAACTATGGCCTCACCACCAAAAGTAACACTGATCTAGACGTAGATTTACGTGTGCCTTTCTTTAATTGAAAATCAAAATCAATGTATCCAATGCGAATCAAATTCTCACAAGAATATACAACATATACTTCCTCGTTCTCCTGACATACTTGAGAATGTGCTTAACCGCCATCCAATGATCTAATCTTGGGTTGGATTGATACCGACTGACTATACCCATTGCATATCAAATGTCAGGTCTTGTACACAACATGGTATACATTAGACTTCCCATTGCAGATGCATAGGGTACCCGTCTCATGTTTTCTTCCTCTTGAGATGTCTTAGGACACTGCTCTTTTGAAAGATAAACTCCATGACATGTAGGTAAACTACCTTTATTGGAGTTTTGCATCAAAAATCTAATAAGCACCTTATCGATATACGATGACTGAGACAATGCCAACAATTTGTTCTTGCAATCTCTTATGAGTTGGATTCCAAGAACATAACTTGCCTCTCCCAAATCTTTCATTTGGAATTGGTTGGCGCGCCATTTCTTTACATTAGATAATATACCTACATCATTCCTAATGAATAGGATATCATCTACATAAAGAACTAAGAAGGCCACCTTTTTATCTTTAATGTACTTCTATACACAAGGTTTATCAATATTTTGATCGAAATCATAAGACTTGATCGCCTCATCGAATCTTAAGTTCCAAGATCTTGATGCTTACTTAAGTCCATAGATGGACCTTTGTAACTTGCAAACTTTTTGCTCTTGACCTTTGACTACAAACCCTTCTGGCTGCACTATATAGATGCTTTCCTCAAGATAGCAATTCAAAAAGGTAGTCTTGACATCTATTTTCCATACCTTATAATCAAGACATGAGCAATGGATAAAAGAATTTGAATGGATTTAAGCATAGCTATGGGCGAGAAAGTTTCTTCATAGTCAACTCCCTCCTTTTGGGTATAACCCTTTGTCACGAGCCTAGCTTTGAAAGTCTCAACTTTCCCATCCACTCCTCTTTTCTTCTTGTAGATCCATTTATACTTTATGGGTTTTATCCCTTCAGGCAGGTATACAAGTTCCCAAATTGAATTGGAGTACATGGATTCTATTTCAAGGTTCATAGCCTCCAGCCATTTCTCCTTCTCAAAGTCTTCCATTGCATGAAGATATGCCAATGGATCATCCTCACCATTATCAGAGATAGCAACATGTGCTTCTCTATTTTCCTTGTAGCGAGCAGATGGTCTCACAACCCTCCCACTACGTCGAGGTGGTATGACATCCTTATCTGGAGATATGGTCTTCTTATTTTGTCCTTCAACAAACAGTCTAATCTGATTAGAATGTAACTCTTCAAGTACAATTTTGCTACAAGGTTTATAATTTGTCATATAATCATTCTTGAGAAAAGTAGCATTTGTCAACACAAACACCTTCTTTGCTTGTGGACTATAAAACAAACCTCCCATCGTCCCCTTTGGGTATCCTACAAACAAGCATACTTAAAAGCATGGTTTCAGCTTTCCAGTCTTTCCTTTTAACACATGTGCTTGGCACCCCCATATACGAATATGTCGCATATTAGGTTTATGACTATTTCATAATTTTAAGGGTATTTTTGGAATAGACTTTGATGGAACCATGTTTAGAAGATATACTACCGTTTATAATGCATATCCCTAGAATGAAATGGGTAATGATGAGTAGCTAAGCATGGATCTCACCATATCAAGCAACATCCGATTTCTTCTCTCTGCAACACCATTTTGTTGTGGTGTTCTAGGTGCGGTGAGTTGTGATAGAATACAATGTTCTATCAAATAGTCCTTGAACTCAATATCTAGGTATTCTCCTCCGCAATCAGATCAAAAAGTCATCAATAATTGCTTTTAAGCTTCCTCTTGGAATTCTTTGAACTTTCCAAAAGCTTCAGATTTCCTTTACATTAGATACATGTATCTATTCCTTGAATAATCGTCAATAAATGTGACGAAATATTCATAACCACCACATGCTTATACATTCAATGGACCACAGACGTCCGAATGTATTAGCTCAAGCGGTTCCTTGGCCCTTTCGTCGTTTGCAAAGAAATGTCTTTTAGTCATTTTACCTTCAAGATAAGATTCATAAACGGGTAGAGAACTAACTTTTAGTTATCTAAAAGGACCATCATTTACTAGTTTGTTAATCCTATCAAGGTTAGCATGACCTAATCTAAGGTGCCATAGGTATGTTTCATCATCAGAAGAAGCCTTTTGCTTCTTGGGTTTTGGTTGTTCAACTTTGAACATTTCGGTAATAAGCAGTGATTTTTTGTTGGGCCTCGAAGTGTAAAGCCCATTTTTCAAATGTGCAGAACAAATATCCAAACCATTTCTAGAAATATTAGCATAATTACCATTAAAAGAAACATTAAAAATTTGTTCAAATAACCTAGAAACAGAAATCAAATTTCTACCAAAACTAGGAATTTAATAAACGTTGTCCATCATTAAAAACCTATTTCTAAAATAAAGTTTTATATCTTTCACTACTCTTGCCGAAACAATTGCTACCATTCCCACTCTCATCGTTTGTTCCCCATCAACAAGCTCCCTTAAAGGACTAAGCATCTGCAAAGAAGAACAAACATGGTTAGTTGCCCCTGAATCAATTATCCAAGGTGAAGTATCATTTTCAACTAAACAAGCTTCTAAAATAAGTAAATTTGATTTACTGTTATTCTTTTTTTCTTTGAGCTTCTGAGGATACTTCTTGCGGTTTCTTTTCCAGTGCCCAACTATACTGCAGTGGAAACATTTTCCTTTGGGTTTCTTTGCTTTTAGCTCTTTTTGTTGTTGTTGTTGCTCTTGTTCGTCTTAGGGCATCCTCCATTGTTAGATTTGCCACTTCCTTTACTTTTCTTCTTTCTCTTCTTGTTCTTTTGAATAGAAGAAGAAGGTTGAGCTTTTGCAACATTTGCCTCACCTTCTTTGGTCTTTTCTTTCGAAATAGACTCGAAGGTTTATAGCTCATTAGCAACTCAGTCATGTTCTATTTTATCTTGTTCATGAAATAGTTGCTCTTGAACTGAAGAAACGCAAGGGAGAGGGTTTCTAAAATCGTCTCTACCTGAGTGGCTTCATCTATTACTGTCCCATTTACCTCGGCCTCATGAAGATGGTTAACCATGTTAAGAACATGTTCTCTTACTGAAACTCCTGCCTTTACTTTGGCATTTATCACAGCCTTAATGACTTCATGACATGCCTTTTCAGAAGGTTTGCCAAACATGTCTTGCAAAGACTACATTATCTCATAAGTAGTCCCATGCTTTCATGCTTCATCCTAAGCACGTCAGACATGCCAGCTAAAAGGAAGCAGTGGGCCTTGTTGTTTGCCTTGATCCAATGATCATATGCTTCTCGTACATTACGACAGGCATTGGCATTAGGCGGTGGAGGACACTCCTGCATCAGGACAAGCTTGTAATTTTTGTAAATTAGCACTATATTCATGTTACTCTTCCACTCGACAAAATTCTCTCTAGTGTATTTTTCATTTGAGAGAATAGCGATGATTGGATTAGACACTATTGCTGTAATAAATAAACAAATGGCATAAATTAAAAGGTTGTATAAATATCATAAATATACATTTTGGAATAGTAAATATGATGCATGACACATATGGAAAAACACATAAAATATTTTACTAATTCCATGATTATTCAATTTTAATAATAAAATGTCGCCGTAAGGTAGATCAGATTATTTATAAATTGAATTGAGACACTCTCAATTAATAAATATATTCAAAATATCTCATATTTTCTATATTTATTAATAACCGTTTATTTTGGTCAAGATACAACTAACAAATTAATTATATCTTTATAAGTGTAACTCACTATTTTAAATTTTAATAACTTAACTCAAAATTGCGGCCGTAGGGTAGGTCAATTTTAAAAATACATTATAAAATCCTATCTCTTGGAAGCCAACCTTCTTATTGATTTAAATGGACATCGTTCACAAGGAAGATAAAATCAAAGCATTGCGACACGCCACCTAAATCTCACGGTGTTGTGCTAATAGTGGAGACTGTAGGTTATATTATCATATTGTCTTTTCCCACTCATTATTTTAAGATGATGTGTTTTATCTTACAAAGCATTCTATGTTTCATAATTCTCGTAAATAAAAACAATTTTTAATTACTAGGTTTTATTTTATGTTAATAGAATCTCATCCTATTTATACTTAGATAAATAATCAGATTTGCTAAAAATCTAAATTTATTATGAATTGTCTAAGCTACCTAACATTAAACAATTTAAAATTAGGTAACTTAAAATTAATGTGAATTTTATCAAGTTTTAACTATTAAAACTAAAATCACATTATTTGGTTGATTAATAAAATAAGTTAAAATTCTATAAAACCAACCCAATTAATTTAATCTCATTGAATTAATTCTAACACATATTAAATCATTTTATAAACAACTTTATAAAAAAAATAAAATAATATGCAGGTGTATGCAAGTCATGTTACAATAACTATAAGTGGGCACTTTCCTAGATAACATGTTATAATACATGAACATGTTATCACAATCATAACATAATTTACAGCATGAAAATAAATAATAAAATTTTGATCGGGTTCTTTTGGATGATTAAATTACAACCTAAAAAAAAATAAGATAAAAAAATTACAAGAGTCTTATTGTGATTATACATAATTCCTAGCTCTAATGTTGTAGTCTTCATTGGGTGGTTTACTCTTGAATTTGATAGGCCCATGTTCTAAACTAGGCCAACAGTCCATTGGGTTACTTTTGCACGTAAACTTCCTTCCATGCGTATGTGATATTGCTTATTCATTTTGCACATTGAAGGAATATGTTCTGGGTGTATATTTGGAGCCATTCTTTGCACATGAACAGTGTAGAATGGTTGCATGATAAAAGCTTCCCCATCATATGAAGTCTTTTTATTATATATATAGCTTTTGGTGTCTTACACGTAAAACATCTTGCATACAATTGCACTGCCTTCATGGCATTTGCACTTTAAAGTGCATATAATATCATCATCATTATTATTATTATTTATTTATTTTAAAGAATGTGCATGCTACACAATAGTGGTATTGAAACTATTTATCTTTTGAAGCCCACATGCACGGGTACAAATAAATGAAAAGAAGAAAAGAAAAAAAAATAATAATAATAAATTACAAAAACCCTATGCCCCTTATGGGCTTACACAAAATTTCATCTAATCAAAATGAAAATAAAACTGAAAATCTAAAAAGACTATACAATTAACGACCAAAAATCGATTCGTAGAATAACCATTTATTACATGAATAAAAATTACAAAAATACAAAGTGCCTACAAACATACATCAAGAACATAATATTATCAACATAAAATTATGCTTAATTAAAATTATATATGCTATAACCTACTCTAATGCCATTGGTTGGAATTAAATAAGAAAACGTAGTAGAAAAAATTGACCATTGACAAACAAAAATTTCTTAAAAACTTTGTTCATCAGGAATAGCTATATAATTTTAATTAATAATAGAAAGCATTGAGAACTTTTTACAAACCTCTTGAAGACCTATCAGGGTATCTTAGCTTTCCTCTTTGATACCATGATTTTCCAAGCTAGGCCTCCACACCAATAGAAAGACGAGTGGGCATCAAACTACAAGAATAAATTAACCTCATACTTTTTTTGATCTACTATGTACTCAACATATGAGATAGCAGACCTTTTTTTTTAGAGAAATAACTCTCAGTTTTTCTCTTTGAGTATTTTATAAAAGTTACGTGAAAGATTGATTAAGATAACTGTTATCTCTATCTTTTTATATCTAAGCAGTTGGATATTTTTCAATTATTTTAAATTGAAATAACCATGCACTAAACTTTTTAATGGTTGAATCAAATAACCACCATATTTGATATATGAGGAAAGAGATATACTCCACGATAGTTATCCCTTTATTCTTTTTTTTATTATTTTTGAAATTGAATCACTTACGTGATTCTATATATATATATAGTTTAAAAAGGAACCACGTAAAACATGATATTGTTTGACATTTTATATATATATATATATATATATATATATATATATATATAAGTTTACGTTAAAAAAAAAGTTAATGAAAATTTCTTACATATAGATTTAAATTCAAAAAATAAATCATATTTATTTAAGAATGGATTTTAAATTAATTAATAATTTAATTTCGTGTCCATGTTAGAAAAGACAAAATATGGTCCCATCACATATGTGTCACACAAAATTAATAATTATATTTAAATAATCTCATCATTCAAATATTATCAATTAATTAGTTTAAAACATATATAATTAATCTCATTAATTAATTATTAATTAATTTAACTAATACTCAGTTAAATGTGATAATATTTTTTACATTATATTATGTATTACAGAGAACATTTTTTCTGTATCACATTAATGACTCAAGTGTGAAATAATTAATTCAAAATTTAATATTTTCAAATTGAATATGTATAATTCATTTTATGTATTAAATCCAATACAGTGTTATAGATATGGCATTAGGGACCTATGGACCTATAACCCAATCTCTAATGAATTTTGAAAATAAACTAAACTCTTTAATTAATGTGCTAAATTTATTAGTTTTAGTGTTACTCTACTAAAAACCTGAAACTGAACTCTTGAGATTATAATGAGAATTACTCAAGGAAAATTAGTGAGTAGTCCATTGATATAATCATTACATATGAGTCAGCCCTCCATAATAGTTTATAATAAGAGCTAGGTTCAATTTCTGTTTACCTCTCTTATTACATCTGTACTCTTGAGTTCTAATAATTCTTTAATAAACATTTAATTCATAATCTTATTATGAGCGAGTATTCTACTATTCAAACCTCAAATTATCACTCAAGAAAGTCATTTTTTTAACTTCCATAAGGAAGAAATTGATTCCATATCTATATAATATTATTCACAGCCATTTATTACATTATGTTTTCAAGATGCTAAGTTATGATTTGTGTTTAGACAAATCTTACCATGCAAGTCAAAAAACATAATGTCATAAATAGAAGTTTAATAAATACTCAATATTAAGACTGTCAAATATATGATCATCATAGTGATAAATTTGAATACTCTATTTGTAATGAATGATTATTAGAGACTCATAATTTATCTAGACCAGTCCTATATAATCTCATTACATAAAGTATCTCTAATCTAATGTCTCTATATTAATAACCCAGAAAAGACTATTTCATTCTAAATGAGATTGGACCGTACTTGTAATATTTAATTAAAGATCACAAACTTTAATTAATTATTACGGACTATTTAGATTATTATTTATAAGTTGTATCCCTAAGCATATAACACTTATATGCTAAATTTATAGTCACATAAATAATTATGAAATTTTTTTGACATTTATAAAAGTATTCATAATACATATAAGCAACCATAATAATTATAAATGTCACTTTATTTATTTATTAATAATATGTACAATGTCATAGCTTATAGGACACCAGCCCCAACAAGGACACCCTTAGTGCATGGTGCCTTCATCCCTTATGTATGTATGTATAGCTAGAAGTTCATAAGAACATGATGATCATTACTTTCCTAAAGATTAGTAGAATTATGACATGGACTTGATACCAAAAAAAAAAAAAAGGAAACAAATAATTTATATGCTTAATTAGTTTTAGTTCGCTAGCTAGGATATCAAACAACTTATATTATAATATCTATATTCCTTATGGAGATAGCAACAAATTAAATGGAAAACAATTGATATTCCTTCTGGAGAAATCAACAAACTAAAATCGAAAGCAATATATATATAAGCTAAGCATAGACAAAAATTGTTGCATTTTGTAAAGTTTGTTGTACATAACGGTTAAAGTCATGTATGTTGTTTTCACACATTAGAGTTCTCCAATAAGATAGTGGCACCCATAAGACTCGGATAAGCAAAAGCTTTCTTACATACCAGATGTTGCGTCATCTCCAATTGAGCGTATTATGCAATCCCTAGCTTAATGACAAAACACTAATACAATTTTTATATGCAAACATCGGTACTATCAAACATACATAGCTTTTCTTTTCTTTTTCTAAATCTCTTTCCACAACAAATTAATTATTCTTTAGTACACGAGTTATTTATTTACATAGTGCCGCTTTGAAGTTTATAGTTTGAAAAGTCATTTTCATGTTTATCAAGTTAAAATCTACTACTCATAATTAAATTAGTAGCCGTCTCACTTCAAAAAATATAATTTATTAAATTAGAGTTTAACGTTTTGTGAGTAGCAAGTTTTAATCCTATAAATGAAAGTGACTTTTCACATTCTAATCTCATAGGATTATATAATAAATGATTTATTACATTGAGAATTGCTCATTTATGAACAATAGGATTCTAACTTTACTATAGCGTTACGTAGAAGTAGGATTTAACTTATATGTCCCCTTTTAACTTGCGGCTGCCATAATTTAGTTTGACAAGCCGTGAAATGTATTTTACCTAATTATTGTAATGCTGAAATGATTAATCAGATCAGATATTGATAACATCTATGCAATAATATTTTTTGAGAAGAAGAGAAAGAATCTTGACTGTTGTCTAATGATTGTGTAATGTGTACATGTTTATCTATAAATTAGTCTTAGCGTATATTCAGCTTTACTGGAATTCATACGCAAAAGTACATCCTTTATAACTGGTTAGATTAAGCTAATTAAAAGGACCCTTGTCACGTTCCACCTAGCTAGTCGATGTCCAACAAGATTATGTGAATATACCACTATCTTGGCCACCAAAACCTAAACACTTGATTTTGATGTATATTCAAATTTTATATAAAAAAAAATGACGAAAATTAAGAAAAGAAAAGAAAAACTTTAGAGAATTTGGAGAACAAAGCCAACAATCATACCCTAAAATGATATGAAATGACTGAGTTTGGCATACTTATTTAATTTCCGTGGCAATTTTCATTTTGACATGCATACACTGAATAAATTAGTTTCATATCAACTTGCTTAACTCGAAATTGGCCTGCTTAACGTGTATGCTAAACAAATTGATTGCTTCTATCAAACCAAAAATTTCAACTAATTCTTGACTTCTTGAGCTTACAAGAGTTGTGCTTTTGGTCCTTAGCTACGTTAAATGTCCTCTTCAAGAGATGCTCATTAAGAAAAGTAGTCTTCATGTCCCTTTTTTCATATCTCATAATCAAGATGTACAATGAATAAGAGGATTCTTGTGTATTTTAACACAACCATAAGTAAGAAGAATTCTTCCTCCTAGATCCCTTCCTTTTGAGTATAATCCTTAGCTAAAAGTCTAGCTTTGAGGGGGCATTTGGTATGCAATAATCAATAGGAATCATATTCTCGAGAAAATGATAATAGAAAATATGATTCCCAAGAAACCAATATAATCACATTTGGTTATACATAGGAATCTTCTATTAGATTCTTAAGAATAATATATTATTGTGTTTGATTGTATATAGGAATTTTGTATAAATGACAAAAATAATTTGTAGTATTAGCACTAAATATATCAATATAATATGTTAATACTAATATTAAATAATAAGAAGAATATAAAGATGAATAACGAAATAATATTATATATAATTTAACATTATTATTACTATGAATATTAATGTTATTATTATCATTATTATTAAATAATTATTATTTATATTAATATATACTATGTTTATATTATATAAAAATATTAATTTATAATAATCATAGAATTATTATTTAATAATATATTAATATTAAAATGTTGTATAATAATATATAATATATTGATATGAATATAAATAATAATAAAAATATAATTCTTAATAATATACTATTATTTATATTAATAGTAATAGTAAATAAAAATATTGTAATAAAAAATATTAAACATATTTACTTATATTTTATATCTATAATTATTATAACAGTATTAATATAATTAAATATTGGTATTACTATGAATATTAATATTATATTATTCATATTGATATTATACTAATATGTTTTTATTATCATTGTTAATGTTATTATTAACCTTATTATTTAATTATTATTATTTTATATTAATATAATATATATCTATATTATGTAATAATATTAATTTATAATAATAGTACAAAATTATTGTTATTTTATTTAATTATTATAGTACTTATATATATTATATACTAATATTAATTAATAATATATATTAAATTTAAATATTATATTTGTAATATATTATATATTTTTATTATTGTTAATGTTATTATTATTGTTAAATGTGAAATATTAATTTGTAATAATAATATAATTATTTGAAAATATTATATATATAATTCTTGATAATATATTGTTATTTTATATAATATTAACATTAAACAATAATATTAAGTTCTGATAATATTATAAATATTTAATATTTTTATATTATATTATATTAGTTATTTATCATCAATATCATGGAAAAACAAAAGTGAAATTCCCATGGCTTTGAGATTCATATGAATATGAATATCACCTTGTTGGATGGGATTCATATTACCTCAAATAGGGTAAAGTGAATCCCATGGGATTAAGTTTCATAATAATAGAAAAATAAAATTTTTTGTACTAAACGTGGGAATCTTACATATTCCTATTCTCATCCTCAGGATTACCGCATACCAAACGTCTCTTAAAGGCTTCAACATTCTCATTCAATCCTATCGTTTAGCAACTCCCTAAATAGAAAATTGCCATGAAATTTGTGATTAAGTCAATGTATTGTTATCAAGTCTAGAAACTCGCAGAGACACATAAAAGTGTTAAGAATAGGTTGATCAATTTTATTATACATAAAAAAAAATGTTGGGGGGAAATCTTCATAAGAAAACCTTCTAAAGTCTTTACCTTCATGAAACCAAGCACCCAACCAGGTTGGACGAGAAGACTAATCCGAAAAGGCCATCGATTAGGCCGAAAAGGTTCAATCTAAAAAGGACTAGGATCCATCCAACCAAGATCCATCTGACCCGGTTTCCATCCGATTAGGATCAATCCGTCCGACCAGGATCAATTCGACCAAGATCTGTCCCACCATGGTTAGTCCAACTAGGATCATTCTGTGCGACCAGAATCAGTCTGACCAGGGTCAATTCAACCAGGATCAATCCATCCGACTAGGATCAGTCTGATCAAGATCACTCTGTCTGACCAGGAACATTTTGACTAGGGTCAATTCAACAAGGATCAATCGTCCAATGAGGATCAATCCATCCGACCAGGATCAGTCTGACCAAGGTTAGTCCGACCGACCAGGATCATTTCGACCATGGTCAGTCCAACCAAGATCAATTTGTCTGACCAGGATCAATCCAGCCAAGATCTGTCAGACCAGAGTTAGTCTGACCAGGACTAGTATCCATCCAACCAGGATTAGTTGGCCAGATTAATCGAACCTGGCCAAAGAAACCATGAAGAACAACCTCAACTGGAAAAATGGTCCAATGCCTACCAGATCACATAGTAGGGGATCATATCCAAAGAACAACATGTTGCACCATCTCAGCCTTCCATTTGGCAATCATCCTTCTCCGGTGATCGTGACATTTGTCGTTGGACACCCAGGTCACGGGCAAAACCCAGTCTACACCCAGATCTAAGTTAGACTCTATAAATAAGAGCATCAACTCCACCACAAAGATACAGGCATTCTTTCCTTTCCTACTCTGCCTCTCCCTTTGCTCTTCCTTGTCAAAACAGTGTCTTAAGCATCGGAATGCCCTTAGCAGACACCAAACCGATGTCTCTTTACTCCAAGGCCTTCTCTCCTCTTGCAGATCCGACCAGATTAGGCGGAGCTAGGCAGAATAGGGAACCCAACCATGGTGTGCCCCGCACACAATGTTGTGTCAATCTTAGGCATCAACATTTGGTGCTAGAAGGAGGGCACTACACCTTTCTAGCAACCTCATCTCTCCTCTCCCCCCCCCCCAACCATTCGTGGGATGGCCAACAAAGAGACCTCAAGTCAAGGACGAAGAGCCTGACCAGGTTCAAGAAGGTTACAACCTACCAAAGAAGACCAAGTCCTAGGAACGGCCAACCATGTCCAAGACGAAAGTCCAAAAAGGGTATAACCGACAAAGAGACCTCAAGTCCAAGATGAAGAGTCCGACCAGAGAAGACTAGGTCTAGGCTACGGCCAACCAGGTCCAGAACAAAGAGTCCAAGAAGACTATGACCGACAAAGAGACCTTAGGTCTAGAAAAAAGAGTCCAACTAGGTCCAAAAAGGTTACGGTTGACCAAAGAAGACCAAGTTCAAGAAGGTTACAAACAACCAGGTCTAGGATGAAGAATCCAAGAAGGCTACGATCGACAAAGAGACCTTAGGTCTAGGATGAAGAGTTTGACCAGGTCCAAGAAGGTTACGGCCAACCAAAAGACCAGGTCCTGGCTACAGCCAATTAGGTCCAGGACAAAGAGTCTAAATAGGCTACGACCAACAAAGAGACCTCAGGTCCAGGATGAAGAGTCCGACCAAGTCCAAGTAAGTAAGACCAACTCCCGACTACGGCCAGCCACGTCAAGGATGAAGAGTCCAAGAAGGCTATGATTCACAAAGAGACCTCAGGTCCAATACAAAGAGTCTGACCAGGTCTAAGCAGGTTACGGCCAACCAAACTAGACCAAGTCCTGGCTACGGCCAACCAGGTCCAAGATGAAAGTCCAAAAAGGGTATAACCGACAAAGAGACCTCAAGTCCAAGATGAAGAGTCCGACCAGAGAAGACTAGGTCTAGGCTACGGCCAACCAGGTCCAGAACAAAGAGTCCAAGAAGACTATGACCGACAAAGAGACCTTAGGTCTAGAAAAAAGAGTCCAACTAGGTCCAAAAAGGTTACGGTTGACCAAAGAAGACCAAGTTCAAGAAGGTTACAAACAACCAGGTCTAGGATGAAGAATCCAAGAAGGCTACGATCGACAAAGAGACCTTAGGTCTAGGATGAAGAGTTTGACCAGGTCCAAGAAGGTTACGGCCAACCAAAAGACCAGGTCCTGGCTACAGCCAATTAGGTCCAGGACAAAGAGTCTAAATAGGCTACGACCAACAAAGAGACCTCAGGTCCAGGATGAAGAGTCCGACCAAGTCCAAGTAAGTAAGACCAACTCCCGACTACGGCCAGCCACGTCAAGGATGAAGAGTCCAAGAAGGCTATGATTGACAAAGAGACCTCAGGTCCAATACAAAGAGTCTGACCAGGTCCAAGCAGGTTACGGCCAACCAAACTAGACCAAGTCCTGGCTACGGCCAACCAGGTCCAGGACGAAGAGTCCAATCAGGTCCAAGAAGTTTGTAGTCGACTAAAAAAGACCAGGTCCCAGCTATAACCAACCAAGTCCAAGATGAAGAGTCCAAGAAGGCTACGACTGAGAAAGAGACATGAGGTCCTAGACAAAGAGTCCAACCACGTCCAAGCAGGTCACGGCTAACCAGAGAAGACCAAGTCCCAGATACGGCCAACCAAGTCCAGGATGAAGAGTCCCAAAAAAAAAAAAAGAAGCCAACCAACCCCAAGACCAACTATCTAGATACACTCCCAAAAAATATTTCCTAACCACATCAAAACTTCGATGTCGATGCCCTCTATCACCAAAGTCTAGGGGGGTTACTATTTGAGGGAAAATCTTCGTAAGAAAACCGTCTAAAGTCTATACCTTCGTTAAACCAAGCACTTAACCAAGTTGGCCAAGAAGACCAATCTGAAAAGGCCATCGATTAGGCCGAAAAGGTCCAATCTAAGAAGGACTAGAATCCGAACAACCAGGATCAATCTGTCTGATTAGGATTCATCCAACGAGGATTCCGTCCAAGCCGGATCAATCTGTCTGACCAAGATCCGTCCAATCAAGGTCAGTCTGACCAGGATCATTCCATCCGACCAGGATCAGTCTGATAAGAGTCAATTTGACCAGGATCAATCCATCTAACTAGGATCAATTCATCCGATCAGGATTAGTTTGACCAAGATCCATCCGACAAAGGTCAATCCGACTAGGATCATTCCATCCAACCAAGATCATTCCAACCAGGGTCAGTCCAACCAGGATCAATCCGTCCAACCAAGTTCAGTCATGCCAAGATCCGTCCGACTAGGGTGAGTTCAACCAGGATCCATCCAACCAAGATTAGTCTAACCAAATCAATCTGACATGGCCAAAAAAACCATGAACAACAACCTCGACTAGCAAGTTCACATAGCGGTGGATCACACCCAAAGAGCAACACATGCCACCATCTCAGCCTTTCGTTGGGCAATCCTCCTTCTCCGAAGATTATGACATTTGTCGCTAGACACCCGAGTCACAGGCAAAACCTAGTCCACACCCAAGTCCAAGCTAGACTCTATAAATAGAAGTATCAGCTCCACCACAATATTACGGGGATTCTTCCCTTACCTACTCTGCATTTCCATTTGCTCTTCCTGGTCAACACACTGACTTAAGTGTCTATGTGCATTTGGCAAACACCAAACCGGTGTCCCCTTACTCCGAGGCCTTCTCTCCTCTTGTAAATCCGACCAGACCAAGCGGAGCTGGGCAAAACAAAGAACCCAACCACCGTGCGCCCCCACACGCGGTGTTGTGCCGATCTTAAGCATCAACAAAATATATCCCTCAAGTTTACATACAATCGGCAAAATTGCTAAAATCTAGAAATTCTTGGTTATAAGATTGCATACGCAACAAAGTTTTGGACATCATGGACAAATTCTAGACTAGTATAATTGGAGAACATTTAACCAAAAAACGCATGCAGAAGCTGAGCTTGGTTGTTGCCTATGTTCTTGGAGCTTGTTTTAAGTCTAGACTATTGGTTTCTTCAGTTTAATGCTTGATTCAGAGTCTTTAAATCCAGTTTATAACTCTTTAAAAGAAAGTTTTGAAAAATAACATCCACAAAAGGTCCTTTTTACGCACAATTTCTTAAATAACCACCCTTTCTAAATAGCTTCAGATAAAAACCTTTTTTTCCCTGAATTTCAATATTCTAATTTCATTTGCAAAACCCGAATCCCATCAAATCACATACGAGAAAAATTATTTTTATAAGTTAAAAACTGAAGCTGAACTAAAATGTTAAAAACTTTTCAAATAAGAAGCAACTTCGGAGACCTTGCAAAACAAAAACAAAAACAAAAAAGACACTAAAAATTATTCCATGGATCCCAGGTCTCTGGAGATGAAAACAGTATTCTGACGATGAGCCGAATAAAATCTAAAACTTAAACCATGTGTATGAATACATTACAGGAAATACATTAGAAGTGGGAAGAAAAAATCAACCATTGCAACTTTTTTCCGTTGAATTTTTTGCTGGGAATATCTCCTCGATCTAAATCAAAAAAGACTATTGCACAGAACTCACGAGGAAGAAAGTTATTTTGGTAGACAAACTTGAGAGATTACTTGAACAATATGTGCAAATTGAATCATTTACAAGTAGTTGGTTCCTCTACCAACTGAGATTCAGAAGCATTTTGCCCTTACCTTTAGTATCAACTTTACAGTAAAGAATATAAACAGACTGCACCAGAAAGTAAAGACCCCATTAAAGGGCTATGTGAAGTCCAAATTGTATTGGTATCATACCCATCATTGCCTTTTGGCTAATTGCTTCTTCAATCCCTTAAGAATCTTTCCAAACCACACTAAGTTCATTACAGCTAGAACTGATGGCACCACCATGACCAGCAGATATCCAAAAATGTGCATTAGGATGACCTGCCAAGACAATCAAATCGGCAAACAAATATGACAACAGCTTTTGAACAGTTTTGAATATATTTCAGGGGGAAAATAAACCAAAAAATAAAAATAAAATAAAGATAATAAAAAGGTTGAAAAATTACAAACGGATGTCAAATCTAACTCAAGAATCAATTTCCAAGTTCTATGTTTACAACTGAGAATGTAGAATTTGTCCAAAAAACACACTAAATAAAGAGTTGATATCCAAACTCTACACAAAAGCACGAATGTGCTTCTCCATGTGGGGTGGACACGCATCCCTCCACCCCCTAGTTCTTTTTCTTTTTTTCTTTTTTTCTTTTTTTGGTTTTTTATGGTTTGTCTTTTTCCTTTTTCTTTTCTTCTTTTTGTTTTTTTTTTTTTTTGTTACTTTCTCTCCAATAATATCTTGTATATTTTAGAATTTGCTTTTTAATTTTTTTAAATGTGTATTATTGAAATACTTTTTTCTTCTAAGTTATCTTCATTTCATGTTCTCTTACATCCTTGAAACATGGTTTTATCAAGTACGACCTCCTACTTTCGTTCATGTTTCTTCTTATTTCAGCTTCCCTTCATTTTTGTCGTTTTGGTTCTCAAAAATTTCCCTACTTATATATTTTTTTCCCAATGGCATTTCAACTACTATTTATCTTATAAATGTCATTCATCTAATTTACCCCATTGAAATAATCTCTTACTTATGTCTCTACTCATCAATAATTTTTTAATGTGGTTTGATTAATTGTTATTTTCTCGTAATAATTCCTGATTAATTTCTCTATGATTAATTATTTTATTTAAAACATAATATTATCCATGTGTATCCACATTTTCTCTCTCACACAAACAATTAGCATGCTTTTGCTAATTTGGTTTGAACTGAAAAAATTTATACCTTACACTACTTTGGTTATAGTTTTCTCCCATAGAATTTAAATTGCTATAATATTTTCAATTCAAACTGACAATTCAATCTGCCAATACAAACACCCGTAAATGTTTTGATTGAACTATATATTTGGATCTTCTTCTTTTTTATATTCTCAAATCTTGCACCTTCGAATGAACCCAATTAGATTTCTCCTCATTTCATATACTTTCATTAAATGTTTACAAAAATTTTAGATCTTACTGTCATAAAAATGTAAAAGGTACACACGCCTTGCGCTTGCTTCTCACTAGTCTTTTGAAATAATGTTAATATTAAAGCCAGGTGTTGCGTCCAAGGCAAGTTATGCTAATAATTAATTAAAACTTATTAGCAATCCAAGAATTTAAGTGGTTAGAAATTCAAAAAGGAAGACATTTTTTCTTCATTTGTTAAAACAAGAAAATTAAATTAGAATTTTAAACTTTTCCGACACGTTAAAGAAAGCCACGAACTGAAATAGTGGGGAAATCTAGTTGATAACTAGCTGCCAAAGAAAAGTAGAACACAAATTTTTTTCTCATGCAGTAATAACAATGATAATTATAGCAATAATAAAAGAAACAAGGTGTTGAGGGGAATCAAAATCTGGTACTTTATTTTTAATATTATAATTACGGAGGAAAAATATGTTCAAACATAGAATCACATCAAAAGAACAAAGACAGAGAAAAGAAATTAAGATTATAAGAAGCCTAAAATCACTGGAACTAATAACCTAAATGGTAGCCATTTACCTGATCGTAATGCAAGTAAACATGGTAAAACATATAGCCAAACAGCAGTATTCTTGCTACCTGCATACCAGAAGTTCCATCAGCAATAAATAAATAAATAAATATATATATATATATCCTGTCAGTAGTCATCATGAATGACCATGATAGAGATACTATTGTTGGCAGCTTGAGACAACTTTTCATGACCACTAGTCCAAGGAATTTTAACTCACCAGCCATGCAAAAAAAATTACGACGCCATTAATGAGATATGCGATCGATCTCTTCATACCACCAGTATCAAGATACCTTCATTAAAACCAAAAGCCCCATCAGTTTGTGGAAGTCCAAAACTGATTACTATGTTAATTAGAGACTTGCCATCTTATATTGATCTCTGGAGTAGTAATTTCAGAGATGAGAATCATATATGTATAAAGCTGTCCTTCTCCTGAAAACATGGAATACCACACTGCAATTCCCGAAAGAGAGTGGTGGACAACCTGAAAGTGATCATTGCAATATTAGGAACTTGAACTCACTGCATTTAACATGAAATATATATATATATATATATATATATATATTATTTACAATAGAGATGAGCACATGATGGCCTTGAAGCAGTCTTTTTTTTTTGGGGGCGGCCTTAAATATTCCTCAAGACCTCCACTGTTTTTTATCCATATTTAAGGAGGATCACAACTGCCTCTGAAGTTGAATTTTCAAATGCATGATCAGATTCAGAAGACTTTCTTACGTGAAGAAGCGGGTGGACTAGAATCACCATAATTCGACCACAAAAGCTTCTTTGTGCTCGAGGGAAATTTTGAAAAACGAAGAAGTAAAGATAAGAAATATAATTAAGTACAAAAGCGAAGAAATGCACGCGCAAATTATCACACATTTTACACCAAAGAATCTGTAGATTTGCGCTAATTTAAGCTTGATTCTTCTACAGAGGACACTTACATACTCTACTCCACCTAAAGAGGGGTACAGCCATAAGATCATTCCAAGATCAGCAATGAAGTATCCAACGGAGACCTGTCAAAAACCATCTAGTTGAATACATTTTCACATGAAACCCAAGAGCAAGTGATGTGAAACTCTTCTCACAGAGAGGGAAAAACACAGTTGAGAGATTTATATCCACAGAGCAAGGGTATTACCAACAGTAATGAAGACATGCAAAACAAAACTTCATAAAGAGCACTTATTGCCCAATGAAACCAGGTGACATACACTACGTGATCCAGATGAGGTGTTTTATTTTTGTGGCATGCACGACATTTAAGGTAAATTGTACTTTTTGTTTTTACCCTTCTAAAACATTCCGTTAATTAGAAATGGATTGCTATAATACGATGTTAGATTACTAATACTCCAAAAAGCTTAAACCGTTAGGAGGTTCATCTTTTTTTTAGAAACAATAAGAAATATATTTAAAATCAGAAGTTCATCAATACCAGACTTTATATCATAAAACTGCATCCTAGCTGGATTATACCTTTCGAACGTCCTATTGAATGAAAAAAAACCACAGCTCACATGATGAAAAAAAGGCAAGAAAAGAGTTCGCCTAATGTTTAAAGCGTAATTGATGACAGAGACCATGGCAATACTAAAAGGGAACTTATAGCATATCTAGCAGTATAAGAGTGAAGCTACCAGTTATTATTCTAGATTTAAGCGTACAAGGTTTGAGACTTTAAGCCATTTATAAAATTGCAGCATAATCGTACAGAAAACAATTGGACAAAAGAAGAGCCACTGTATTAAGCATAAACCAATAATCTCGAAGGAAATCATGTTGCAGAAATTATTTAGAAGAAAATTCATTGCATACTTGATGTAGTGAAATAACCACCAAACTCAATCTTCACATCTAAATTTGTAACAATCCAAGCCAAGTTGTTGCATTTAAACCATACTGAGAACAATTTTACCAATAGAAAAAGTGTGGAAAAATATTTTTCAAGTAATTATAGATGCAAGACACTAACAAATTAAAATGGATATTACCCCTAAAGCAAAATTAGACAGTGGTGAGCTTCGGAATGTGATAGAGCCGGCAAGCCGCTGGTCAGAGAAAAGATCTGACCAGAACACAAAGTACAAGGACATAATTGTGATGAAAATGGCATGAATAGTGGAGATACCTCTACCAAAATAGAACACTGAATTAGTATGTCTATATTAATAAATCAAGGATGTCCAATATATTTGTTGCAGAAATGACAAAAGGGAAGAGAAACTCACCGATTATTCCACTCAATTTGTTGGATTTTTGTAAGACTGGCATAATTCTTGATATAAGAGTTACTAAGTAACTGGGTTAGATCATAAACCTGTGGTTTAGATTCAGTTAGGATGGCTACAGAAACCAGGAAACTTAACTAATATGAAAAAAATATACTCAAGAATTGACTTTGGTACTCGAAAAAAAGACATGCATTACAAATTGACAAGGAAACACAAGAAAACAGCAGCATTTTACATAGAAGATCAATATCCAACTGAATTACTAATTCTCAAGTCCATAAGATAACAACATACCAATTTGCAGAAAAATATGCCAGCAAGGATGGAAATGTATGGAAAAAAGGGGTCTGCCAGTAAGTAGTTTCTAACCAACACCCCAGCCTGATTTTGGTAAGACTTCATAGTTATAACTGTGTCTTCTGAGATTGCCATAACGAAAATATACCTTGGATCTCACGTTTAACCAACAGAGATCATTTCCCTTCTGTAGTTTCTTTTGCATTTACTGCTCTATATTTTCCACCATTATCTGTTCTTAACAGCCATAAACAAAAATGTTAGCACTCAGAATAGAAATATCAACGATATAAAGATGCATGTCACTACCATAGAAGAATGTGATTACTAAGTTTCTTTTGTCCCCCCCTAAATACCTTTTGTTAGCAGCATTAAGTAAAATGAACATTCTGCATAACTAATAAACAACATATACGACCATCCTATTACAACCTGTGAAGAAGAACCTTAAGAATGATGGTTCAAGTATCTAGCATCAATTTTTTTTTTTTATTATTTTTGTTTCAACATTTAATGAATTACAATTTACAATGTTAGACATTCTCAAGTAAACAGTATATCCTTTTACACATAAATCCAAGTTGATTTTCTTTTTTTAAATAAATAACTACAAAATAAAACAAGTTGGATTTTCTTTTTTTCAATAAATAACTACAAAATAAAAGAAGTGATTAGCCTGAGGAGGAACATTAATACAAGACCAAAGGAGATGAAAGCATTTCCTTTACGAGACATAAACTTACTAACAAGTAAATTCTTAAGTTTTGCAATGACTAGACAAATTAAACAGCACTAAAGCTTTGACTGACCCTGCCCACCCCCTTTATCCGGTTCGTTGCGGGCAAGGACAACGACCATCAGTATTCGTTTACCCTATTTTAGATCATGGATAGGTACCACATCATTTTCCTTCATTATTATTATATGATATAGCTCCGTGAAAGGAATATATTAAGCTGTACCAAGAACTAGATCCTGAGAGGAAAAAAAAAAATTATCCATTGTACATGAGCGTCAAGTCACCCGAATGAAAATATGCAAATGTTAGTTCCAAGAACTCTTATGGGAACTTTGTATAAAAATTCAATGTTCTTATTTTTGAAACTACTATGAGTAGATTCTAGAATGTTGTATCATTAAAATTGCATATGACACCTCATTTTAGATCACTAAGTTCTGTTACAAGGGTGTTTGAAAAGCTCGTGAGAGAATTCTTGTTGTGGGAAGGCCAAAGTGGAGGTAATGAAAATTGTTGCTACGTTGAGAATGTGGCTGTAGATATTTCCAATGAAAGAAAATTCTTTGTCCTTTATGGTCGGTACTCGTTAGAAGTAAATAAGAGTTACATCCTAAAGTTTGGGACTCAATGTAGTAGTGACTAGAGGCTCATTTAGAAACCCCTGGAAATTTTACTTCTCAACGAAATGAATCATAGGGATGGGCTATAAAATTGTTTTTGGGCAGATGTCTAGTGGGTGAAAAGTCATTGAATCTTTCTCATTCTAAATTATACTAATTGACTTCCGTTCAAAGTCTACATGGAAGAGGTTTACTTGGCTTCTTCCACTAATGAGATTAATTGGATCCTTCAGTTAAAAAGGAATCTCAATGATACAGAAACTTTGGATATAGTTCCTTTGCTGTCCATCTTCAATAAGCAGCGGTCTAGCAACCGTTTCAGATTCTCTTGTACATCACCTTTGTTTTCTCATTGACAAAGCTAACTGTCCAAATTTGAGCCTTTTGACTTTGTTTAGAATTCTCGCATTCCTTACCTCAAAATAATAATAATTATAATAATAATAATAATAAATAAATAAAAATATCTAGTATTCCTGTGTGTTGTGTGGTTGGTGCTTCACAGGAAGATTAACTCTTATAATATGGTCCAGAGGAAGAATTCACATTTGGTAATCTCTCCTTCCTCTGTGTGTTGTGTGCGATGTAGGGGGAATCAATTGATCACCTTTGCCTACGCTGTAAAGTAGCTAGGAGTTCATGCGTTAGTTTGTTTAGGGAGGCAGGATTTCTGCCTTTGAAAGAAATAAATAATTATCTTCCTTTGGCTTCTATTGATAAACTCTTTTGAAGACTTTCATTTTTCTTAAATTGTACTGAATTGGAAGCATGTTTTGGGTTGTTAATGTTTCTCCTCTTTGTTGTAATTTTGTTGTTTACTTCATCTTCTTTAGAGGATCCTTCATCCCCTTTTCTAGTATTACAGTTTTAAAGTATTAACCATATTCTGTTTTTTAACAATAAAGATAAAAACGAGTTGTATATCACACCTGATACGTAATTTTATTACGCTACAAATGATCTAGAGAAGGAAACCTTCCCTTTAATGTTCACTAGACAAAAATATAAAACTGAAGAATAAAATTAAAAAGAAAAATGAACTATTAGAAAGAAACAGCCGGAGAATTCAAAGGCCGAGCTCAATGACTTCGCTGATAAAATAAGTACATATCTTTCATTTTCTTTAAAATTTAATTGAACAACATTAAGTGGATAACAGATGATTTTGAACAAGAAAACGACACAACCAAGAGATTAATGACCGAAAAATTTGAAATGCAATAGAAGATTATGGTCGCGCTCCCATCACAGGAAAACAAAAATAGAAACCAGATTTAAGCACATAGAAACAAACAAGAAACCAGAAGATCCAGCTGAGGTTATCAAATGGGTATTTTCAAAATAAGATGTAGAACTAACAAATGGACATGCAATCAACAGTAAATTCAAGATTTCTTCCTTACAAGATCACAAACCAGAAATCTGAATCAGCAAAAAGCTTGCAGAAAATTAATGGGGTCTGAAGAGCTTACCATAAACACAGAAGTCCATGAAAGGGAAACATAGAATCAGAGGAGAAGTTAGTTCATTCAATGGGGGTGACTTGCTTCAATTTGTGGCTGAAACAGAAACCGAAAGGGGCAAAAGGGGAAGGAGGTGATACTGACGGGGCAGGTGTGCTGTTGTCAATGGGTGGATTTGTTAAGGGTCCCACTATAGTTGGTGCTGTTTGTGGTTTTTTTGGCTACTAGTTGGTGCTTCGTTGTGAAGGGTGATGGCTCAGTCGCGTGTGGAATGAATTTCATCTTATCTTTTTTAGCAAAAACGGAAAAGGAGAGAAAAAATTACTGGGTGTTTCGAAAGACGTAGTTTTTATCAATTTTTTAGTTATAAACAGTATAAAATTTTTATATGTTATTGTAAAAAAATACTAAAGTGTAAAGCTCTCACATACCATAATAAAAATAGTTCTAACCAATAATTTTTACCATCCTTTCAAACACCTTTTTAATTCCAAGTTTATTTGTTTTCCACCTAATCACATGGCAAAACAAGGATAAAGAATAATGTGATTAATTGATTATTGGATAAAGAGGATTAATACACGGATGATTCCTTAACGGTTTACTCCAATCCTGCTTTTACCCTTAACTTTTGAAAAAACTCGTTTTAAATCTTATTATATTACTTTGTTATTAGTGGCCAAAATTAGAAGATTTGTAAAGTGAGAAGCTGAATATAAAGATTTTGATAGCAATACAAGTTTATCATATTTGTTAGTCACAAAATTTTAATCTAAAAAAAAGTAAGCTGAATTTGTATAGTTCCATACTATATTGAATTTTATGTTACTTTTTAGCAAAAAGAGAAAAGAAAAAATGTACATCTTCATTTTTTACCTATCTTATCACATGGAAAGCAAGGATAAAGAATAATTTGACAACTAATTATTGCATACAACAATAAAAAAAAAAAAAAACATTTCTTACTTCACACTTTAAAAATGTATTTATTCATGTCATAAAAAACAAAGTTCAATAATATTGCGTCACACTATCACTTATACCACTTTTTTAAAATAATTACTGTGAGTTGTTTTAGAAAAAATTCCTAACTAATTTGAATCTCTTCCTCTTTTTCTATCATCTATCACAATATTTTTTAATAGCATAATAAGTTTCAATTATGTATCATATTTATAAAAAAGAAAGTTTAAAAAGATGATCTTTATGAAAATTCTTATTGATACCCATTTTTTCACAAGGCGCAAGCCCAATCTATATCCTATGACATGACCCAAGGTAAGGTACATGGACTGCAGTCATGTTCTGGGATTCTCTAGGTGGCCAATGTTTGGAAGGGCAAAAAACATGAACAAGCCTATTATACTCAGTCTAATTAGACTTTCAACCCACTTGTTAGGTTTTAACTCTGTTTGGAATTAGAATAACATAGATATGAAGGAAATTAGAATAAACTATAGTCAAAAGGCTCATTCCAAAGCCTTAGCCCAATATTAGAAAAAAGCCAATTCATTTCACATGATATACCAGCCCATAAGCATCAGCTCACCTGCTGCACTAGCTCAGCTACCCACCTTAGGGTTACATGATTCTTTTCCATAAAGGACAAGCCAACTCTTTATCTAAGCTAGTCAACATGGCAATAAACCCAAGGTCTTATCATATACAAAAAATGGCAAGGCAAACTCTTCCACTTTGGTTTCCTTAGTGACAGATCACCCAAAATGGGCTTGTTAAGCCAGTTGAGCATCAGGGCACTTATCACCCCTATATTATGTACTTGACCAAATTTAAACATGAAGAGAAACTTTTCCTATGGTAAGAAACTTCCTTTTTTGGGTTTTCCCATAGAACTAAGCCTAGCAGACCCCTTAACGAAGCACCCAAAATAGAATACCCCTAACCAAACGGAAACCACTTCTTTTCCTATAAATACCCCCCATTATCACCTTCAAAACAACAATAAAAAAACAAGGCTGAGTCAAGGCAAACACCACATTAAGACTTCAATACCCCCATGGTCACCATCTTCCTCATTCTCTCTCTATCTCCACCATCCTCTCCATTAACGACCAACCTTTGGGGGGAACGAGCCACTACAAAAACTTTATAATGACCACCTTTACCAAGCTTAAACCACCATATCCCTATCTCAAGTCTGCACAAGACCATTTCAAAACTTCCATAAACATTATAACGGACATCAAACAACCTCATTGCCTAAATCATCCACCACCACTTGTCGAAAACTCAAAAGCTCCATCTTTTTCAAAGAGCCCTAAGAAAGCGTAAGATCCAAACACCACCACTTTTAAGCATGAAAATACAATAACAACCACAAAGCCCCAAGAAAGCATAAGATCCAAACACCACCTCTTTTAAGCACGAAAATACGATAAAAACCCCACTAAAATCATGTCCTTTTATAACCAAGTAAAGCCCATTAAAGATTCATCACCTTTTCTCTCTAGACTTTCCTTCTCTAAGTGACAAACTACCCCACTTGATAGAGACTACACCCATTATCTCTATCCTAAGAGACCAACTAATCTTACTATCTCACTTAAGCATCACCTCAAACCCCTATGGGCATACCTTCACCACCAAAGGCATAGGAAAACTCTCTATGACCACTCATACTTCTCTCTCACACCAATCGAGCATTTGGAGATCTTCTTTGATGAAGCCTTCATCGTTAACAAAGTCAGAATTGTAATGGGTCTCACTGTCAGACGCTACCATCCTCGAGGTTACTCAGGTCTAGCCATAACCCAACCAGGGCCATTACCAAGTGAGTCTAAAAGCACGTTTTGACTACTCATAATGCAAAGACTATCATTGCAGACCAACTAGCCTCTATCACTCAACGTGCTACCATCTTCGCTCTTAATAGACAACACATTCAAGCTAACCAAAAGAGGCCATGAAGTCTACACCCTTCATATACAAAGGCTTACCACGATAAAGGCCCAACATTTCACAACTCCACTGAGGAAGCTAGACTAGGATTTCATGATGTTTTTGTACATGTTCAAGAGGATGAAAACATCTCATGAAGGTGGCACCAAAGTATGAATTGTTGGATATATAATACGCAACATAATTTTTAAAATTTTATATCAAAGTATTTTTCAAAACACAAGTTTGACATGCTATATGCATAAATTAACCAGATCTTACTAACCTCTGTGTGCCGAAAAGCTCCTGCAATTAGTGAAGAGAATTAACGTTTCAGAAGGACCTCAGCCAACTGGCCTTCTTTGCTATCCTCTATCCACAATTGGAGTGAGTGTGGGCCCACACGTACAGCTCTTCCTCTAGGTGACACTCCTTCCAACCAATTGAGAGAACCCAAAGTTAGTGTTCGTGATTTGTGAACAAGAGCTCTCATAGAATTCAGATTCTCACCAGCAGAGTATATCTCTTAATCTCTCAATTAATCTGAATAACTTATGTGACTTACTTCCTATTTATAGAGGTTGGGTCTAGGGTCAGTCCTTATCAGATTAGGACTCAAAAATTTGAATCAGAATCAAATTCAGATCAATATCTAATAAAATCCACATGAAAACGTGTAATCTTTTTTCTGTGCATTGGTAGGCCGATCTGCCTAATCGACAGGCCAAACTTACCCCATCGGTAGGCCAAACTTGCCCCATCGGTAGGCCGAACTTGAAGATCAGCATGCGGAACTGCTGAAAAAATATCTCAGCGAATCTTTTATTTTTCACCTGAGATTCTATAGGATAAAGTCTCAGTTTTAATTCAAATAACCCAATAGAGAAGTTATCTAATTAAAACAACTTTATCTAGATAATCTTTAGGAAAATAAATGAATTCCTAATAATTCTACAAGTTTATCTTGATTTAATTTATTAAAAATTAAATCAATTGATAAAACAGACAAGAATTATCCGATCTCAATAATTCAACAAGTTTATCTTGAATTAATTTTATCACAAAATTAATTCAACTGATAAATAGACATGAATTATTTGATTCTTTTGAATTTCAACCAATCTAATAAATCTGACCTAAGTCACCAATTATTTAAAAAACACATTGTATCATTACATGATGTTATGAGCTAGCAAAGAGGACCAAATGGACCTATATAGTTCAAGCTCCCGATAATTACGAAACCCAATATCCCAAACATATATTTCATAATTATCAATTCCAACGCTACTCCACTAAAAGCTAGGAGCTACACTCTCGAACTATATAGAATTACGAAGCCCGTATAGCTAAGTTTCTATGACATATCATAGTGTATCATATCCCCATAGGATTATCCATAACCGGCTTAAGGACAAGTTCTGTCTTACTTTCTCAATTATTTTTATCTTACATTTCATTATCTCACCATCAGAAAACTTACCATCCAAAGACAGTATACCATTCAGTTACACATATGTATCCAAATGGTTAAGCACTCCAGTTTTTTAATTACAGGATAACGCATATAAGAGGATATCATTACTCCTAAAGAGGAGCTATGGATTCCATATCTATGAATAACAGGTCTACGCTACCAAGAGTCATGCCTCCAACGTACCGGCATGCATATCACTATTAAGATGTGAGTGTCACCCTTTGGTATGTCAAAAGACACAAGTTAAGATATTGGGCCCACTATTCATCTCAGGATTAAGATACAATATAAATGATTGTCTAAAAGTGAATTGATTTGCCGAGACAGAAATATTAATCCAAATCAATTCACTTTATGTCCCGATCCAACACATCGTCACCTATGACAACGTGCCAATGTTTCAATTCATGGAGTCCACCTCTGATGGTCTAGACAAACTATCTCCCAATAGGGATATAGACAACATAACAATCTTTACATGAATAAAGTGCCTAACTTTATTCCCTCAATTACGGATCTTATGTTTTAGACCATCACCTTAAGAATCATGTCTTCCATATAATCTGTCCATCATATGACCAATTCTTAAAGGTTTAGAGCGACAATCTCAGACTATTGTTTGCTTAACATATATTCAACAAATATGAACATAAATAGGACAAGATTTGGTATATAAACAATAAATAAATTCTTTATTGACAAAAAATGTCTCTAGAAACTTATTACATTCTTACTCCTTAGGGCATACATGTCTAACAATCTCCCATTTGCACTAAGTGAGTAAATATGACAAAGCTCGCATCCCCATAGCTTTCACATGCCTCTCGAAGACTCTTCCAGTAAGTGTCTTCGAAAATGGATCAGTTAAATTGTTCTCTGACGCGATCTTGCACACCGTGACATGCCCGCCCTCAATAAAGTCCTTTATCACATGATACTTCCAATCAATATGCTTACTCTTTTGTGAAATCTTAGTTCCTTAGCATTAGCTACTGCTGTACTGTTATCACAGTACAATGATACCACCTTATCCATACCAGGAACTACCTCAAGATCCCCAAGGAACATGCAAAGCCACAGTACTTCTTTGGAAGCATCACTAGCTGCCACATACTCGGCCACCATCGTTGAATCCGAAGTGCAATCTTGCTTGACACTTCTCCAACTGATGGCACCGCCGCCCAAAGTAAACACAAAACCCAAAGTCGATTTCCTAGAATCCAAATAGGATTGAAAATCTGAGTCAATATATCCTAGAGGAGTCAAGTCCTCACCCGAATATACAAGCATGTACCCTCGAGTCCTTCTTAGGTACTTGAAAATATGCTTTACCGCAACCCAATGGTTTGGTCTTGGATCTGCCTGAAATTGACTTACAATCTCGACCGCATAACAAATATCCGGTCTTGTGCAAAACATGGCATACATGAGACTACCCACTGTCGAAGCATAAGGCACCTTCTTCATGTATTCTCTTTCTTCCTCAGACTTTAGAGAGTCTTTCTTTGAAAGAGTAATTCCAGACCTAGATGGTTGCCCACCTTTCTTGGAATCCTACATTGCAAATCTCTTGAGAATTTTATCTATGTAGCCGACCTGGGACAAAGCTATCATTTTGTTCTTCTATCCTGAAAGATCTAGATACCGAAAACAAAATTAACCTCACCCAAGTCCTTCATGTCAAACTGCTTAGTCAACCATAATTTGACCGATGACAATGCCCCAACGTCATTGCCAATTAACATAATGTCATCTACATAGAGCAGTAGAAAAACCACATTCCCATCTTTAATGTATTTGTGAACGCATGGCTCATCCACATTTCTTGAGAACCCATAAGTCTTGATCACCTGATCAAATCTTATGTTCTAAGAATGAGAAGCCTGCTTAAGTCCATAAATTGACTTTAGCAGCTTACAAGCCTTACCCTCTTCTACCTTTGACCTTGAACCTGTCTGGTTGTTCCATATAAATGGACTCATCAAGATAGCCATTTAGAAAAGCCGTCTTGTCATCCATCTGTTAAATCTCGTAGTCGAGAGCAACAGCTATAGACAAGAGAATCCGGATGGACTCAAACATGGCTACAGGCAAAAAGGTTTCCTCGTAATCGATTACTTCCTTTTGCATATAACCCTTAGCTACCAGTCTAGCCATAAAAGTTTCGACCTTTCCATCCACTCCTCTTTTTCGCTTGTAGATCCACTTACACCCTATGGGTTTTACCCATTCGAAAAGATCCACAAACTCTTAAACATGATTAGTCTCCATAGATTTCATCTCTGTGTTCATGGCCTCTATCCAGAGTTTTGAATCAATATCCTCCATATCCTCTGCGTAAGTGTAAGGATCCCTATCATGTTCATCAGGTTCAGCCAAGAAGACCTCCCCATTGAACATATACTTCTTAGGTTGGCGCACGATCCTCCCACTACGCCAAAGTCCCTTAGGTTGTTGTTCAAGTTTGTTTGGTTTTTCTACACTGATCAGAATGGTTTCATTTAGAACCTCTGGAGTGATCGGATCACTCCTTAACTCCTCAAGCACCACTTTGTTTCGAGGCTTAAAGTCGTCTATGAAATTCTCATCAAGGAAAGTTGCATTAGTTGAAACCACGACTTTATTTTCCTTTGGGTTATAAAAATAACCCCCTTTAGTCTCTTTTGGATATCATACAAACACGCAAACTTTCGAACGTGCTTGCAACTTATTCGCATCCTTGAACAGGACATGAGCCAGACATCCCCATATACGAATATGGTTTAAGGATGTCTTCCTGCCCGTCCACAACACGTGAGGAGTTTTAGGGACCGATTTTGAAGGCACATTGTTCAAAAGATAACATGCGGTTTGTAGTGCATATCCCCAAAAGGACAAAGGTAATGATGAATAACTCATCATGGACCTTATCATGTATAATAAAGTCTTATTCCTTCTCTTCGCTTTTCCATTCTGTTATGGAGTGCCCAACGTAGTAAAATGGGATAAAATCCTATTCTCTAATAAGTGTCCCATGAACTCATCAAAAATGTATTCTCCAACTTAATCAGATCAAAGTGCCTTTATAGGTCTACCCAATTGTTGTTTCACTTCAGCCTAAAACTACCTGAACTTGTCAAAAGTTTCACTTCTGTGGTGCATCAGGTACACATACTCATACCTTGAGTAATCGAAAATAAAAGTGACAAAGTACTCATACCCTCCTCGTGCCCAGATGTTTATTGGCCTGCAAACATCACTATACACAAGTTCTAGAACCCCTTCGACTCTATTACCCTGAGACCCCAATGGTCTTTTGGTCATTTTACCCTTCAAACAAGATTCATATTAAGGTATAGATTCCACCTTTAACTGACTTAAAGGTCCATTCCTGACCAACCTTTGATCATATTCAGGTTAATATGACCAAGGCGCAAATGCCAAAGATAAGTCTTATTAGAGTGAGAAGTTTTAAGTTTTTTAGAGTTATTATCATTCATCTCAGCATTAAGCAGTAAGTCCATCTTAGGTTTAATAAAATATAGATTATTTTGCATCCATCTAGAACAGATAAAAGATTTGTTTTTATGAATCACCACTTTATCATTAAAAGAAACCAAATAGGAGTCTTTAAATAAACAAGCTACATAAATTAAATTCCTTTTAAATTTAGGAACATAAAAACAATCTCACAAAATTAAATTCCTATAACTATCAAAATAAAGATGGACGTCTCCTACTACTTTTGCTAAGACCAAGGATCCATCACCCATCCAAAGTGTGAAGTCTTCATGTAGTAGACTTCTCATTTCTTTGAACTCCTATAGAGAAACACAAACATGATTAGTTGCACCAGAATCTATGACCCAAATATCACTAGATTCCTCAACTAAACAAGTTTCTAAATACAAAAGATCAAACCTACCTCCTTTGGAAAGGAAGTCCTTACAATGCTTCTTTATGTGCCTGATCTTCCGCAGAAGAAGCACTTAAGCTTCTTTGGGTTCTTCTTCTTCTTTTTCTTGCTCTTGGTGCTAGCAGGAATAGAAGACTTCTCGTTCTTGGCCCGTTGCTTCTGTCCATTCCCAGAGTTAGGATTGGAACCAGAAGCAGCTACCATGTTGGCCTTTCTACCTGTAGGAGACTCCTTAATCAACAGTTTGAACTCCTATAATTGTTTCATTAATTCTATTAAGGTCATATCCCGCCTATTACTTAAATTAAAAGTAGCTCTAAATGGAATAAATTCCTTTGACAGAGTCTCAAGGACCACAGTCATCTGAGTTTCAACATCGATGTCGGCTCCATTGGCTTGAGCCTCAATGAGGTAACCCATGACCAACATCATGTGCTCCTTTATAGATGTCCCCGGCTTCTGCTTACAATTAAGAAGTTTCTGAAGTGCCCATTGCCGCTTTGTTATGGCCTGGCCTCCAAACATATCTTATAGATTATCTAAGATCTGCTTTGAAGTCTCATAATCTTCATGTTGAGCCTACAGCACGTTATTCATGCTGGCCATAACATAGTAGCAAGCCTGATCATTTGCATCTTTCCAGCAATCATACGCTTGGAATTGTTCATTAGTGGAATCTCCCGTAAGCTTAGGAGGGCAAGGGGTTGTCAGCACAAATTTCAGTTTCTCAAAGGAGATGACGATATCTAGGTTCCATTCTCAATCATTATAATTCTCTCTAGTTAATAGGTTTTTGTCAAGTATCGAAGATAAAGCATTTTTAGACATTTTTAATCTACAATAAAGAATCATATACCAAACATAAGCAAACATATCATAATAATTTAGTAAGATAACACAATCATATAAAAAACATACAAATGTGTTTATGTGTCAAAACTTTGAAAATATCACAATCTTACAACGATAATTTCCAACTCATAATTCAGCAAGCTCCTACGGGAGTCATGCCAAATTCAATCAGGAACACGGATCCCCTCTTAATTAATATATGCCAACCAGGACTCATATGATCCAGCATATATTAATAATCGTTTCTTTGGCCATTAATTCTATTAACAGAGCTCCCAGGGGAGGTTAATAATAAAATTAACATGAGTATATAACCATCGTTTCAATAGCTTATCCATGATTTATAATCACCACCTAGGGGTGCGCAACCATAAATCATGCTAAAATACCTTATCTTCTCAGAGATCCAATCTGGTACATGATAGAAATCCCTTCCTAGGGGTCGGGACCACCATGTTTTTCCTAAAGACCAACGATGGAGGCCGTAGGCCCTCTCTTCGAAAACCTTCTCCCACTCAATCTTTTGAAATCAAGGTTTTATTTCAAGAATATGCATGAAAAATTTTTGCGGCACTCCCTATTCTATATGACATGTTATCAATATACATGGCAAATCATATTACAATGTAGATAAGCAAAGCAATCAAGCAAAGCTACAAACAAAATAATAATAACCGTAATATTATGGTTCCATCTTAGAAAATAGGAAACAAAGATTACAAGAGAATAATCGAAACATATTATCGACTCTTCATCCTTGAATTCTTAAGTTGTATCCTTCTTCATGTAATGTCCATCTTCAAGTCTTCAATCTCGTATGAATCGAATACTTCATATTTCTAGTCATATCCAAATTTATTGTCTCTCAGAATTGTCCCAAAAATAAAATTAAAATTGCATTAAAAAAATTACACCTTTTTTGGAAAAATTTCTAGCTCTCTGTCGGCAAGCTGATCTGGGTGATCAGCCTACTGGCCATGAGCCATCGGCCTTCCGATCTTCATAGATCAGCCTACCGATTCATGACAGATCGGCCTGCCAAACTAGAAGTTCGGCTGCCACTAGAGCCACCTAATTTTTGCCACGTTGTCGGCCTACCAAACCTTACGTCTGGCCTGTCGATTAGCGACCATCGGCCTGCCGAACTGGATGGTTCGACATGCCAACCTAGCAGAAATCACCATTTTTAGAAAATACAATTTTAATGTAATTCATCAATTTGATTTATAACAATTCAAAAACATAAAATTAGAGACTCAGGAAATACCTGAAAGTGCCATCATCTATCTTCTAGATCTGCCTTCTAGATTTGTCTTCTCCGAATGATTATTTACTTACAAAAATTCTTGCAAATTCAAAATTAAATAATAATTCTAAGACGAAGATGATAGTTCGCCATCTAATTACATGAAAAACCTAGATACACATTCTAATCTCTAAGGAACCATAGCCGGTATAAATTAATTAATTAATTAATAATTAAATAATAATTTAATCAATCATAATTAATTAATAAGCATTCACCATATAATCCATAACAACATATAAAATATATAGAAAGCTAGAGTGCCAACTCTCTATAAAATTAAATTCAAGCATATGACAGATTAATATCACAAAATTTATACATATAGTATGATCACAAACTCGTAAATTTATGTAAAAACCATGGCTCTGATACTAATTGTTGGATAAATAATATGCAGCAGAATTTTAAAAATTTTATATCAGAGTATTTTTCAAAACACAAGTTTGACATGCTATATGCATAAATTAACTAGATCTTACTAACCTCTGTATACTAAAAAGCTCCTGCAATCAGTGAAGAGAAGTAACGTTCTAGAAGACCTCAACCAACTGGCCTTCTTTGCTATCCTATATCCACGATCGGAGTGAGTGTGGGCTCACATGTACAGCTCTTCCTCTAAGTGCTCTCCTTCCAACCAATTGAGAGAACCACAAGCTAGTGTTCGTGATTTGTGAACAAGAGCTCTCAAGGAGTTTCAGATTCTCACCAGCAGAGTATCTCTCTTAATCTCTCAATTGATCTAAATAACTTATGTGGCTTACTCCCTATTTATAGAGGTTGGGTCTAGGGTCAGTCCTTATTTGATTAGGTCTCAAAAATTTGAATTAGAATCAAATTCAGATCAATATATGATAAAATCTGCATGAAAATGCGTAATCTTTTTTTCGTGCATCGGCAGGCTGAACTACCGAAAAAGATCTCAGTGAATCTTTTATTTTTCACCCGAGATTCTATAAGATAAAGTCTCAGTTTTAATTCAAATAACCCAATAAAGAAGTTATCTAATTAAAACAACTTTATCTAGATAATCTCTAGGAAAATAAATCAATTCCTAATAATTCTACAAGTTTATCTTGATTTAATTTATTAAAAATTAAATCAACTGCTAAATAGACAAGAATTACTCGATCCCAATTATTCAACAAGTTTATCTTGAATTAATTTTATCACAAAATTAATTCAACTGATAAATAGACATGAATTATTTGATTCTTTCAAATTTCAACCAATCTAATAAATCTGACATAAGTCACTAATTATTGAAAAAGCACGCTGTATCGTTACAGGATGTTGTGAGCTAGCAAAGGGGACCAAATGGACCTATATAGTTCAAGCTCTCGATAATTACGAAACCTAATATCTCAGATATACATTTCATAATTATCAATTCCAACGCTACTCTACTAAAAGCTTGGAGCTGCACTCTCGAACTACATAGAATTACGAAGCCCGTATAGTTAAGTTTCAATGATATATCATAGTGTATCGTATTCCCATAGGATTATCCATAACCGGCTTAAGAACAAGTTCTGTCTTACCTTCCTGATTATTTTTATCTTACGTTCCATTATCTCACCATCAGAAAACTTACCATCCAAAGATAGTATACCATTCGGTTACACTTATGTATCCAAATGGTTGAGCATTCTAGTTTTTCAATTACAGGATAACGCATATAAGAGGATATCACTACTCCTAAAGAGGAGCTATGGATTCCATATCTATGAATAACAGGTCTACGTCACCAAGAGTCATGCCTCCAACGTACCGGCATACATATCATTATTAAGGTGTGAGCATCACCCTTTGGTACATCAAAAGACACAAGTCAAGACATCAGGCCCACTATTCATCTCAGGATTAAGATACAATACAAATGATTATTTAAAGTAAATCAATTTGCAAAGATAGAATTATTAATCCAAATCAATTCACTTTATGTCCCGATCTAACACATTGTCACCTATAACAACATGCCAATGTTTCTATTCATAGAGTCCACCTCCGATGGTCAAGACAAACCATCTCCCAATAGGGATATAAACAACATAACAGTCTTTACATGAATAAATCGCCCGACTTTATTCTCTCGATTGCGGATCTTATGTTTTAGACCATCACCTTAAGAATCATGTCTTCCGCATAATTTATCCATCATATACCCAATTCTTAAAGGTTTAGAGTGACAGTCTCAGACTATTGTTTGCTTAACATACGTTCAACAAATATAAATGTAAAGAGGGCAAGATTTAGTATATAAACAATAAATAAATTCTTTATTGATAAAAACTGTCTCCAAAAACTTATTAGATTCTTATTCCTTAGGGCATACATGTCTAACATTAATAACTCTCCTAAGCTATAGTGTGGATTAATTATGGTTAAGTTGATACTCTAGTATTTTTAGTTATTTGTTTTCGTTGTTTTATTTTATTTGCTTAGTTATTTTCATTAGTTTCTCTTATTCGTTGCTCATTCCGATCATCTAAATAATCTTCAAGCCTATCAATTTTGGTACTTAATGTAAATTAAACACAATCCCTATAGGATCGACATCCGTACTCTAATACACTCTATTTCTTGCAACCATGTCCGCTTACTCGCGTAACAAGTTTTTTGTCCTGTTGCTAGCGATAGTTGTTTAGTTTTATTTAATATCGATACCAATTATCTCTACGATTAATTTGGATATTTTCCTTGCTTTTATTTGTTTTTAGTTTCCTTTGCTTTTAGTTTTTTTTTTTTTTTGTTATTTTGTTCATTTAGCGAGGTACTTTGCGATGTATCATCAACAAGTCCTCTTGAGATTTGCCCAACATGGTTTGGAACCAATGCATAGTGCTTGGTGGATATATAAAGAGTTGCTAGCTTAGTTGCCTCACCATCGATTCTCTAAGCAGTGTCAACTTCAAAATTTTCTCAATGTGTTATGTGCCACAACAAGAAAGTGGGTTGAAAGCGGAAATGGTAGCACCTATTTATACCAACTATCTATGGATGGTGCCTATTGTATGTTGGAAGACATGGCAGACTACGAACATTAGTGTTGGAACAATTCCAACAATTTCGAGCCTTGGTTTGAACCTAACCTTAAGAGACAAGTGTATCTCTGGAACGTCAAGCCATATTCATGGATTTTATAGAGAAGACTCGTCAATATATGAAGAGGGATTACAAAAATATAGAGAGGCTGGATCAGAAGTTTATAAGGATGAATACACTAATAGAGGAGTCATTCAAGACGTTGACAAGGGTAGAGGCAATGGGAAAACAAAGGGAAGCATTAGTAGTATCCACTCTTACTATAGATGTTCCAATTAGATACAAGTAAGATTGCCATCTTGAGGAGTCTACCCGATATGAGGAGCACTTGAAGATATTGGATGACGAATCTTTAAAGTTTAAATATTCTTTAAGTGAGGAAGAGACTGAAGACTTGGTTTTTGAAGAAGAATCACAAGAAGAAGTCTATGAGGCTCATTCGATTGTGTCCACACTGATAAATGAAGATCACATTTACGAGGTTTTGATGTGGCTAACATCTCCTCCACTAACATTAGCATCCTTCTTTCAAGCCCACCAGGCACATCCTCCAAAGCTAAATCTTTTTGGAATCATGTGTCAAGCATTTCCACATCTTGCTAAGCTTGAGGGCATCTTGACACAAGACCTATTTATTGTAATGACCGAAAAATCTAAAAATTAATAAGTATGATTAATTAAGAATTTTTCTATAATTACTCAGCTAAATACTTGAAAATGTACAAGTTTAGCGTTCATTAGTACGCAAATTTGAAGGTCTTAATAGTTGTAAGACCTTAAAACTAAATAATGTTGTGAATGCACGAATTTACGTGCTTTATTTATGAAACATGTAGCAATGTAATGTTATGATGATACATTAAAATAATTAAAAATAATTATTTAATGTGCTAAACTAAAAGTTTATAATTTATTAATTTCATGCATGAGCCAAAAAGATGATGTTATTTGGCAAAAGTGGAATTTCTAACTTATTATGATGATATAGAAAATTCCTATATGATGTCAGTTCAGTAAAAGAAACCCAGATCAAAAGTGATCATGAGCTCCATACCATAAATTGAAAATGGTGAGTACTAAGTTCAAATACGTAAGATTTATGACAATTTTACTACTATTGATCTCGGAATTTACAAAGATCATAAAGTAAGATAAAAATTTTAAGAAAGTAATAAGGATCATTGGAAGTTCGAGAATTCTAATGTTTTGAATGTGTATAGTTAATTATTGTACACATTAATAATTACGTAAAGTTTATTATTATTGTTGTAATGACAATAATAATAATAATAATAGCAGTTGTCATAATAATAGTAAAGAAGAAAAAGGACGTTGATGGGATCCACAAATGTTAATCTATTGTTAAAATGTGGAACTATAAATAGCTCTTTACGAGAAATAGTTTGGGTTATATCCGTAAAGCACGAGATTGTGCTAAGTTCAGAATTTTAAATTAAATTGACTTTTAGATAGTCAATTTAATTTATAAAATGTTTACAAAATTACAACTATTGTTTTCATAATGAAATTTGAAATTTACAATATGAAAATTTTTAACGAGAAGTATATGTTATAAATTTTAAAGTTTTAAAAGTATAATAATAATAATAATAATAATTATTATTATTATTATTATTATTATTATATTGAGCAAAGTTTTAAATACATAATATCTTTCTTAGAATTCATATACATGTATATATGCATATATGTGTGTATACAGTTACAAAAATAGTTAATCATCGGTTTTGAAGACAAATGTTTCAAAGTTTACGGTTTCAAAATTAAATCACAAAATCCATATAGTATGGATAACTTTTATGAAAATGATTTTATGACAGTATGAAGATGTTTATACGGCAATGATACAACAAGAAAATTAAAATTTATGTAATATTTTAAAGAATGAGAATATTATAATTTTAAAAAGTATAGTTATGTCTATGAAAATTTCAAGTTTATGGATCAAATTTGATCAACCCGACACAATGTGTATTTGACTGGCTGGAGCACAAGAGGGCCTATAAATACTTGACACAAAAAAAAGAGCCAATTAGATCAGCTCATCTCCCTCTCTCTCTACTTTCTCTCTCTACTCTCTCTCTCCTCAAATCCAGTCCAAGATTCGGCTACCATTTTCGACACCTCCCACACCAATGGGAAGCTCTCGTCAAGCTGAGTCCAACGGTGTGCTGTGCAGCCCAAAATGCCACCGGAGGAAGCCACACGCGCCGCCTGAAGTGGCGGTGAAGCACAAAATTTTTCGACGTGATTTCTCCTCCGTCCGACCACCGATCGGCACGATCTTGGTGTCAACGGACTCAAAATGAAGAAAGGAAAAGAATGAAACTGATTTTTGGGTTCAATTTCAGGTGGAATGGGCTCGACGAAGTCCTCCTATGTCTGCCGTCGAGCCACCGTTAGACCCGTCGTGTCACACCGTCGATGCCAAAACGATCAGAGGGAGATGGCGAACAAGACGCCCCAATCAATTGCTGGAGGTAGTAGCCCGACGCCGAAGTTCCAAGAGCCCCACCGTGGGAGCCATGGTGTCTGCACTTCCCGACCTTCTTCCCCAAAATTGATTGAGGTAAAACACTTAGTGAGGCACAAAGAAGCTTCCCCAACCCTCAATTTCATGCAACGATCACCGAAAACGCCCAACGGAGTTGCTCGCTTTTTGCCATCGGCTTGTCATCTATTTTGTTGTTCCCGTCAACGGTGAGTGAAATTGGTGCTTCGATCACGATCAGAAGAGCACGGGCAACATGTATGTGCTCTCAATTTCACGAGACGTCATCGATTCGATGGAGAACAACCTCCGCCGTCGACCGCCACCGTGAGCACCACAGAACCACCGCTTCATGCCACGTTGAAGAGAAGCAATAGAGGGGAAATACTAAGAGGCTAACACAGATCAAAATGCCCAGGTCAATTTAGGCCCAATACCAGCGGAGATCCATCGCCCTAGCCACCACGTTAAGCCAAGAATTTCGAGCTAAATCCATGTTGATCGAAGCCAAATTGTGTAAAATTGAGGCTGCCATCGAACTCAAAAGGTCCAAGACTACCAAGAGCCAAGATTGCAGCTTTTCAAGGTCACCGGAGCCACCGCACGCGCCCCACGCGCCGCCGCGGGTGGCCGGCCTCCAGCGAACCTCGGGTCCCAAGCTCTTGACCTCCAATCGACGATCTAAGACCACCTCCCGAATCATTTTGACGATCTAAACACGATGGTGCCCTCCGTTTGAGCTAATTCTACTCCGATAAAAATCATCTGGTACCAACTACACGTAGATCGAGGCAACTCAGACTACAGTAACGTAGTCCAGAATGATATTTTCAACAATAATAAGTCTCCATGGATCATTCCTAGCCATCCACAGTGGTACGAGGAGCACTGCTGAGGATGCAGCGTAGACTATAGATACAGCGAGATGTAATTGGACCCGTACAGCTCGGAGTCTAGGTAAGTAGGAATCTCACTTATAGTATGAATGGTTTTAAAAATAAATTAATTTTAAATATTTTCATAAAATTTATGAAAATGCATGATCAGTGATTTATTACATTGTTTTATGTTATGATGTGATATGTTATGTTATGACATGATGTGAAATGTTATGATGCTGATGATATGATTAATGTGTGATGTATGCAATATATAAATTATATTGTTTAATCACCTTCAAGTCAAGTATGATAATGATTTATGATTCATGTATGATTATGATTTACGATTCATGAGTTACAAAATTGTGATGTCATGTAGTGATAAGTCATACTGCATACACACATGAGGTAAGTGAAACTTATAAGACAAGTTAAGGGTGTCGTACCAACCTCCTGACCCAAGGGGAGGCTCCATGTTAAAGTAATGAATGATCTTGGTGTCATGGGGACCTCGCGAACCCTAACTTCCCAAGACTCGCGCGCAACCGGTACGATCACTCAGGCCCGAAGTAAGAAGATAAGTTACAGCTTAAATAATTAAGCATAAATCAAGTTGATAAGCAAGCATAAAATGCTCACGCATATTTTTATTAAAATGATTTTTAATTATATTTTGCGAGGCTAATTTCCAACTTGCTGAGTGAAAGCTCCTTTAAGTATGTTTATGCTATAGGTAAGAAAAACCTGTCAGCGGCACTTGATGGGCAGTGGTGAGTGGCGGACGAATGGTGAAGATGGGAATGGATACCGCTCATGCAATGTAATATTTTTGCATTATTATTTTACGAATTTATGCATGTTTTATTTTACGAAATTTCGTATGCTTACACTTTACGAAAATTATGTGCATATGAATAAGTAAATAATTTATGTAATTATGTTTTAAAAACCGAGCTTGTGATTATGCAACCTTGGTCCAGAGGATTTTAAAGTTTAAAAATGTTGCAATAGATAATGTAACAAATGTACAAAATATGTAAGAAAAAAAATTATAAGTTCATTTAGAATTACAAAGGATTTATTGAAGTTTTACATTATGTTAAGAAATGAAGTTTACGGATATGTTTTTATGAAGTTATTATGAAAGTCTAAAAGAAAAGCTTTAAGAAATTTGTATCTTAAACTTAAAGTTTTAAGTTATAATAAATTATATTTTGTTAAGTTTAAAAATGTTAACTTTTAAGAGAATACAATGTTATTTTTAAGATGTTAAAATTATAAGTAAAATATATAAATAATTGCTAAGAAAGTTTTAGAGAGCATTTAAATGGGATTTTATTTTAATATTTAATTTAAAATTATCTTGAAAATAGTTTTATTTAAATTGAGAAATGTCTTTAAAGTAATACTTGCTAAATAATTACTCTTATGTTTAAAAAGAAAAAGTTTAAGAAAAGTACTATGGTTATGTTTTAAGAAATTAATGTTATGAATTATGTAAATGATCATGCTTTTAGAAATTATAACTATGTTAAGACGTAATGCTTATTATTACGTTATTATCACATTTGAGAATTTTATGTATTACGTTAGGTTTACGCAATGAAGTTTTGAGAAATGATTATTATGTCTTTTAAAGTTATATGTTAAGAATTCTTTATTAATAAGAATTCATTTGTTATTAAGATTTGAAAAATAGTTATTACTTCCTCTAAGGTTTCATGTTAAGGATTCCACAGTAAGAATCTATTTTTAAAAAAAATTATCATGAATTTCTCTACCTTATTTGTAAGTAAGTTTAAGTTTATGAGCATTTTTAAGTTAAGTGACGGCCACGTAAGGGCGGGTCGTTACATTTATAATGTTCTACGACACCTACTGTGGGCGACAGTTGTTATTTGATGAGCATTTCTCCAAAAGTCAAGCAGACAACTTTAAAACAGGTGTTCTTGGGAGGCACCCTAAGCTCTACATCCCTTTATTCTTTTTATTTCTTTTACATTAGTTTGTGTTTGATTTTATTAGATGTTTCTAAGTTTTAGTTTTTTACTTAATTGCTTTAAGTTGTTTATTTCAAAGTTTTGCATTAATGTTTGAATTTTTTATGTTTTGATATGTGTTAAGATAATTGAGAGCTTAACAACTTGAGTTTTGGTGGAAAATGATTCGAGATTATAGACAAAACTCAAAAATTTGGGCTAGAAACCCTAGAGGTATATGTTCTCAACCCTTGCTCTTTTATTTCTACAAACATTAAGGACAATGTTTAGTTTAAGTTTGGGGGAAGGAAATGATTCTTGTTGGGTTTTGGCCTATAATTTTTTTCATTGATTATCATGATTTTCCTTGCATCACTCTCGTTTGATGATTTTTGTTTAGTTCTTTTAGGTTGTTTCCTTCTTTTAGTGGTGTTTTCTTTACTTGGTTGAATAAAATGTGAGTTTGATGAACGAAGATAACTAGAATTCTATAATGACGTAGCCACAAATTGTTTTCTTAGATCTTTAAAAATGTAATTCATTGAGATTTTTGTGTGCTTGACTAGCATTGATTGAACTTTATTTTTTACTCTCTACACTTGCACACCATAAATCATGATCACTTGAAATTTTAAACTTTTAGAACACTTATGTGCATTAGATAGGTGTTGACATCTCATTAACTTTAGAACCCATTTTAGTGAAATTCGACACGAAATCCTAGGTTAGGTGTCATTGAAGAGATGATTGAGACATTTGTTGGATCGTTTGAGCCTTTTGAAGCCAACCTATGTAAACTTCACTAGTACTTTCCACATTGTGCCTATATGACCTATTTCTTTCATTACTTACATAAGCCTAACCTAGCCATTTCATGAATTCCTTTCACTTAACCTATCACTGATGGGCATGTTTTCATCATTGCTTAGATTTGGAGATTGAGTTGTTAAGAGCAAGCATGAAAGTAGTGTGAATTTCAATTATGGTTTTATTGTATCCGTAAAGAAACTCTTAATTGTTTTCTTCTTATTTCTTATTTGTTTTCCTAGTTTAACCTATGCTTCGTTTCTCCCCACTATTTAAATGTATAAAGCCATATAAGTTTAGGGGAATTTCATTTTTTTAATTCAAAAAAAAAAAGAGCAAAAAAAGAGAATAAATTCTTGTGAATTTCATGTTGTGAGTTTTTGCATATATTTGTGAGTAACTTTTTGTGGGAATGATTGATAATAAAGGAATAATCTAGTTGGGAGTCGGTATGTGAGTTTTCTTTCGTTTCATGCAAGGCTCAGAGGTGCATTATATGTCTAGGGTGATTTGAGCCAAAAAAATGATCCTTTCTCACCTATCCTTTACCTTATTCTTACAATTATAAGCCTCAAAAGTCCTTAAGATCTTTGTGATATGCTAACCAATATTAGTGGAGAATGAAACGAACAATGGGGCTTATGGTAGTTTCAAATTTCATTATTAGAGATTTTTTGCCTTCCGTCTCATCACATAGGTCTATCCGAGCTTCAATTAGGATAGTGAGAGTGATTTAGCATACACTTACACTTAGAGAGTCTTGAATGAGGTGAAATCGATGTTTATGCATAATCGGTTACTGTTAAAAAATTGTATAAAATTGTATGAACAATAACATGTGTGTGTGTGTGTGTTAACTGAAATCCATTCAAAAAGAGATGAGATATAGAGACAAATTAAATGATCATACTTTTTTAAATTAGGCAAATGACCGTTTATCAATGATATAATCGATTTCATCATGATAAACTGATTAAAGTACTAATAAATTGATAAATTTATAAACTCGGGTTTATCTAAACCGAATAAATTGAGTTTATCAGTGATAAACCCAAGTTTATTAGAGACAAAAACCTAGTTTATCAATGATAAACCCATAAAATAAAAACTAACAGTGAACAAAAAATCCGACAATCCGACAAATCCGATATAACTCACCTAATGAAATCCGAGACAATCCAAATCTGACAAATCTGAATAAAAATTTCCATTAACTCATTCAATCCAATTTTTCATTGGGCAGTTTTGAGTTGAGTTTTTCAAAATCCGAGATAATCCGAACCCACCTAATATAAATATATATGTAAAATATTCATTATATATTTAATATTGTAATTTCAATATAATCATATACTTGAAAAAAAATCTTTATTTTCTTCCAAAAAAAATAATATCATAATTTATAAAGACTTCTTCTCTTTGGTTCCAAACTTTTATATTTTACTTTCTAGTTCTAGTTTATAATAAACACTACACTATACAATCCCTTAAAAAAATAAAAAATAAAAAAGACCTCACCATTTTCCACTCCAGCATAAACACCTGATACCTCGTTTGTGTTTCGTTTACAACCCTATCTATCTAAGTATCTATTTATTCACTTTAAAGTGTGAAAAAAGCCCTCTCTCTCATTCCATTCTATTGTTGCCAACATCCACATCCATGCCTCTCTTTCACCTGGTATTCTTTTTATCGGCATCGTCAACCCTTGGGTATTTGTTTTGCTTAGTTTTTATTATGTTTTGTTTATTAAGTATAACTTATGTATTTGAGCTTTCTTAGACATCCAATATGTGATGAATTTTAGTTTTATTATATATTTTTTTATTTTAGTAAATTATTAGTTTGAATTTTTTTCTTCTTTATAGCCATTAATCCGATCAACCCATTCAATCCATCTAAACTTTAATTGGGTAGGTTGCTTTTAAAGTTTAGGTTCATTAGGTGGATTAGATTTAAAATCAACCCATGCAAATTTTGATTAGGTGGGTTAAAAAATCCCATGAATCCACCCAACCCACTTGATGTTCACCCCTAATATAAACCCAAACAAAAAAAAAAATCCCAAACTCTTTTCTCTCTCATCTCTCTATTCCTCTTCCTCTTCTTTCACTACACCAGCCATCAGACAAGACATTGTTGTTGTCGGAGAAGGTCGCCAGACGCCATCATCGTTGCTTCTCTCTCCCTCTTCCTTATTGCCGTTGCCGACCAGAGCTACAACCATGTTGTCGCCTACCTCTGTGTCAAGTTTGGTTGTCTTTGCTCTAGCTAGCACCAGATCTTCGCTGGAGAACGAACGAAGCCGCACGTAAATTACCGGTGAACGCTTCTCGTGTTGGAATTAATTCCAATAAAGTATGGGCTACTATATTAAATAAATGTGTATTAATGCTATCACATAAGATTAGCCTAATTAAAGTGATATAATAAAATGTAAAGTTTTAGGTTTTAAAGCATCTCATAAAGTGTGGGCACAAAATTATGTGTAGAGACCTAAAGTCTAATTTATATTTTTATGATGGGCCAAAATAGAAATAAGACAAATTAAGGAATAATTTATAAAAGATTATGGTCCCTGAGTTATATGGTACGTATCTTTTTCTGGCATTCCATTACTAGAAAAGAGAGAAAGGAAGAAAAACTTCCTCTCAGAGAAACCGTACTGACTCAGAAGATTAAGAACCAAAATTCAACTGTTTAAATAGATTCAGATATGCTTTCGTTAAAATTTTTGATGAATTAACATAAGATTTGGGATTTGATGATGGCTTTCATTTGTAAAGTTCCTTCCAACAAGTGGCATTGGAGCCTCTTTATGTTGAATCATTGAGAAATATTTTCTCAAAATTTTTGGTTGAATTTCAATTTGAGAACAACTTTTGAGAAAATTTATGTTGAATTTGGCTTTATGAATATATATATTCGGTTATGTATAACTTTGACTGTCATGCATATATATTTAGAATTCGTTTCTGTTTAAGAAACTTTGCTTCTTTAATATCATACGGCAAGTCTGCCGAAGGAGAATTAAAGAAGAACAAAAAAATCGATTATATATATATATATATTGTTTCTTTTGATGGATCCAGCGCATGTACTGGAAAAGAAAAACGAATTCATTATATAAAAACAGTTTTTTTCTCTGTCAATACATAGCCTAGTTGCCGAGAAAAGAAAAAAAAAACAAAAATCGTTATATATATATATATGCGTGTTTTGGCTGATTCAACTTTCAAGAAATTTTTTCTTTCTTTTTGACCAAATCAATGGATGCAGCCATGTGCATGTGTAAAGGAATTTTTTTTTAATGTTATGTACGACAGTAACCTGCCGAAAAAAGAGAAAAAAGAAAGAGAAGAAGAAGAAGAAGATAGTGCTGACATGGGCCTTGGCCGTGACATAAGAAAACAAAAGGTGGGCTGGTTCACGATCCGGTTTGGGTTTACCTGACTCAGTTTAGTCTTAACTTAGTTAAAGTTAATCAATCAATAGTTGACTTTAATAGTTAATTTTGATCACGTTGACTTTTGATCAAAATTTTTTATTTTTTTATAATTTTATTTTTGGTTATTTATGGTGCAATTTTAAATTCAAATATTGGTATTTTATATGTATTTTAAGATGAATTAATTAAAGCAACATGTCACCAAAGTGGCATGTCTTGTGGAAATTAATTTATTTTGAAATATAAACAATTGTGTCCATGCAACTTATGTGAATATTAACCGGCCCAAAGATAGGCTAATATTTAACAGAATTGCATGTACATCTGTAGTAATAAACACGTGATAATTATTTGGTTCTTTATATGTGAACAGTAAATCAGCCCAAATGAAGATTTATTGTTTGACATGTTCTTATTGTTAGTGCTTGATTACCACACCAAAAGTACCAATTACAAGTTAATATTTTTGTCCAAAGACTAAATATTAATGCTATGCTAGGTATCTTGTGATGGGCCTTATCATTATTTGAATTTATTTAAGTATGATATGAAACTTATGTGAGCTTATTTTTTGTTGTTTTGTTCTCTGTTCAGTTACAAGTTCTGCTTCTAATATTTTTGCTAGCATCAAATCGATTCTCATGCTTAATGGCACAAACTTTAAGGCATGGCAAGAGAACGTTATGATTATTCTTGGCGTCATGGATCTACACCTTACGTTGAGGGTTGAACGGCCTCTTGACCTTACAGATAATAGTTCCTCTAAAGATAAGAGGGACATGGAAAGGTGGGACCGTTCGAATCGCATGAGTCTTATGATCATAAAGCGTGCTATTCTGGAAACTTTCAGGTGCACTATGTCCAAAAAGGTTACTACAGCCAAAGGTTTCCTTGAAGAAATTGAAAATAAGTTTGCCAAGAATAAAAAGACTGAAACAAGTACGCTTTTCACATACCATATTTCAATGAGGTACAAAGGAAAATGGAACATAAGGGAGTACATCATAGATATGTCTCATCTTGCTTCGAAACTAAAGGCACTCAAGTTAGAGCTATCTGAGGACTTGTTCATGCATTTAGTTTTGATATCTCTTCCTGCACAGTTTAGTCAATTTAAGTTGAGCTACAACTGTCAAAAGGACAAATGGTCCCTTAATGAGCTCATCTCATATTGTGTGTAAGAAAAAGAAAGACTGAAGCAAGAGAGGGTAGAAATTACTCATTTGGCTACAACCTCTAAGGACAAGGAAAAGAAAAGAAAGAAGGGTAAGGAAGCTACAGATGCGGCACCATAGAAGAAACAATAGAACAAACAAGGTGATGAATTTGCCTGTTTCTTCTATGGAGGTATAGGACACAAGAAGAAGCGGTGTACCAACTATCATACATGGCGTGCAAAGAAAGGTACACTTCTCAATCTAGTTTGTTCTGAGGTTAATTTAACTTTGGTACCAAGACACGCTTGGTGAATAGATTCCGATGCTATTACTCACATAAGTGTGTCTATGCAGGGTTGCCTAAGCCGCCGAAAGCCAAATGATAGTAAAAAGATACATCTATGTGGACGATGGCAAGTCAGTGGAAGTTGAGGCAATAGGAACATTTAGGTTATTATTAAGGACTGGATTTTATTTGGATTTGAATGAGACTTATGTTGTACCGTCGTTTAGACGGAATTTGGTTTTTGTTTTTGTATTGGATAAATTCGGTTATTCTTGTTCATTTGAAAATGGTCAATTTAGTTTTTTTCAAAATTCAAAAGTTATTGGTTCTGGTTCTTTATCTGTTTATGATAACCTTTATTTGCTTGATACGGTTGCCTCATGTAATGAAACCTTGCATATAAGTACACGTAGTGTAAAACAAAAATTAACCAATCAGAATTTTGTTTAATTATGGCACAAGAGATTAGGTCATATCTCCAAGCAGAGAATTAATAGACTTGTGTCTAACGAAATTCTTGATCCCCTTGATTTTACAGATTTTGAAATTTGTGTTAATTGCATAAAAGAGATTAGGTGCTAACAGGACTTCAGACGTCTTAAAACTAATTCATACATATATTTGTAGGCCATTCCCTACGGCTTCTTGGAATGGTCAACAATATTTTATTACGTTCATAGACGATTTCTCACGATATGACTACCTATATCTCATTCATGAAAAGTCCTAGTCACTAGATGTGTTTAAGAATTATAAGGTTGAAGTTGAGAACTAATTCAGCAAAAAGATTAAAGGCATTAGATCTAACCGTAGTAGAGAATACTATGGCAGATATGACGGATCAAGTGAATAACGTCAAGGACCGTTTGTTAAGTTTCTAGAGGAGTGCAGTATCGTCCCACAATACACCATGCCGGGATCACCTAGCATGAATGGTGTTGCTGAGAGGTGAAATAGAACACTTAAGGACATAGTGAGGAGTATGATTAGTCATTCTATCTTGTTAGAATCTCTCTGGGGAGAAGCCTTAAAGACTACAGCTTACATACTCAATAGAATTCCAACTAAAGCAACTGTCAAAACCCCTTATGAGCTTTGGACAGGCAAAAAGCCTAGTTTGAATCACTTGCACATTTGGGGTTGTCCAGTTGAGGCAAGGCCTTATAGGCCAAATGAAAAGAAACTGGACCCTAGAACTGTCAGCTGCTATTTTATTAGATATTACGTCGAGTTTGCAGGGGGAGATAAGCTTAAGGTATTTGTCTTTGAAAAGAAAGATGTTGATACTCTCACAGCTGTTATTGACATTGATCAAGCTCTTATTCGTGACATTGTTCAAGAATTAGAACCAAATCAAGACAATGTCGAAGAACCTCCGATTCCAGAAATTGTTCCAAAAGAACAAACTCTACCACCTCGAGAACCTATGCCATTAAGAAGATCCACTAGAGAAATAAGAAGTACGATTCCTTATGATTATATCATATTTCTCCAAGAACATGAGGTTGAAATTGGAGTGGTGGAGGATGATCCGATCAACTTCTATCAAGCCATGGAAAGTTCTAAATCTCAAGAGTGGATTGATGCCATAAATGAGAAAATAAAGTCCATGAAAGACAATGACATTTGCGATCTTGTCTCGTTGCCTGAAAGTGCGAAACCCATTGGTTGCAAATGGATATTTAAGACCAAGAAGGATTCGAAAGGCGATGTAGAGAGATATAAGACTTGTCTTGTTGCAAAGGGCTTTACTCAAAAGGAAGGCCTCGACTATAAAGAGACGACTATAAAGAGACTTTCTCTCCAGTTTCATTCGAAAGACTCTTGTAGGATAATAATGGCATTAGTGGCACATTTTGACCTTGAGTTGTAACAGATGGATGCAAAGACTGCATTTCTAAATGGTGACATTGATGAGATAATTTATATGGTATAACCAGAAAACTTTGTGTCAAGAGATACGAAGAAGATGGTTTGCAAATTAAAGAAATCCATCTATGGGCTTAAGCAGGCGTTTTGTCAATGGTATTACAAATTTCATCAGGTTATCATCTCATTCGGTTTTGAGATGAATATGGTCGATGGTTGTATATACCATAAGTTCAGTAGGAGTAAGTATATTTTCCTGGTTTTATATGTCGATGACATTTTACTTACCAACAATGATATAGGCTTATTGCACAAAACCAAGAGATTTCTATCAAAGAAATTTGAGATGAAGGATCTTGGTCACGTCTCTTTTGTATTAGGCATACAAATACACCAGGATCATTCTCAGGGTATACTTAGATTATCACAAAAGAGCTATATCGAGAAGGTACTTAAGAGATTTAGCATACAAGATTGTAAACGAGGTGACACCCCTGTTGCTAAGGGAGACAAGTTCAGTCTTAATCAATACCCCAAAAATGATGTTGAAGTTAAAGAGATGCAGAAGATTCCTTATGCATCAGCCGTAGGGAGTCTGATATATACTCAGGTTTGTACGCATCCAAATATTGTGTACATTGTTGGGATGCTAGGTAGGTACTTAAGTAATCTAGGAATGGATCATTGGAAAGCAGCCAAATAAGTCATGTGGTATTTACAGAGAACAAAGGATTACATGCTCACATATAGAAGATCGGATCAGTTGGAGATCATTAGGTATTCTGATTCTGATTTTGCTGGATACCAAGATAATTGGAGATCCACATCGGGCTATATCTCCCTGCTAGCTAGATGTGTTATTTCTCGAAAGAGTGCTAAGCAGACACTAATAGCTTCCTCTACCATGGCAGCAAAGTTTATCGTATGTTATGAGGCATCCAACCATGGCATATGGTTGCGGAATTTTGTCACTGAGCTACGAATTGTGGATGGAATTGAAAAACCACTTAAGACATTTTGTGACAATAAGTCAGCAATGCTATATTCAATAACAATAAGAGCTCAACAAAGTCAAAGCATATAGACATTAAGTTTTTCATTGTTAAAGAAAGAGTACAGAGTGGTCATGTATCTATAGAGCATATTGGGACAAACTCTATGGTTGCAGATCTGCTTACTAAAGGAGTACCACCCAAGGTCTTTCATAAGCACACTGCTCAAATAGGTGTTGTATCTTTTAAGGATATGTCATTTTATTGAGAGTTTGTATTTTGGATGCTTTTTTGTTGTAGACATATTTTATGGTTATTTTTTACAGAAATAAAGTTTACAGTTTATTTTCACTCTGAATATATTTGATTTGATCTCACTAAAGAATAAGGTTGGACTAGTAAGAAATAGGCATGTTAAGATAACATTGCATGAAATTTCCTTGCTACACATTCATACTTGATCCATGTCGTTCATTATATTAATATACGTGACCATTGATGGGTTTAGTTACATTAAATGTAACAAAGACTGCTTTGATCCTATATTGATATGATTCATGGGCCGGATTGATTGGAGATGCTTTTGGTAATGATAGCATAATTCATGAGCTTATAAGGTATAATTCACATTTATAAAGTTTCATATATATAGCCTAAGTGGGAAATTGTTGGAATTAATTCTAATAAAGTATGGGCTAATATATTAAATAAATGTGTATTAATGCTATCAGATAAGATTAGCCTAATTAAAGTGATCTAATAAAGTGTAAAGTTTTAGGTTTTAAAGCATCTCATAAAGTGTGGGCACAAAATTATGTGTAGAGACTTAAAGTCTAATTTATATTTTTATGATAGGCCAAAATAGAAATAAGACAAAGTAAGGAATAATTTATAAAAGGTTATGGTCCCTGAGTCATACAGTACGTATCTTTTTCTGGCATCCTATCACTGGAAAAGAGAGAAATGAACAAAAACTTTCTCTCAAAGAAACTGTACTGACTCAGAAGATCAAGAACCAAAATTTAACCATTCAAATGGATTCAAGGATGCTTCTGTTAAAATTCTTGATGAATTAATATGAGTTTTTGAATTTGACGATAGTTTTCACCTGTAAAGTTCCTTCTAACATCTCGTCTTCATCATAGTTGCCAGAGTCATCCTCGTCATCGTCGCAGAGCAAGCTGCACAAAGGAGGAGGTCATCATCGCCAGAATTGCGGTATCGTAGAGCAGCCCATTGGTGAAGTTGCGTGGAGGAGCCCGTGGTCACCTGTTGCGCACGGAGAGACAACTCGTCTGTTACGCGGTCATGATTGTTGCCAGATCCATTGATGTTGCAGCTTTGGTTAACTTGCCATTTTACTCATTTTAAAAAATTATGGCCTTTTATAAGGCAAAAAAAAAACTGTCCAAAACATACAAGTCATATCATTGTGCAAACATATCAATTTGTTTGGCATAGTCCAACAACCAAAAAGGTCATCAGCGCCCAAAAGTGGATTAAAAGAAGTAATTCAAAAATTAAGCATAATAGAAGTCAACGACAGCAAAACGAAAAAAAAAATCATCCACAACTAAGTAGTAGTAGTCTACTAGTAGTGCAAAAAAACCCGCAGAACCACCCCGCCCACCTACAACGTACCGCCAAAAAGTGCCACGTCAACAAACTGCCTAAACCGTGGTTACAAACTCCTGCCGCGTCATTGGCAGATGGTTTATAGTTTTATAGGGTGTTTGAAAAGGTGATGAGAACCACTTTTATTGTAGCATGTGAGAGTTTTATACTGTAGCATATTATTATTATTATTAATGCAGCGTGTGAAAACTTTACACTGTTTATAACTGAGTTTGTGGTGAGAACTGAGTGGTGGGAACCACTGCCAAATACCCTCTTAGTTATTTGGCGGGCTGTTTGAACAGCCAACCATGAATTTTTTTTATTATTATTTTTTCAGAATACAATATATAACTATATATGTCAAACCTTTATTTTTTTGGGTTTTGTTTGTTTTGTTGGTGATTCAAAACAATTATGTTCAAGTCTTTATTGAATTGGTTAGTGCTAAACTGCACAAGCAAAGCCTATGCAACAACTCAAAGTTCTTCTGCAAAGCCTTGCATGAAGCTACGAAGTAAATTAAATCTAGCTGGTTTGAAAATATGTTTTTGAATAAATTTACTTTGTGTGTCTTACTTTTTTTTAGGCACTTGAGAATTGGCACGTGGTTACATCTTTTTGGTCTGTATTTGGAAGTTGGAACGTGGAGTGAACAATTTGGATTTTTGAAGCATATTGACATATCATGGACTCATGGACAATATGTATTCGCTTGTTTTGGAACTTTATTTATTTTTTTTGGGAGCTTTTGAAGTATAATTATTATGTTTGTTGTGATTCTATTAACTGTGTTAGACTTGGTCTTGAACACTTGGTTTTGTTAATTTATCTCGAGAGAATCGAAGTGTGTATCTTCAAGAATATAATTACAAAATTGTATTAGATGTAAGGGCCAAACTGCTCTTTATTTCTTTTTTTTTTTTTAAATGAGCAAAAGGCCAAACAGCCAACCACCCAAAGTAATTTATGTTCGTATTTTTACTATGCTCTTGATATTTTTATTTAATTTTGTTTATTTTTATATATTTTACTTTTTATTTTATTTTTGATAATTTAATTTAATTTAATTTAATTTTAATTGAATTTTATTATTATTTTTTTCCCTCCACTTTTTTATTTATCTCAATTGTGTATATGAGATTAGATGGCAAGGGTTAAAATAGAAATTTTAGAGCTTAATGGCGCTCAGAAGACCAAAATTTAAATTTTGGAAGAGCCCAAATCAAGGACCTTTCATGAACAACCAACAGTCGGTAAACTCGTTTCAACAACCGTCGGATTAGCAGCAGAAGAGATCAGATGGGCGCATGTAGCCACCCACGACAGTAGCGAATGGAGCGTCAGCAGGAGGAGCTAAGAACAAATCTGCACATGCCACGTGCCTTCCCTGGTCAACGCACTACCCATGCAGCCTCCACTTCGCTGCTTCGCGTCACACTTTCCGCCATCATGCTCCCTCATGCCCAGCAAGTCCTAGCTCACCACCTGGACCACACGGCCCCCACTCCAGGGCATAGTAACCGGATCCGCCATGTGGCCCTTTTGCATGCCATTCTTCCTCTGTCATTCTGTATTCACTCAGAGTCTGCCTCTATTAAAAAAAAAAAATTCTTGGAGATGAAGGCAATAGCCGAATAAACCCATTCTTGGGGACCTTGGAGCTTATTTCAAAGGGGGGGGGGGGGGAGGAAAAGAAGAAAAAAAAAAGGGGAAAGAAAAAATATTTTTAAGATAGTTTTTATTTTTAGTTTTAGGAATTTGTTTCAATTTAGGAATTTTATTTTGCTTTTTGTAAACATCATTCAAGAGAGCTTTTTGAAGCTCCAAAAAAGAGGAAAAAAAAAATTTAAGGAAGAGGTTTTGGAGCTTATGATCCCTCCATTTGGTAATTTTTTCTCATTTTTATTTTCTTAATCTTTATATAATTTAAAAATGCTTGATCAATGGTGTTGCTTAATTTTATTTGTGATTATATGTAACTAAATTTCTTAGTCTAGAGGATCACAGACCCAAATTGAGATTGTGTTTGGATTATTGTCTTGGATTATTATAAGTTGATTTCTATTATCTATTTATTTGTGTTTTCTTGAGTTTAACGTCTCTAATTGCTTGATCACCAATTAATTAATTTTGCATTTAGGATTAGTACTTGAAAAAGGAGGATACTAAATGCAGGTTTAGGAAATACAACCTAGAGAATTATAGAGTTGAGAGACTTATGATTTTTTTTGTGGCCAATTAATATAACGTGCTTAATGAACACTTAATAATTGATTTTGAATAGGGATATTGGAATTGATTGCTTTGGGGGATCTTCAATTTAGTACTTAAGAGAGGAAAAATTGAGATACATGAAAATTCTATGGCAATAAATTGAGGGGAATTAATTTTTCAATTAATTTAGGTGATTGCCATTCATAATGGAAATTTGGCAAATTAACTCCTGTAGACTCGTTTCCTTATTGCTTATTTTTAATTTAATTTCTAGTTTTAGTTTTTATTTTCATTTGTTTTAGTTTTAGTTTTCATTTTTGTTTATTTTAGTTTTATTTTATTTTAATTTGATTAGTTTCGTTTTTATTTTCTTTTTATTCAATTATTCAAATAATCATAAAGTTAATCTAATTTTGATAATTAGCTAACAATTAAACACAATATCGACGTTCATACTCGGATATACTTTATTACCGTATATACGCTTAACAACAACAACCCGCCAACTACTTACAAAAACCACCCCGCCCGCCACTCATAACGGGTGATTATGGTTTGATTTTTCTAAAAACACCATTTTACAAAACCGTATCGCCCGTCCGCCGGCCAAAACGCCAAACCATCCGCATGTTCGCCCTAGTAGTAGTAATAAGGATAATATTATTAATAATAAAACTAGAGCGAAATATACATAATTCAGGGAAGGAGTTATTTAAGGCTTCTTGTCAAGAAAATTAGAAAGACGTTTCAACCACCCACTGAGAGTAAAAGATTTCTCTCTTTGTTTTTTATTAAATGTGCAAGGCTCTCTTACTTTTTTCCCCCTTCTGCTGAGAACATGTACCTTACTTTGGAGCCAAAGGGGATGGCGATTTGGCAAATAATGAGTGCCCATGCAACAACATGCACCCACAACAATGAGGTTCAAAGAAAGGGGCGACAGTCGGTTAAAAGAAATGACTCATTATTGGTAGGTAGGTTTGTTAAAAAAATATGTATATAGACAAAGAATAGAAGCCTGAAAAGAGGGTTTGTAATTAGCACTTCTCAACAAAATTTTGAATTGGTCTTGGTTTCACAGCAAAAAAGGTCGCAGATTAAAAAAGAAAAAATAAAGCAGACCAGAAAATCAAAAGCGGGAAATTGATAAAAGGGGCAGCAGAAAAATTTAATTAGAACCTAAAAACAAATTTTCTAGACAAAAATTATTCTAGTTTTTTTTTTTTGTCTAAAAAAGTATTTTCTTAAAGTTTTTTATCCAAATCCCTCGTAGCAGAAAAATAAGAAAAAGTAAGCAGCTTAAAGAATACGCACCTTTCTCTCAATAAAAAATAATTAAAATAAAAAATTGAAAAAGGTTTACGCGCATACGAAAGTGGTCATTTTTCAATTCAAAAAATATTTTTTTGGCTCTTTTTGCAAAATATTCCTTCTTTTTTTATTTTGTTGTGGTTAAACGAGAACCTAGAACTCGCTCAAATTTTTTTTTTTTTTTTTGTTTAAAAGAGCTCGATTCATTGACATCTCCCCGAGCATTTGCGCCGTCGTCCCTCCAGATCCCGTCTTTCCGCCGATTTCAAGCCACCTGTAAGCCAAGCTCCTCTATTTCCATTGTTGCTTTTTCTGTTTGTAATTTTTGTTTGAATTGTTGGAATTTGTTGGTGAAGAAACCGAGGCTTGTCATTGAGGAGGACTATGTGAAACGTTTCTTTTATAATCGTTTCATTTCCCTTCGTGAAGATGACATTCAAACATTGACGAGTGGACTGGCGACGATGGAGATGATAAAATAGAAACCAGTAGAGTGACAAAAGAATGAAAAAAAAAAAAAAAGCTTCAATTTTTGTTTGAAGTTGAATTTGGGTTTTGTAGAATAATGAAGTTTTGCGCTTGAAAGTTTTATTTAAAATTCAATTTATAAAATTAGGAATCAGTATGGGGAATTCTTTTTATCGTGGATTGTTTTTGATAATTGATTGATGTTTGCGGAATTTATTTGATTGTTGAAAATTGCTATTGTGATTTTTGGCTGTTTACAACTAAAAGGAATTTTCACTTTTATTTTTTCTTTTTCTTTTCCCCTTTTTCCTGCAAGAGAAACTTGAAGTTTTTTAATTTGATTGAAAAGCATATACATTGACTTTGATGGTATACTTCTTGTTCTCTAGGCCATGTTCAAGGTACCGGATCATCAGGTTGCTGGTCACCGAGCCTCTCAAGGAGTGCTTGGTCCTCTCATAGACGATTTGGGGCGCTTTTACAAGCCGCTTCAAGGTGATGAACGCGGGTCCAAGGAGGTGGCATTCTATACACAATTCTCTTCCAACAAAGAAATACCAAATCAAATTCGCAAATTTTTCCCTGTCTATTATGGCACTCAACATATAGAGGCATCAGACGGATCTGGTCTCTGCCTGCATCTTGTCTTGGAAGATATCGTATCAAGTCGTTCCAATCCGTCTATAATGGACGTTAAGATCGGTTCTAGAACTTGGTACCCACAAGCTTCTGAAGATTATATCACAAAGTGTCTTGTGAAAGATAGACGGACAACTAGCTTGCCATTGGGGTTTAGGATATCTGGACTGCAAATTTATGGAAGCGAACAATCTGGTTATTGGAAGGCTGGCAAGAAACGTGTTCAAGGGTTTACTGCGGAGGATGTTAGGCTAGTTCTTAGGAAGTTTGTTTCTTCTAATTCATCCGATGATTTTGATACGGAACCAGATTGTGCTTTTGCAGCTGCCATATATGGTGGTTCTACTGGGATCTTGGCACAATTGTTGAAGCTTAAGTTGTGGTTTGAAGATCAAACCATATACCATTTCTATTCTTGTTCGGTTTTAATGGTATATGAGAAGGAGCAAATTCTAAGCGGGGAAAGTCCATGTGCTGTAATTAAATTGATTGACTTTGCGCATGTTTTGGATGGCCAAGGTGTTATTGATCATAACTTCTTGGGTGGGCTCTGCTCTTTGATAAAGTTTATTTCCGAGATTCTGAACGATCAACCTCATAAGGACAACTCCGAGAAAGACTACTTGTGCTAACGGCAGCAACAATATTTTGACCACTTCAGTGTTCGGATCTAAACCACTCGAGTATTCTGGTATCTAACTCGTGTTTAGAGTTGAAACTTAATTGAGGTTAATTCTGAGAATTTGCAAGGCTGCTTTAAGGCATTTCACTTTCATGTCACCTGGCATTGCTGACCGTCTGTTGACATAAATAATAGAAGTGTTACATTTTGATTCTCAATTGTTAAAATCTGAAGTTGATGTTATTAAACACAAAAACACACAAAAACGCGCACTTTTTTCTCTTGTTACACAAACCCAAAATCGCCCCCTCTTTCTTTTGCAATTTTGCTGTTAGGACCCTTTGAATAAGTAAGAAAAAGCTGCAAGGCTGTGCCTTAAATAATTTGGTCAGCATTACTCGTTGAGCCTTATGCTGTTTATTGACCTGACCATTCTTCTATTGGATAACGATAGTGATGGCTGTAGGTTCTTCAAGTGCCTTACGGCCGAGTTTTTCCCAGATTTTTAATGCATCTCCCGGAGAGGCAGAGTTCACATAGAATGTTAAACGGTGCATGGGCAGTTATAAGCAGAGTAATGGGGAGATTCACACAAATGCGACAATCACAATCGATTGATTTTTATCATGAAAAAAAAGGGAAAAGCTATTTAAACAAAATACCGCATTAACGTTTAACATATTCGGAACATGAAAAGACTGATCGTATGAGTATCATAGTAGGCTACCCAAAAACGAGGCAAAGCTATTACAAAAAGTACCATTTTAACAAAAAGACAGAATACTCCTATGGTGTGGTATTATAGTAGACTAGGTTTCTGGCAATGGCGGGATCTTATTGGCATACTAAAAAAAAGTTCACAAACACAAAAAAAAGGTAATGGATTGAACTCCCAATTATTACGGTTCCATTAAAAGGTTAAAGTGTTTTATGTGTTAGACAGCAGTACGTAAAATGTGAAGAAAGTACAGGCCTTTAAATTAGTCAAACTCAAAAGTGGTTATATAAAAGCGAACTTGCTTCTTTGCTAGCCAGCACTTAAGAGGCTCTTGGCAGTAGCCTTAATCACTAATCAGAGTCAAAATTTACATGCCTTACTATAACTTGCTGGCCTTTTGCTTTACACCGTCTTTTAGGGAAGAGGAGGATGACGAAGAGGACAAGCCAATACGGTCAATCTCAGCCTTGTCCTTGTTGAATGCTTTCTGGACGTCATCTTTGAGTTCCATAAATCTCATCCTTTTGACTTTCTGCTCCTCTGTAGTTCCTTTCTCAAGATAAAGCATTTCCGGCAGATCATCCTCCATGAACTTGTCCAGCACTTCAGAGCAATGAGGAAAGTAGCGTCTACCCATCTCCACTGCCACCATGATAGCAAAATCTTTTTACTTAGCAATTGTGTATATATAATACGTTGGATCCATCATGATAGCAAGTTTAATGACCACAATAGCACAAAATTTTTTCATTGATTAAAATGCCGAATCATAGATTGTAACAAGGCACGGAAACAAAAACAAAACGAAAGATGTAAACCAGCTTCAAAGGAAAAAACAAACAACCAAAAACAAAAGCCACTCGAACCTTATCTAAGTATTTGCTCAAATTCAATTTCACTTGGTTCCCAGATGATACTCAAAAATCAATCTTATATATGAAACTACAAAATTTAGATTAGCTATTACCACTAGTAAGTTTTTAAGCAGACAGTAAGGAACCTTTGGGGAAAAAAACGAGAAGGGTAGAAGAGTCAGACAACCAAATATAATAAGAACCAGAAAATGAATAACTGGTGAGTTATATCGATGCAAAAAGCAGTATATACTATAAATTAGCCATATGGCTGAGAAAGGTCGAGACTAGCCTTAATAGTTTCTCCATCAGGCCGGGTTTTTAATACTTTAGTGTTTGGTTCCCCCCTTTTCTTGCTTCCTTTGACAAAGGAAACAGAAATTAGATATTGTATTTCCCATGTTAATGATTTGCACTATGTCATCAAACAGCCTCTTGATTCTCTTGATCAATAGGTTGTTCATAGATGAGGCATGTCATTAATAGATTACAAAATTTTGTATATGATATCTAAACATGATAAGACCTTAGTTAGACAAGAATTTGAAAACCATGATACTTTGTTCCTTCGCCACTTGGAATTGATAACCAATTAGGACTTCGAACTGTACCACTAATATGACAAACACACACAAGAATAGGTGGGGAATAGAGACACCCCCCAATTTTCTTTCCATTGACGGTAAGTAAGAACATCCTTTAACAAAAAAAAAAAAAGAGGAGGAATTGGAAGACTTTGTATTTGCCTCTAGAGTGATCGAACTGCTTGGATTTCTACTGTGCTGCTTGGAAGTGCGGTGGATTCTATTTGCAGATTCTGTATTTTACATAGCACCCTTCTTTTGATTTAAAACTTTTTCATATTGTTGTCTGTATGATAAACAGCCAAACACTCCTAATTTATGTATGTTTTACTTTTCCAAATTAGTGCAGTTTCTTTAGGCTCTAGTACTTGTACACTCTTGCATAATTTGACTGCAAGGAAATGAATTACCTGTTTTCATGAGGGCTTCCATCCTAGAATACAGTCTCTTTTTCTGCACCATGGGGGTTTCGTTCAAATCAACCTCCCTGAAATTTCCATTTGAACTTTTTGATGCAGTAAGCCTAGTAAACTCAGATGTTGTTTCAGCATGGGCAATGTCCATGGCTAGCTTGGCTTCGGTAGGAAAGAACAATCGAGCAAATGCCACTGCAATGTACAGTACTATTAGCACTTCAACCATACAAGCATAAAATGTGAAGGAAATGGATATGCATTAAATCAACCAAAAAGCATTATCAATTCCAAGGTGGAGCCATAATGAATTCCAAAAAAAAAAAAATCGATAGCGCAGCTTGATTTCTGTGATCTCTTTTCATGTCTGATGCATTGACGTCTAGAGAGAATAGCCAGGGTACGTTAAACCTTACAATCTAAGACTCCAACAACCTGAAGTTTCTCTACTAGCTTCATGGCTTCCTTGGTTATGATGAACACGGTTTACAATCTTTAGATCTGCCACCGATATTGTTGCCCAATCTTTATACACACCAAAAGAAAGTCGCCAATTTGGAAGCAGCTCAACTTCAAAGATCCTAAATTTGGTTTAATCCAAAGTTCTACTTTTTGAAACATATCTGCCAATTAATTGGCCGTTCGGCAAGCGTGCAATAAGAAGACAGAAGAGAAAAATTATAAATATACTTTTTTTGTATAAGCATGAAATACCACGTAATTTGCAATTGGTAGCTGTATCAGGACACCAAAGAACAGGCATCACAAATCAAGCATTTGTCAAAATAAATAAATAAATAAATAAGACGACCTGGATTCATATTATCTGATATGTCAAGCAAAAAAAAAAAAAAAAATGTGTGAGTCTTTTCGGGAATAGAAAACACAATAAGAGAAAAGAAAAAAGACCAAATAAATGGTGCCCTTCTCGGTTATGCACAAGTGTGGTGTGCACTTCTCGTAAACAACTCTGGAATGTTTACTTGAGAGGTGACAGAGTGTAATTTTTGTACACGATGTCATTGAGCACAGCTAGGACTAACTATAAAAGGAATTATAAAAGCTACCACAACAAACACACTATATGTTTTTCGATTTTAATATAGGCCAATATTAATTATATCCACTCGTGAAAAAAAAAAATCATATTACTTCTGTGAAGCTTCTGGTGAAAAGGCCAGTACGTAACATATTCATCATCACGCCTTTACTAATTAAAAAGTCTAGAGTCCAATATAAGTAATACCTCTGTTTTCCAGGTAAAGCAACCTCATGTGCAAGTCATCAGCCATCGTTTGTGAAGATATAGATACATCTGGGGCCATTGGATTTCTCCTCATCTCCCTTTCTAGAACATCAATGCATATCCGGTCTTTGTTAGTTTCTTGCCCTTGCTCCATTTTTGCATGATAATCCTTTGGCCTTGTCAACCTCCGGCAAATACTCACAGCACTTTGACCATCTGAGGTGAGCTCTGATGCACAAGCTCCTTTGGTGAGAAGCGACACTATAATCGATGGCTCCTTTCGCATTGCAGCAATGTGAAGCACGGAATAGCCACGAGAATTTTTAAGGTTGACATCAGCCAGACCCAGACCAAGTACCTCATTTACAACCTTAGGATCACAGTAAGCTGCAGCATAATGAAGGGCATTGGCGTCGTCTAATGTTATTTCAGACTCGGTCAAAAGAAGTTTCATCAATTCAACATCATCCGAATCCAATGCTTTATGTATTCTCCTGATTCTCTTTTCACATAATGGATCTACATCTGCAGATTCTGTGTTATCTTTATCGCTGCATTGAGACTTGCGGCAGAGCTTTTTAATGTTTTCTGCAACTTCATATGGAAGTTCCTTCTCAAGATAGACGGTTTCAAGATCTGACCGTGCCACTCTATCTATACATTGAGCGAAGAGCTGGCTCAATTGGCAATGGAATGCAACTACAAGAATTGGGATAACATCCTCAACGAGGGCCTTTCCAACAAAGTTAAGAAGCCGGCGCTGCAAACAGATAAAGCACAGAATACTACAATTAATCCACCATTTCCCCAATCAAAACCTAGATTTAAGTTTACTATATGGTAAATGACACTCTGAAGATCTTTTTCTCCTTGCACATAATCATTGAACTCGATAACAAGAAATAATTAATTCCTAGATTTGTACTTTCAGCCTTCAGGCTTAGATTATGGAGAGAAATAATATCAATTGGGAGGGTACCACAAACTTGGAATGTATATTGCGAGGCTCAATGTTACTATATTTAGTTAAAGATCACAAAAGTTCAGTTACAATATCACGTTCAAGTCAAGTATATGCGACAAGAACCACGTCTTTTGCACATGGGAAATGAATTATGAAAATAACTAACTTCGCACTACAATATCAAGGTATTTTAATGGACAAATAACTTCTCAACAAGAAGGGATTCTGCGCCTAATCTGAGACCACCCACTGCACCAATGGCATTACTGTAAGAAATTGTCAATTCAACGACCAATCCTGGACTTTGACATGCTTTGACAGGTATTAATAACTTCACAGTTGGCAACAAACAATCTGAGACTGATGTTAGCTGTTTTATATGGTTTCGGCAGCATAGTTTCTCCGCACTTCACAAATTTTGACCTATAACGTCTGACATAAGGAAGTGTTCAAATATTAAGTAAAGAAACACACACATACACTGGCAGATGCCCTTTTTGGAACCATATCTTTGAAGCAACAAAAGAAAAGGCGAATAATAAATGTGAGTTCAGAAGCAGAAACAGAAGCATCTTCTTTTTTACAACATTATCAAAGCAGGTTGAGTTGTGCAACAGAAATCATACTACGAGAGCATCTCAGAGTTAATTAATTGCTCAAAGTAACAAAATGTTTATGAGATTACATGCACAGAAAGACGGACCTGAAACAGTGAGACCAGCTCTGGCATCTGAAAATAAGAAGAGGCATACATCAACTCCACAGCAAAATTAATAGCAGGTCTACAAGAATCGTGGGCACATATATTGTCCACACAAGATGAAACCTCCATGGGAGAAGGCTTAAGCTTCCCAGTATAAACATAGCCCAAGAAAACCAAGAAAGCCTCATACCCAACACAGCCGTAAGGCAAAAGATCCTTCATACAACATGTTGGTTTCCCTCCTTCTTTCTCGGAAACCCCTTTATCTTTCTTGAACAGGTCATGGAAAAATCCACTCCTAGCAGCCAATATACAACGATGAACACCCACATGAGTCCCCTCAACCAACACATCGGCATCACTATAATCACAACTTGAATCGAGCAAGAGCTGCTCCAAGTTGGAGCTGAGCTTGTTTAGGCTCATGGCTTCCAGACTAGGCAAGGTCTCATGGCTAATGTTAGAGCCATTTGACATGTGGGAAGATGATGCGAAGCTTAAAGATGATGAGGGTTCTGCTGATGTAGCCATTACTATATCAAGCCTTTGACACTAAAGTCTCATCAAACATTAAATCCCCGAATCCAAGCTTTTGAGACTTGTGAATTATTGCTAAAAAAAGAAAGGCAAAAGTAAAAAATCTCTCCAAATTTAAAGTCCAAAAAATATGGTGTATAAAAATATGTTAGAAAAATAAAATAAAATTTGCTTACTCGACTAATGATTTTACCAATTTTAACACTCAGATACAAAACGGCCAAAAAACCAAATCTAAAGAAATTTGGAAACATGTATTTTACAAAATTTAGACGAATTCTACAAGTCTAAAATATAGTAATCGATAAGAAGAGTTACAAAGGGCTTTCCAGAGCAAACCAGAGTAAAGAAATATTCTCAGATCACAAAATTTCCAGAATGAAAAGAGAGAAAATTAATGATATTTCGAGAAATCAGAAATGAATTTCACCTTTGACGCATCTTTCAATAACCATAGAAAAACAATTAAACAAAAACGTATGCTCAAAGTTAACTGTTTTCGCTCGGAAATCCCAGGAAGTTGATAAGAAACCAAAACTGCAACTGCATCAGGTTCCAACGACGCAAGGATCAGAAAAATTTCCAAAATCTGCGAGAAAGAGAAAGTCGCCGAAAGGGCATCAATCCAATCAAGCACAAGTCCCGACGAAGCTCCAAAGTTTCATTTTTCGCTGTCGTCAAAAATCAAATAGAGAAATTTGGGGGAGAGAGAGAGTTCTAGAGAGAGAGTGGAGAAAGAGAGAGAGTACTTGAGATGAAGTCGCGTGAGTGACGACTGAGATGGCATCAGCCTCCGCAGCTGGGCTCCGCTTACGTCGGCGGTGACCTCACCGCCGTTGTGTGTTAGCGAGAGACGCGTTATTGACTTAAAATAGAATAAAAAAGCCACCATAAATAAATAAATAAATAAGAGAAGTCTTTGCTCTGAGAAAAAGACAGAAATAAAAAATATAAAAAGTCTTTTCGTCGTGGAAAAACGAAAAACGAAGGAAAGAGGTCGACCGTCATCGTTCACACTCTGAATTCCGTACTTTTGAGAGAAAAGAAACAAAGAAAGAAAGGAAGGAAGGAAAAAAAAAAAGAAGAATAGGTTTCGTTGTCGGTACTGTTTCGGGTAATGATTCATGTGCTTTACTTCTAGAGAGAGCTCTTGCAAGTAGCAATGGCGAAGCTATGAAAAAAATTCAATTCTGTGATGGGCGAAAACTGGCGTTCAACTAATAAAAGTCGTAAAGACAGCAACGAAACTGAAGTGAGACCGTGGGATTTAAACTGAACGGCATCGTTTAAGAACCGAAGGCAAGTAAAGGTGGATGCTAGAGATAGCAATAAATGTGTTTGTATTGTGTTCATGTCGTTAACTTTACAGCATGACACATTTAACTCAAAAACAAACATGACATGATTAATAAACGTGTCGAAAATATAAATATGAACATGACACGTTTATAGCACGTGTAACACGACACGACACGATTAATACGATTATTAAACGTGCCGTAACGGGTTGACACGATAACAACACATATAACACGTTTATGACTCAGTTAATTAAAAATTTAAAAAATAAAAAAAATAAAAAAAGCCAATAAAGAAAATTAACAAAAACACAATATCTAATTAATACTAACTTACTACAAATATTTTAAATATTTTTATTTTTAAGGTTAAATGTGTTATAAATGGACGGGTCGTGTCGTGCCGTGTCGACACGTTTACGACCCGTTTAATTAAACATGTTAAGGCGTGTTAGATGTGTTACCACGAATCTATCCTGTTTATTTTCGTGTTATTCGTGCCAACCCATTTATGACCCAATTAATAAACGTGCGGTCCAAAACCGTTTATTTTGTGTCGTTTTTGTATCTTGTCATAGTGTCATGTCTGAAATTGCTGGCCCTAGTGGATACCTCTCGGTATTAAAAGAATTAAAGGAAGCCCTAATGCACATCATTAGACCAACCTAAGCAGGTTTGCCACATCTAATAATAAATCAAGTGGCGAAAAATAGATTAAAGAGAATCTAAAGGCTCATAATAAAAGGATAAGTTGTGCTAACATCAATAAATAAGAGAATAGATAGGATGAACAGGGAGTTTTTAGCCATTTGGCAAACCTCCTAAAGAAAGAATTAGGAGAGAGAAATTCTCTCATACGAGAGAATTTATTTTTTTTTCTAAATTTAAGAAGGTTCTAAACCAACAATCTTTTATTTGTTTGGAAAGACAAAAAAAAAAACCAACGCAAAAAATTGGACGCCATCTATAGGAAATGAAACACAAGAAAGTCAAAAACCAAACAAAAGATGGCGATCTCTAAAAGAACAACTAGAAACCAAGAAGATTGTCAACAGTCAGAATCAATCATCAACAATAGAAATGCTTCAGCAAACCCATAACAAGAACTCCAATAGATCATCAGAAATCTACAGAAGTAGCACGAACGTTCCGAGGAGGTGATGGAAGAAATGAGGCAAAAGCGGAAAGATTTACTAAATCAGCTTGAAGAATCAAAAAAAGAAAATTTGAAGTTAAAAATTCAAAAAATGCAGCAACTAGGGAAGATGTGCCGGAAGAGGATGAAGCAAATTTAGAGGAAGCCGAAATTAAGATAATTAAGAAGAAAAGTAAAGTAGACAAAGGCAAGCGAAAACAATGGAGGCAAGAACTGTTAGACTAGATGCCGTAAGGATTAAATAACGTAATAAGTTTTTATAGACATTTAATCAATAAAGAGTTTATTTATTATTCATATATTAAATGTTGTCCTCTTTATGTTCATTTGTACTGAATATAAGATAAGCAAACAAAAGTCAAAAATTGTCAATCTAAACCTTTAAGATCATGCATATGATGGATAGATTATGCGAAAGATATGAATCTTCAAGGTGATAGAATAAATGATAAAGTCCAAAATCGAGGGAATAAAAGGTACTTTATTCATACTAAGATTGTTATGTTGTCTACATCCCTGATGGGAGATGACTTGCTTGGTCATTATAGTGGGACTCCACGAGTAGAAATATTAGTATATTGTCATAGGTGGCAATATATTAGATCGAGGCAAAAGTTGAATTGATTTGATTAATAATTCCATTTGTTTAAATCAATTTACTTTTGACAATCATATGTGTTATATTTTAATTTTGAGATAAACAACAAGCCTATATTCTTGACTTGTGTCTTTTAATGTACCAAAGGATGACATCCTGATTTAAGGATGGTACGCATACTGGTACATTGGAGACATGACTCTTGATTGATATAGACCCGTTATTCATAGATATGGAATCCGTAGCTCTTTTTGTAGAGTTAATGATATTTTCTTATATACATTATCCTGTACTTGAAAAACTAGAGCGTTCATCCATTTGGATACATAGGTGTAATAGAATGGTATACTATCTATGGATAGTAAGTATTCTAATGATGTGATAATGAAACGTAAAATAAAAATAATCAAAAAGGTAAAATAGAATTTATCTTTAAGCTGATTATAAATATCTTATGGGGATATGACATATTATGATATGTCATGGATGGTTAGCTTATTGAAGCTTCATAATTTTATATAGTTCAAGAGTGTAGCTTCAAGCTTTTAGTGAAGTAGTGTTACAGTTGATAATTATAAAATATGTATCTAGGATATTGTCTTTTATAATTATAGGAGCTTGAACTATATTTGTCCATCGAGTCCCCTTTGCTAGTTCATAATAAATTCTATAAGGATACGACTTGTTTTTCCTATATATTGATGATTTATGTTAAATTATCAGATTATCTGAAATTTGATAAGATTAGATTTAATAATTCATGCTAGTTTATCGGTTGAATTAATTTTGTAAATTAATTCAAGATAAACATATTGAATTATTTGGATAATATTTTATTTTCTATGGGATTATCTATATATGACTGTTTTAATCAGATAACTTTTCTATTAGGTTATTTGAATTAAAACTGGGGCTCTATCTAAGATTCTTGGGTGGAAAGGAAGATATTCTCAAGGTGCAAGATTATCATAAGTTCGGCAGGCTGATGGGAAACTTTAGCTTGCCGATGGAGTTAGTTTGGCAGGCCCCAGATCGGCTTACCGGCTTGCTGATTGTGTGATAATCTATATACGCGTTTTTCATAATATATAACATCCTGAAATTAATTAAGTATAATAGTGTATAAAATAGTAAATCAGTGTGCCATGATGTAATTTGAAACTTAAGTTAACTATTTTGTGATATTTCCAACTTAATGTTGCTTCTAATTATTTTAATCACTTTTAATTATTTTTATTTGTTATTTTGAATTTCTAAACAAAACAATTTGTCAAATACTAAACATATCCCTTTTGAAACCTATGTGCTGAATGTGGTTTTCTTGTTAAAAACCACTCTACTTCCTCTTCTATTTATCTCCCTTCTCTCCCTTTCTTCCCCTCACCCTTTCTCAACTCATTCTCCCTCATCTCTCTTTCTCGCTCATTGCCTCTCTCTCTTTCTCTTCCCTTTCTTTTTGATTCAAAAAAATTTGAATCTTAAGCCCTAAATCTTAGCTAGATTGGAAGCTTGGAGGCTCGATTGAATGTCCACGAACTAGTTTCACGCTTAAATTCAAGGTTAGTTTGTTTTATTTTCAAATTTTCAAACTTTCCCCAATTTTCTAAATTTGCTTAAAATGTTATAATTTGAGTTTTATGAGCTTAGGAAACCTTAAATCTAAGTTAGTGGAACTCGAATCATCTAGAATTTAGTCTTGATTTGAAGAAAAACGGATTAAACCAAGTTTTTCCCTTTTTTTCTCATTTTCAAATTTGTTTGAAATTTTCTATGTAAATGTTATTTAAATGTATCAATGTTGTTTAAATATATTTAAAAGTGTTATATTATGTTTTTCTATCATTTATGAATGTTTTGTATGCCTAGGAACTAAGAAAATAGGTTGGAAATGAAGATTCGAGCTTGGGGAGGCCAAGGTTCAAGTCTGGAAATTTCTAGATTTTTCTCAGTTCGGCAGGCCAGACTCATAAGTTTGGCATGCTCGACTCATATGGTCGGAAGGCCAAATTTGAAAAAGTTCAACAAGCTGGTGTTGAACCACTAGAAGGTCAAACTGTGGAGTTCGGCATGTCGGACCAGGAAGTTAGGCAGGCCAACTGGGCTCTATGAAAAATGATTATTTTTCACTCATTTTTACTATTTTAAACCCAGATTGAGATTTTAACTTATTAGTATGATTTTATGGACATAAATGGCACACTAGGACACCATGAGATAACTTAATAGTGTAGAATATTTCAAGCTAGATATTGAGGGACTTAGATTACATCTAAGGTTGTTTGTGGTTTAGTGGAGCTAACGTGTTGCAGATCAAGACTGTGATGATTAGTTGCGGTACTAAATATTGAGATAGGACTTCTACCCCTTTTTTTTGTAAGCAGTAGGAGCAGCAGTTTATCAAGCAGCGGACACAGCAACCTCTATAGCTTCCATTGCCATTATTGCCAACAGCCAGGACACATCAAGAGGAACTGCCTAATCGCCTAGGACTTCAGCCTGGAGAAGGTGCCAGCCGTCAGCCTTAACCTCAGTCCTTACCTCCACCTCAGTAACTTCCTCAGCTACAGTTTTATTAGTTTACTCCTCAGCAACTGTCATACCCCACACACGGATATCCGCCACAGAATTTCCAGTGCAATGCCCCACAGTATCAAGTGGCAAGTACGGCTAGCATGCAGTCTCCCCCAACGCAGTAGTATCGGCTGACTAATCTAGGACCTAGCAATGCTGGAAGAGGAAAAGGGAAAGCTTCAGCCCATGTTCATAGCATGACTTTGGAAAGCTAGAACGCTCATACCAATAACATGGTCGTCGACGGTATGGTTTTAGTTTCTCAATCTCTAGCACATGTTTTATTCGATAGTCGTGCCACTCATTTTCTCATTTCAAGCTTTTTTGTACATGCCTTAGGATTAGAGATAGAAGAATTTGGTGAGTCCTTGGTTATTATCTCACCCCTAGGGTGGGTGTGTGTGAATTATGTCTATAAATCTTGTAAAATAATGATTGAGGGTGAAACTCTAAAGAGTAATTTGATTTTAATCCCCATGAGTGCATATGATGTAATCTTAGGAATGGACTGGTTGTCCAAGTATAATGTTGTTGTAGATTATCAACTTAGGAAAGTGACCCTAGTGTCTAATAGGGGAATGACGATCATTTATCAGGGTGGTAATGGTCGAATGATGAGTGAGCATCTCTTGAAGACATGTCTCAAAGGACGGAAGAATTTAGCTTGTTATGCCTTCCTCATGAACCTAGAAGAAGAGTCCAATGCATGGGGAAGAAATGCAATGATTCCTACTGAGATTGCCACCACATCGATAAATTGAGTTTAGTATTGAGTTGCTTCTAGGAACTGCTCTGATTTTCGTAGCACCTTATCAGATGGCGCCGGTAAAGATGGAAGAGTTGAGAAAGCAACTTCAGCAGTTTACTGACAAAGGGTATATTTGGAAAACACATTACGATAGGGTGCACTGGTTTTGTTCACCAAAAAACATGATAGAACCCTCAGGTTATGCATAGACTACCGGCAACTAAATCGGGTCACCATGAAGAACAATTATCTACTGCCTAGGATCGATGAGTTATTTGATCAGTTGAGAGGTTTGTGGTACTTCTCAAAGATAGATTTATGATCCGAATACCACCAGCTTAGGATTAAGGAAGAAGACATCCCCGAGATAGCCTTTAGGACCTAGTATGGGCATTTCGAGTTTCTAGTGATGCCATTTGGGTTGAAAAATGTTCCGATAGCTTTCATGGACTTAATGAACAGGATATTCAGGGCTTATTTGAGTTAGTTTGTGATGTGTTCATTAATGACATCTTGATCTATTCCAAGACCTGGGAAGAACATGAAGAACATTTGAGGATCGTGCTTCAGATCTGCGGGAGCACCAGTTATATGCCAAGAAGGAAAAGTGTAAATTTTGGTTGATCGAGGTCAAATTTTTGGGACACATCATATCTGAGCAAGGCATTTCAGTGGATCCTTCGAGATAGAAGCCATAGTGGAATAGGAACGACCAAAGAATGTGGCAGAGATCCGTAGTTTCTTGGGACTCGCAGGATACTATAGGAAATTTGTAAAGGATTTCTCGAAGATAGAGGCTCCGTTGACATGGTTAATTAAGAAGAATGTTATATTCGAATAGGATGAAGAATGTGTGTTTGCCTTCTTAGAATTGAAGAATCGATTGACCACCACTCCAGTATTGATTATCCCAAGTAGTAACGAGCCATACGAAGGTTACACAGACGCTTTAGGACGTGGACTTGGATGCGTGTTGATGCAACATTGGTGCATTATGGCATATGACTCGAGACAGCTGAGACCTCATGAGCGAAACTACCCCACTCATGACTTAGAGCTTACAGTGGTGATTCATGAGCTGAAGATTTGGAGATGTTATCTGTATAGGGTGACATTTTAGGTTTCTCAAATCACAAGAGTTTGAAGTATCTATTCACTCAGAGGGATCTAAACTTGAGGCAATGAAGATGGATGGAGTACACAGAAGACTATGACTTTGCCTTGAAGTATCATCCAGGAAAGGCTAATGTAGTCACAGATGCGCTCAGCCGAAAGTCTTCAAGGATATTCGCTTGTTTGGCACCTAAAGACTAGAAAAGAGATGCAACGGTGAGTGAATATGGGCTACAGTACTCTGAAGACTGCGATTGAATTTTAGTGTACCATATGGAGTTAACCTCAGCTCTCGTTTAGATGGTGAAGTAGAATCAATGGCGAGACCAGCACCTACAGGAAATACAGACGTGGATTTAGAATGGGGAGTAGTTTGAAGAATAAAGGATACACATAGATGGGTGTTGTACTTCAAGGAGCATTTAACAGTTTCAACAATCGTAGAAGTAATGAAAGCCATAATGGACGAAGCACAGAAGTCTCAGTTTGCCATCCATCTGGGGAGTACAAAGATGTTTCATGATCTAAAGAGGCAATATTGGTAGAGAGGCATGAATAAGGATGTCCAAGAGTATGTGGCCAAGTCTGTAACTTGTCTACAGGTGAAGGCTAAGCACTAAAAGCCAGCAGGTCAGCTTTAGCTGCTTCCTATTCTAGGTTGGAAATGGGAACACATCACGATGGATTTTCTTACCAATTTGTCGAGGATGGAACAAAGGCATGATGCAATTTGTGTTGTGGTCGACAAGTTAATGAAATCGATGCATTTAATCTCTTTTAGGTCAACATGTTCGAGGAGAGTTCTTGGGGAGCTATGTCTGTAGAATATAGTAAGGTTGCACGGAGTCTCGTTATCCATCACTTTTGATAGAGACACCAAATTTAATGCCAAGTATTGGTTTGGAGGAGTTTCTAGGAAGCTTTGGTCACAGATTTGAACTTTAGCATAGCCTTTCATCCTCAGACCGATGGGCAATCTAAGTGAGTCATTCAGATCCTCAAAGATATGTTCCATGCGTGTGTATTAGACTTTGGCAGGAATTGGAAAAAGTATTTACATCTCGCAGAATTCGTATACAACAATAGTTATCAAGCAAGCATCGGGATGGAACCATTTGAAGCACTTTATGGACGACCGTGTCGGTCACCAAAATGTTGGGCAAAGCTGAAAGACAGGATTGTTTTCGGGCCAAATGAGATCTGTGACAACAATGAAAAGGTCACCATGATTCGTGATCGACTGAAAGTGGCTCAGAGTAGACAGAAAAGTTATGCGGATAGAAGATGCCGACCCCTGGAATTGGAAGTAAGAGATTTTGTTCTCTTGAAGGTATCACCACGCAAGGGTATATCGCATTTCGGTGTAAGTGGAAAACTTGCACCGAGGTACGTTGGTCCATTCGAGATTACTTAACGCATTGGTGTGGTCGCTTATCGGCTTGATTTCCCTCTCGAGCTCTCTCACGTTCACAATGTGTTTCACTTGTCGATGCTTTGGAAGTATTCGCCTGAGCAAAGCAAGATAGTCTCATTCCACGCGTGCAGATCCAAGAGGACACGACATACGAGGAGGTGCTGGTCTAGATTATCGAGCAAAAAATGATAAGCCTGGGATGCCATAACATACTGCTAGTGAAAGTCGTGTGGCAACAGCATGGAGTTGATTAAGCCACCTAGGAGTTAGAGTCAACTATGCGGGAGTTCTATCCGCATTTGTTTTGTTTCTGAGTTGATTTGTAATTTTGTAGACGAAATACTTTTTAAGGGTGGAGAACTATAACACCCCTAAATTAATTAAGTATGACTAGTGTATAAAATCATGAATTAGTGTGCCATGATGTAATTTGAAACTTAATTTAACTATTTTGCAATATTTCCAACTTAATGTTGCTTCTAATTATTTTAACCACTCTTAATTATTTTTATTTGTTATTTTGAATTTCTGATCAAAATAATTTGTCAAAGACCAAACATATCCCTTTTGAAACCTATGTGCTGAACGTGGTTTCTTGTTGAAAACCACTCTACTCCATCTTCTATTTAACTTCCCTCTCTCCCATTCTTCCCCTCACCCTTTCTCAACTCACTATCTTTCGTCTCTCTCTCTCATTCACTGCCTCTCTCTCTTTCTCTTCCCTTTCTTTTTGATTCAAAAAAATTTAAATCTCAAGCCCTAAATCTCAGCTGGATTGGAAGCTTAGAGGCTCAATTGAACATCCACGAACTCGTTTCATGCTCAAATCCAAGGTTAGTTTGTTTATTTTTCAAAATTTTAAACTTTCTCCAATTTTCTAAATTTGCTTAAAATGTTATAATCTAAGTTTTTTGAACTTAGGAAACCATGAATCTAAGTTAGTGGAACTTGAATCATCTAGAATCTATACTTGATTTGAAGAAAAACGGATTAAACAAGTTTTTCCTCTTTTTCTCATTGTTGGATTTCTTTGAAATTTTCTATGTAAATGTTGTTTAAATGTGTTTAAAAGTGTTCTATTATGTTTTTCTATCATTTATGAATGTTTTTTATGCCTAGGAATTGAGAAAATATGTTGGAAATGAAGATTCGAGCTCGAGGAGACCAAGGATCAAGTCTAAAAATTTCCAAATTTTTTCCAGTTCAGCAAGCCGATGTTGAGCATCAATAGGCCGGACTCATGAGTTTGGCATGCCGGACTCATGAGTTTGGCATGCCGGACTCATTTGGTTGGAACGCCGAACCTAGAAAAGTTCGGCAGGCCGGTGCTGAACCATTAGTAGGCCGAATTGTGGAGTTCGGCAGGTCGACTGGGCTCCATGAAAAATGACTGTTTTTCACTCGTTTTCACTGTTTTAAACCCAGATTGAGATTTTAACTTATTAGTATGATTTTACAGACATAAATGCACACTAGGACACCATGAGATAACGTAGTAGTGTAAAATGAAACGCCCCTTATTTCGGACGTTACAGATGTCGTTACATTCTTACATTCATACTTATTTAAACTTAAACACAAACATAATAACAAACTTATACGGTACTTTTAATTTTAAAAGTAATTAAACATACTTAACTAGGATCCATTCATACGTTTTTTTTTTTATAAATAACTTAACATTGTTAAATCACATTGCTAAACTCTTTCCATATCATAATATATTCATTTATACTTTAAATTAATCATGAACTTATATTAATAAAATAGAAATACTAAGTTATAAATCAGGACTTATAAAAACATCACAATATATCTCATCAATCATTAAATCATTTGAAAGTTACTTACTCCCACAGTTCGGCAGGCCGAACTTGGGACTTCAGCAGCAGGCCGAACATGATCGGCAGGCCAGAGATCCCTCAACCAGCGGGCCGGTAGAGGCTTTGCAAACTGGCTTAAAAACTTATCTTCGTTCGGCAGGCCGAAAACATGATCGGCAGGCCAAACTTTCAGACATCGGCAGGCCGACCAAAGATCTTCGGCAGGCCGACCGAGCCAAAACATTTTCAAAAAACTAATTTTAAATCAAAACCAACTTTTCATATAAAATGCGGAAGGTCATAATACTTTAAAATGATAAAATAAATTATAAAACCATAGTTCAAGTATTCTTAAAAACTTAACATAAAAATAATGTTCAAACTATAAAACTCGATTCAATCATAAAAACGTTCATCTTGGCATCTTTCTGGTTACAATTCATCGTGCTTGATGCTTACACGCCTTCCCATGTCCTCCGCCTAATCCATGACTTCTTACCCTTATCTACAACATGACATAAAACTTGAATAAGCTAATGCTTAGTAAGTATATGTAATTCTCACAACTTAGAACATTTCATGTATATCATCATTATCATATCATAAAAGTGCCTTAAGCACAATTTCATAAAAACATATCTTTCATTACATTGATCATTTTAAAACTTATTCCATTTTATCTTAAGGGCCCAAGTGTTGCACCATAAACATCATCATAGGCGCGCCGTCATGAGAGGAGAAGGGTAGCTTATTCAAAATTAAATATGACATCATAACATATCATTTCATAACATTGGTGTGCAACACTTATTAGGTGATACATAGATACATAATTTTCATGCTTTGAAACATATCATAATCATCATACATAACTTAAAATTATGAAAATCTTTCATAGAAATTCTTAAGGAAAATATCCATAAAATCATCATGAATATCATTATGAACATAACATCAAATCTTGTAAAAAGCGTGTCATGTTGCAGGTGAGAATATACTTACCTTAACGCTAGCTTACCTAACCTTAATATACTTTTGGTGATGACGCCGCGGTCTCGATGTGCTCGCTTCTTTGAGTGTTCATGTCATTTATCCATTTAAAAATACAATAAAATTAATACTTATCATAAAACATTCATTCATATAACATTCATATATACATTCATAATTCATAACCATAAAAATTGTCATCACATAAACGTGTTATTATGATTTTTCTTAAATCATAAAAATTACCTTAAGCATATAAATACAAACCATACATTTTGAACATAATTATCTTTTAAATAAAACATTTTCAAACAATTAAATATATATTTTAAATTTTAAAAATTCATACAAACACCATATTATCATGCATACAATTATTTCATTATCATAAAATCATTTAAACATACATAACATTTCATAAACAAAATCCAGAAATAACATTTATTAAAACAGTTTCTTAATGAATTCCCATAAAAATTTCATAACATAAAATACATTCATCATACATATAAACATGTACATTCTTGACGACTATCGTGAAAAACATCATATTTACCCCTTGAATAACATTACTTTTTCTTCTTCTTTTTTCATGCATTAAGATTAAACAGTAAAATTTTACTGTGAGGGGTAGAAAATAGAAAATTCATATTTTATCATAAAAACGTTGAAACAACTTGAAACTTAGGAAAACATCTCATAACGTATACATGCATATCATATTAAAAATTTAAAACAAATACAATACCTAAAGAAAGATATTGTAGATAAATTGAGGAGAATAATGCTTTCAAAAACACAAAGAAAAACGGAGTTGTTACCTTGAAATTTCTTCTTAAAACCCTTGATTTCAACCAACGAAATTTAAATTTTTCTTTCAATACTTGTAGAGAATTTTTGGGAGAGAAGGAGACAGGATTCGTGGAGAAGAGAAGAGGAAGAATGAGAATGAGAAAAATGTCTCAGATAGTGAATGAGAGGAGAAAATAACGTGTGAGGAAAAGAGTCGTTAAAAAATTTTAACGTAACAAGTGTAATGAACATTCATTGCCCTTCATTAAGTCAGGATTTCTGACTATTTGATAGCCCAAAGCGTGAAGGAAGGAGAGAAGAAAAGAAAAGTCAAACAAATCATCACATCTTAACATATTTTTCCCTCTTAAAATAGAAAACCATTTAAAATAACACAAATCAATGCAAAGTCAAACCTTTTATTTTCCTTAACTGATAAAACATTCTATTATTATGTCAATTAATCACATTAAATCATCCAATTAACGTAATTAACTCAGCCATAATTTTAAAAAAATTTCTACTGATTGCTCATCAGCCGTGTTCGGCCTGTCGATTTTCCTCTTCGGCTTGCCAGTTCCACCAAGTTTGGCCTGCCAATGGGTTTCTTCGGCCTGCCGATCTCGGGTAGACATTTCAGCCTGCCGAACTTAAAAGTCTGGCCTACCGAACTTAAAATTCTGGCCTGTCGAACTGTCCATAAATGCCATTCATTAAAACATTCATACATCATCACATCATAATTAAACATACATGAAAATAATCATGAACACTTGGGCACAACGATTCCATGCGGTCATCACCTGTCATAAAACTTGACATATAAAGCTAGTAACACTTAAAGCATATTTCATAACATATAACATAATTTATTAATAAAATTTCTTAACATTGTTACTAACTTAACGTGGTCCATTACATAAAAATAGGTGGGTGTTACATAAAATATCTCAAGCTAGATATTGATGGACTTAGTTTACATTTAAGGTTGTTCATGGTTCCGTAGAGCTAACGTATATCGGATCGGGATTGTGGTGCTGAGTTATAGTACTGGATATTGAGGTAGGACTTCTACCCCTTTTCTTTGGTAGCCAGGTTTTTAAACAATTTTGGCTTCAAAATGAATTCTTTCAAAATGTTTTCAATGAAGGATCGAAAAGGATTTTTATGAGTAGTTTTCTTACACTATTGAATGATGATATTCATAATGAACTGCATAATGCATGTAAATGAATACACTCAGTAAAATGAGATTTTAATAACTATAGAAATGCATAGATGGGCATGATGCCATACTTAGAGATCGGGTCGTATAGAATGCGAGCTTGGGGGTAGGTCCCAAAACCCAACTTGGTCACTACAGTGGTCATATCTATGGTTTGCCCAAAAAAAGATAATAATATCCTTTTTGGACAAACAATGAATTGTTTTTGGTAATAAGAATTTAATTGAATTTATTTATTTAATCCTATTTTTTTCTAAATATTTTCTTGAATTTTATACTTTAATTAAATGTTTTTAAAACCTAGTCCTATTGAGCCTTTCGCTCACATTTTATTTGTTTTCCAACCTTTCCCCCCTCTAGGTGGAATCTAGCTTAGGATCGACGGAGAGTCCACTAACCGGACTTACGAGCAGTAGAAGATTCTAAGTAAGTTATTATTGTAGTAAATCAAGGCGCGCATAATTTTAATTTTCCATTTTCTCATATTAGACTGTGGTTATAACTTAATTATTGTCGATACCATGTGTGTGTACAAGTTGTGGGCTCGATGAGACCCAACATGTATCTCTCCCTCTCCTTATTATTTTATTTTATTTTATCTTACTTGCTTTATTATTATAATTGTTTAAAACGTTTTGAATTTACCACATTTTTAATTAATTAACTAATTCCTTAAAATAATTAATTTTTAACCTAATAAATTTGATTTAATTATCTTAATTAATCCACCATGTCACCTCTTGATTTTCAGGGTGTGACATAATAAGTTGATTTAGACTCGAATTTTAAGGCCTAATCTAATAAGGTTTAACCCAAATTCGACCATTATAAATAGGGGTGAGTTTTCTTTGTTATTTAGATCACTTGAGAAGCAAAAAGTGAGTACTTTAATTTAAGAAACTCTAAAACTCCTTGAGAGCTATTGTTCAATATCAAGAACCTTAGCTCTAGGTCTTTTCAAGTGGTTAGAAAGAGAATCACCAGAGGAAAAGGTGTACAATGTGTGACCATCCACACTCCGATCGTGGATAGAGAATAGCAAAGAAGACCAATTAGTTGAGGCTTTTCTGGGACATTCTTCTCTTCACAGATTACTGTTGCTTTTCGTTTCACAAAAAAGGTTAGTAAGATCTGTTATTAGTTTATGTATTTAGCATGTTAAACTTGTATTTTGAAAAATATTCTGATTTAAAATTTTTAAAAATTTCCCTGTGTATTTATTTTTTAACAATTGGTATCAGAGCCTGGTTTTTACATTGATTTACGGATTTATGATCATGCTATGTACATGAATTACATGATCTTATTCTCTTCTATGCTTGAATTTAATTTTCTAGCGAGTTGACACTCTAGGGTTTTTATGTAATGAAATGTTGTCATGAGATTATATGGTAAATGTTTAATTAATTATGGTTGATTAAATTTTTATTTAATTATTTATTAATTAATTAATTTGTGTCAGTTATGGTTCCTTAGATGTTAGAATACATACTTATGTTTTTCATGTAATTAGATAGCAGTCTATCATCACCGTCTAAGAATTATTATTTTAATTTTAAATTTGTAAAATTTTATAATTAAATAATCATTTAAAGTAAAGATAGATCTAGAAGATGGAGATGATAGGAGTTTCATTGTTTTTTTGTGTTCATAAATTTTTATGTTTTTAAATTGTTGAAAATAAAATTAAAAAACTACTTAAAAACTATTTTCTAGAAAAACACTGGTTCAACTGGTTGGTAGGCCGAACCATCAGATTAACAGGCCGATAGTTGTAGGCTGGTAGACAAAACTTCCAGTTCAATAGGCTGGTAGCAAGGCAGAACATTTTTTGAAAAAGTTGTTTTTTGGTGCAGTTTTTTATTTTATTTTTGAGACAATTTTGAAAAATATGAAATTTTATGATGACCGTAAAAATAAACTTTTTGATCTATGAGGGATTGAAAAATTAAAGATGGATGCCACATGAAGAAGGATACAACTTGAAGATACATGATGAAGAGTCAATAATATATTTCGATTAATCTTTTATAATCTTTATTTTCTTTCTCTAGGATAGAACCATGATATTACGGCTATTTATTTGTTATTTTGTTTATGCCTTTGCTTATCTGCATTATACTATGATTTTCCATGTCTATTGATAACATGCCATGTAGAATAAGGAGTAGTGTTCACTAAAAATTGTTCATGCATGTTGACATAAAACTTTGACTTTTAAAATATTGAGTGGGAGAAAGTTTTCGAAGAAAGGAGCTACGGCCTCCATCGTTAGTCTATAGGTAGCACATGGTGGTTCCGACCCTAAGGAAAGGATTTCACTATGTATCAGGTTGGATCTCCAAGAGGATAATTTGCTTTAACATGGTTTATCATTGATCACCCTAGGGTGGCAATTATATAAACCATGGATAAAGTAGTTGAAACGATGGTTATACACTCAAGATTATTTTGTTATTAACCTCCCTAAGGAGCCCTATTGATGAAATTAATAGCCAAAGAAACAATTATTACTATATGCTAGATCAGACAGGTCTTGGATGGCATATATTAATTGGATGGGATCTGTGTTCTTAATTGAATTTGGCAAGTCTCCCTTAGTCGGCTTGTTGGATTCTGAGTTAGGAATTGTCGTTGTAAGGTTGTGATATTTTCAACATTTTGACACATAAGCACAATTGTATGTTTATTTGTTTGTGTTTTCTTACTAAACTGTTGTGGAATGTTTGCTTATATTTGGTATATGAATCTTTGTAGTAGATTAAAATGTCTAAAAAAGCTTTATCATCGATACTCAATAAGACATGTTAACCGGTGAGAATTATAATGATTGAAACAGACCTAAATATCATCTCATCCTTTAAGAAACTGAAATTTATGCTAACCATACTATGTCCTCTTATGCCTATTGGTGAATCCACTAATGAACATATCCAAGCATATAATCACTGGAAGGAAGCTGATGATCAGGCCCACTGCTATATCTGGGCTAGCATGAATAATATGCTACAGGCTTAACATGAAGTTAAGAGATTGCTCGGCAAAACTCGGATGATCTTGATGACATGTTTGGAGGTCAAGCCTTAACGAAATGGCAAGAGGCTTTTCGAAAACTCCTCAACTGCAAACAGAGTTCGGGGACTCCTAGAAGGAGCATATGATGTTGGTCGTGGGCTACCTCGTTGAGGCTCAATCCCTTGGAGCTGACATTGATGCTGAGTCATAAATGACTATGGTCTTTGAGACTCTGATTAGAGCTTTATATAACTTAAGCAATAGATAGGATGTGACCTTGGTTGAGCTGATGAAGTAGTTACAGGAGTTCAAAAATTTGATCAGGGAAGCTTCAGCTAGTAAAGAGGCAAACTTGGCAGTTACATTTAGCTCCAATTCCAATTCTAAGAGTAGAAAAAAGCAAAGGGCCAAGAACAGGAAAACTTCTATTTCGACAAATGTCAAGGATAAGAAGAAAAATAAGAGGAACCCAAAGAAACTAAAGTATTTTTTCTATAGGAAGGTTGGGCACATAAAGAAAAATTGCAAGTGATTCATATCTAAAGGAAGTAGGTGCGAACTTCGGGTAATTGAGACTTGTTTAGTTAAAGAATCCAGTGACACTTGGCTCATAGATTTTGATGTGACTAATCATGTATATGTTTCTCTGAAGGAATTTAAGGAAACCAGAAGTTTGCTACATGAGCACTTCACGCTTCAAATGGGCGATGGATCCTTAATGTTGGTTAAAGCAGTGAGAGATGTCTATCTTTACTTTGATAATTATAGGACTTTGATTTTGAGAGATTGTTTTTATGTTCCTAAACTTAAAAGGAATTTAATATCTATAGCTTGTTTTTTTAAAGACTCTTATTTAATCTTTTTAAATAATAAAGTTGTAATTTGTAAAAACAAATCCTATCTATAGAGGATAGATGCAAAATAACCTATATTTTATCAAACCTAAGATAGACCCACTGCTGAACACTGAAGTCAATGATAATTCTAAAAGACTTAAAATTTCTCACTCTAATAAGACTTATTTTTGGCATTTACGATTAGGTCATATTAGCCTATATAGGATTCAAAGGTTGGTAAGGGATAGACCTTTAAGTCATTTAAAGGTAGAATCTATACCACAATGTGAATCTTGTTTAGAAGGAAAAATGACCAAATGATCATTTGGGTCTAAGGGTAATAGGGCCGAAGGGATTTTAGAACTTGTGCATAGCAATCTTTATGGTCCCATGAACATTAATGCATGTAAAGGGTATAAATACTTCGTCACTTTTATTAATGATTACTTAAAATATGGGTATGTATAACTAATGTATCATAAAAATGAAACTTTTGACAAATTCAGAGAGTTTCGGGCTGAAGCAGAAAAGCAATTAGGTAAACCCATAAAGGCACTTCCATTCGATCAAGGTGGTGAATACCTATCTAATGAGTTTTAAGAACACTTATTAGAGAATGAGATCTTATCCCATTTGACTGCGTCGGGTGTTAGACATGTATGCCCTAAGGAGTAAAAATGTAATAAGTTTTTGGAGACATTTTTTATCAATAAAGAATTTATTCATTGTTTATATACCAAATCTTGTCCTCTTTACGTTCATATTTGTTGAATGTATGTTAAGCAAACAATAGTTTGAGACTGTCGGTCTAAACCTTAAGAATTGGGCATATTATGGATGGATTATGCGGAAGACACGATTCTTAAGGTGATGGTCTAAATCATACGATCCGTAATCGAGGAAATAAAGTTGGGCGCTTTATTCATGCAAAGATTGTTATGTTGTCTATATCCCTTTTGGGAGATGGTTTGTCTTGACCATCGGAGGTGGACTCCGTAAATAGAAATATTGACACATTGTCATAGGTGACGATGTGTTGGATCAGGACATAAAATGAATTGATTTGGATCAATAATTTTGTCTCGGCAAATCGATTCACTTTAGACAATCATTTGTGTTGTATCTTAATCCTGAGATGAATAGTGGGCCCGTTGTCTTGGCTTGTGTCTTTTAATGTACCAAAGGGTGACACCCACATCTTAATAGTGGTATGCATGCCAATACATTGGAGGCATGACTCTTGATAGCGTAGACCTATTATTCATAGATATGGAATCCATAACTTCTCTTTAGGAGTAATGATATCCTCTTATATACGTTATCCTGTAATTGAAAAACTGGAGCGTTCAACCATTTGGATACATAGGTGTAACAGAATGGTATAGTGTCTTTGGATAGTAAGTTTTTCGATGGTGAGATAATGGAACGTAAGATAAAAATAATCGGGAGGGTAAGACAGAACTAGTCCTTAAGTCGATTATGAATTATCATATGGGGATACGATACACTATGATATGTCATGAAGACTTAGCTATACGAGCTTCGTAATTCTATGTAGTTCGAGAGTGCAGCTCCAAGTTTTTAGTGGAGTAGCATTGGAGTTGATAATTATGAAATGTATATCTGAGATATTGGGTTTCATAATTATCGAAAGTTGAACTATATAGGTCTATTTGGTCCCCTTTGCTAGCTCACAGCATCTTGTAACGACACGACGTACTTTTTCGATAATTGGTAACTTATGTCGGATTTATTAGATTGGTAGAAATTTGAAAGAATCAAATAATTCATGTCTATTTATCGGTTGAATTAATTTTGTGATAAAAATTAATTTAAGATAAACTTGTTGAATTATAAGGATCGAATAATTCTTGTCTATTTATTGGTTGATTTAATTTTAGATAAATTAGGTCAAGATAAACTTGTAGAATTATTGGGAATTGATTTATTTTCTTAGAGATTATCTAGATAAAGTTGTTTTGATTATATAACTTATCTATTGGGTTATTTGAATTAAAACTGAGACTTTATCCTATAGAATCTCGGGTGGAAAATAAAAGATTTGCGAGACTTTAATCTTTTGGGGATATGCACTACAAAATGCATGTTATCTTTTGAAAGATGTGCCTTCAAAATCGGTTCCTAAAACTCCTCGTGACTTATGGATGGGTAGGAAGACATCCTTATTTGCATATGGGGATATGCGAATGACGAAAGAAGGAACAAGACTTTATTGGACATGGTTAGGTCCATGATGAGTTATTCAACATTACCTTTATCCTTTTGGAGATATGTACTATAAATTGCATGTTATCTTTTAAACGATGCGCTTTCAAAATCAGTTCCTAAAAATCCCCATGACTTGTGGATGGGTAGGAAGACGTCCTTAAACCATATTCACATATGGGGCTGTCCGACTCATGTCCTGCATAAGGTAGCGAACAAGTTAGAAGCACGTTTGAAAGTTTGTGTATTTGTAGGATATCCAAAAGAGACTAAAGGGGTTTATTTCTATAACCCAAAAGAAAATAAAGTTGAGGTTTCAAAGAATGCAACATTCATTGAGGAAAATTACATGAATGATTTTAAGCCTCGAAGTAAAGTGGTACTCAAGGAGTTGGAGAGTGATTCAATCACTCCAGGGGTTTCAGTTGAAACCAATCCATTCAATGTAGAAAAAAATGACTGAACAACAACCTAACGGGCTTCGGCATAGTGGGACAATCGGGCGTCAACCCGAGAGGTATATGTTCAATGGTGAATCCTATTTGGTTAAACCAGTTGAACATGACAGGGATCCTTATACTTACGCGGAGGCTATGGAGGATGTTGATTCAAAGTTCTAGACATAGGCCATGAACACTGAGATAAAGTCTACGGAGACTAATCGAGTCTAGGAACTTATAGATCTTCTCAAAGAGGTAAAACCCCATAGGGTGGAAGTGGATCTATAAGAGAAGGAGAGGAGCAAATAAGAAAATTGAAACCTATAAGAATAGATTGGTAGCTAAGGAATACATGCAAAAGGAAGGAATCGATTATGAGCAAACATTTTTGCCTGTAGCCATGCTTAAGTCTATTAGCATTCTCTTATCCATAGTTGCCGCCTCGACTATGAGATTTGGCAAATGGATGTTAAGAAGGCCTTTCTGAATGGCTATCTTGATATATGGTGTAGCCAAACAGGTTCAAGGCTAAAGGTCAAGAGAGTAAGGTTAGTAAGCTACTAAAGTCAATTTATAGACTTAAGTAGGCTTCCTATTCTTGGAATATAAGATTTTATTAGGGGATCAAGACTTACGGGTTTGAAAAAATGTAGACGAACCATGTGTTTACAAATACTTTAAGGATAAAAAGGTGGTTTTTCTATTACTCTATGTAGATGACATTCTACTAATTGATAATAACGTTGGGGCATTGTCATTGGTCAAATTATAAATGACCAAGCAGTTTGACATGAAAGACTTAGGTGAAGCTAATTACGTTCTCGGTATCTAGACCATTTGAGATAGGAAGAACAAAATGATAGCTTTATCCTAAGCTACATAAATATATAAAATTCTCAAGAAGCATGCAATGTAAAACTCCAAGAAAGGTAGGCAACCATCTAGGTCTAAAATTACTCTTTCTAAGAAATACTTACGAAAGTCTGATGAAGAAAGAGAATACATGAAAAAGGTACCTCATGCTTCGTCAGTGGATAGTCTCATATTTGCTATGCTTTGCACACGACCAAACATTTTTTATGTAGTCAGGATAGTAAGTTGATTTCAGTCAAATTCAGGACCGAACCACTGGATTGCGGTCAAGCATATTTTCAAGTACTAGAGATGGACTCAAGGGTATATGCTTGTGTATTCGGGTGAGGATCTAACACATCTTAGATACACTAATTCAAATTTTCAATCCTGTTTGGATTCAAAAAAGTTGACTTCTAGTTTTGTGTTTACTTTGGACGGCGATGTCATTGTTTGGACAAGTGTAAAGCAAGATTGTACTTCAATTTCAACGATGAAAGCCGAGTATGTGGCAGCTAGTGATGCTTCGAAAGATGTAGTGTGGCTCGGCAAATTCCTTAGAAATTTTGAGGTAGTTCTTGGTATGGATAAGGAGGTATCGTTGCATTGTGATAACATTGCAGCGATAGCTAATGCTAAGGACCAAGGTTTTATAAGAAGAGTAAGCATACTCATCGGAAGTATCATGTGATAAAGGACTTCATTGAGGCTGGGTATGTTGCAATATGTAAAATCGTATTTGAGGACAATTTAGCTGATCATTTCATGAAGACACTAACTATAAGGGTTTTCAAGAAGCATGTGGAGGCTATGGGGATGCGAGATATGTTATATTTACTCACTTAGTACAAGTAGGAGATTGTTAGACATAATGCCATAAGGAGTAAAATGTTGTAATATATTTTTTGAGACATTTTATCAATAAAGAGTTCATTTATTATTCATATAACAAATGTTGTCCTCTTTATATTTATTTATGTTAAATGCATGATAAGCAAACAAAAGTCTAAGACTGTCGGTCTAAACCTTTAAGAATCGTGCATATGAAGGACAGATTACGCGAAAGACATGAATCTTAAAGGTGATAGCCTAAATCATAAGATTTGCAATCAAGGGAGTGAAGTTGGGCACTTTATTCATGCTAAGATTGTTATGTTGTCTACATCCCTAATGGGAGATGACTTGTCTTGGTCATCAGCGTGAAACTCCATGAGAAACATTAGTGCATTGTCATAGGTATGATGTATTAGATTGGGACATAAAAGTTGAATTGATTTGGTTAATAATTCTGTTTGTGAAAATCAATTCACTTTAAACTATCATATGTGTTGTCTCTTAATCCTGAAATGAATAATGAGCCCGTATTTTTTATTTATGTCTTTTGATGCACTAAAGAGTGGCATATTGACTTTATGATGGTATGCATACCAGTACGTTAGAGACATCACTCTTGATTCACGTAAGCTCATTTTTCATAAATATGGAATCTATAGCTCTTTTGTAGAGTTAATAATATTCTCTTATATGCATTGTCATGTAATTGAAAGACTGGAGCGCTTAAGCATTTGGATACACAGGTGTAACTGAATGGTATGCTATCTATGGATAGTAAGTATTCCAATGGTATGATAATGGAACGTAAGACAAAAAAAAAATCATAAAGATAAAACGAAATTTATTCTTAAGCTGATTGTGAATATCTCATGGGGATATGACACATTATGATATGCCATAAATGGCTGGCATATTAAAGCTTTGTAATTTTATATAGTTCAAGAGTGCAGCTCTAAGCTTTTAGTAAAATAGTATTAGAGTTGATAATTATAAAATATGTATCCGGGAGTATTTTATAATTATACGAGCATGAACTATGTATGTCCACCGGGTCCCTTTTGCTAGCTCATAATAAATCTTGTAACGATACGGCATGTTTTTCCTACATATTGTTGACTTATGTTAAATTCTTAGATTGGCTGAAATTTGATAAGATTGGATTTAATAATGCATGTTTGTTTATCGGTTGAATTATTTTTTTAAATTAATTCAAGATAAACATGTTGAATTATTTAAATAATATTTTATTTTCTATGGGATTATCTATATATGACTATTTTAATCAGATTACTTCTTTATTGGGTTATTTGAATTAAAACTGAGGCTCCATCTAAGATTCTCAAGTGGAAAAGAAGTTACTCTTAGGGTGCAAGATTGTCGTAAGTTTGGCAGGCCGATAGTGCAATAATCTGTATACGTGTTTTTGACGTGTTTTTCCTAAGAAGTTGATCTAGACTCGAATTTTGAGGCTTAATCTGATAAGGCTTAACTCTAAATTCGACCATTATAAACAGGTGAGTTATTCTTTATTATTTAGATCATTTAAGAAACAAAGAGTGAGTACTCTAATTTGAGAAACTCTCAAACTCCCTAAGAGCTATTGTTTATCATCAAGAACCTTAGCTCTAGGTCTTCTCAAGTGGTTGGAAGGAGAGTCACTGGAGGAAAAGTTGTACGACGTGTGACCAACCATACTCTGATTGTGGATAGAGAATAGCAAAGAAGGCCAGTTGGTTGAGGCTCTTCTAGGACGTTCTCCTCTTCACAGATTGCTGTTGCTTTTCAGTTCACAAAAGAGGTTAGTAAGATTTGTTATTAATTTATATATTTAAGATGTCAAACTTATGTTTTAGAAAATACTCTAATTTAAAATTTTTTAAAATTCCACTGCGTACTTATTTAACAACATTAAAATAATAAGGTGAATTATATTAACACCCCATGACTCATTAAGGCACCCCAAAATCAACCAAAAAGACTAAAAAGAATTTTTTTTTTAGCAGGCAATAATACTCTTTTATGGCTTTCTCTTTAGTAGGCAAGAATACCCTTTCATGGCCCTCCCTTGTGGCATTGCTTCATCAAATTTTGTTGGTTTCAAAATAGCATTTTTCTTTTCATTTTTTTTTGAAGTAAATAATACATTTTAAAATATTTTAGGTAAATAACATATTTACATCATAAATAAAGGTTATTTACACTATAAATACAAAAGTAAATAAATTATTTACATTATAAATATGTTATTCATCTCAAATATTTTAAAATATACAATTTAATTTTTGAAATTTAAAAAATATATATTATTTGTTACAATTTCTCTCTTTATGTTTTTTAAGGTTTTTTTTTTTGTAAGAAAAGAGTAAATATCCTTTTTGTCTATTTATTAGAAATGGGCTATCTTTATTATTTTGAGAGAATTAGATAAGTAGTCTATTTTGATAGGCTATTAAAATAAATAAATAGCCAATTTTTTTTGTTTTTTTAATACAAATGAACTTTTTTAAAAAGCTCAAAAAAGTACTTTTTCACTGTAACACATTATTAATTAACTTTAACACATCATTTATTAATCATTTAAAAAAAGTCGTATTTTCAATTTTAGAAGACGATTTACTTTAAAAAAAAAAGAAGAAGAAGAAAAAAAAAGACCATTTATCCTCGCATCCCTTGTATTTGTTTGGGCGTGGCGTCAATATAGATGAAAGTTAAGAGGCAACTACGGGAAGTAAACAGGAGAAGCAGCAAAAGCCAAGTGGCAAAGAATAAAACAGAAGAGAGAGTAGCACCTCCGGAAACGAGAGGTGGAGAAGAAAAAGTAAAAACCGCATTAGAAAACAAAGCCAAAGAGTGTGTTTTAAAAAATCAGTTGAAATAAAGTTAAAACTTAAAAATTTTAGTCATTATTGCAATTGTTTTAAGAATTTTTAAAAATATTTTTGTAAATTTTTTGATACAAAAATTTTAAAAATACTTTTAATATAATTTTTTTAAAAATTTTTATTTTTTAAAATAAAATTCTTTTTACTCATTTTAAAAACACTACTAAATGAATCGTAATATATAAGAGTTTTAAATTATAATAAATTTTTATTTTTATTGTAGCTTATAAAAATTTTATACTATAACAAACTGTTTTTGTCTTTTTAACATACCCCTAAACTAAGCAATAAACGTCGGGTATAACGTCAGGTTCGTTTCCTTCCAACAGTTGCAAGCCCCTTTCTCTCCCCTAAATTTGTGTCTTCTTATTTCGCTCTTCCAATATAATGCCAATGGCAATATCTTTCGAAGGAACGGATGGCAATTTTTTTTTTTTTTGGTAGGAACACATTGTAATCAATGTTTGTCAATAGTATGCTTTCTTATCTAAAATAAGAAAAGTTATGACTGCAATATATGATTGTTCTCATATCGGTATTAGCATTTGTTTTTGATATTTCCAAGAACCTGCAATCATTTATTTATTACTCTGGCAAATATTATCTAAAAATTTTAACAGTTCAAAGAGAAGTATACGTAAATTGCCAGCTTTGTTACACAACATATTTAAAACAAAGTATATTACAAAGTTCTTTTTGCCTTTTCTGAAGCTAGCTGATACAGTGTTGGTTCAAACGGTCGGAACTGATTTTAATTAAAAACACTATAACATGTAAGATTTTTATAGTATATCTTATTTTTTTTAATATTTTAACATGTGAGAGATTTACACTAAAAATGCAAACACACTATGAGGTACCCAAATATATACAATAAATTTTCGATGAGTCACGTAATTGAACCTGCACACAGCAATCTAAAATTGAAATAGAACGTTTAGTTAGCATACATAAAAAAAAAAAAAAGAAGCAGAAAGTAATTTTTAGAAAATAAAATGTTTCTAGTTTTTCCGCTGGTAGACCATGTCAAAGTAGAATACTTGATTTTTTTTTTCCAAGAGATAATGCTATCTAATATAAATAAGTATTACAACAAATTCATTTAGTCTTTGTCATTTGAAAAGCAAAATTCGTCTGATTATTCTGATATTTGAGACACTGCAAAAATAGAGTACCTGAAAATTTTCAAAACAAAACAAAACAAAACAAAACAAAAAGCTAACTTAGAATGCTAGGACTGGTGAGGAGAGGTGATATATAAGGTAGTAACATGAATACTGATAGTCATTTTTCTTTTTAAAGATTATTGTTTGCTTACTTTCGCCTCTAGCTTAAATTTTGTGGCTCCTTAAGAAGAATTAAGACATGAACATTCTCAGGCAGGTGTGAAAAGAAAAATCAGAGGCTCACATCACTCTCCCTCATCAAGAAATTTTAATAGTAAAAAAAATATAGCTTTCTGATTTAAATAATACGTTTCGTTCTCCTTAATAAGGTGTTTGATAAGTGTGGTTAGAACCAATTTTAGTTACAAGTATTGTAGCATATGAGAGCTTTATACTATAACAAATTTTTGTTTTTTACTGCAGCATGTGAGAGTTTTTTACTGTTTGTTAGTTAGAACTAAGTTCTAATTAATAGCCAAACCCTATAAATCATCAAAGTATGATGGTACCATGTGTTTGTTATAATAATTTTAAATGATGCATGATGAGTCGAGTTTATGTACGTAATTAGAATGTCTCTAGCTTCATATTTTGATAGTTTTTGAGAGTTTTTGTTACCTTTTATGTGATTTTTTAATATTTATTTTTATTTATGAGAAAATATGTTTAATAATGTGTTTTTTAATGTATTTAATGTTTAAGTGTAATTTTATTAATTTTTAAGAGCGTTTTCATGTCGTGAATATTTTATTTGTACCCAATCGGCAAGAATCGCAAGTTTATAAGCAGTATTTTGTGTTTTTTATTTAGTTTTATGTTGAATAAGTATTTGTAAATATTTAATTAATTTTGGTAATTTTTATTTTGTAAATAATTAGCTTTTCTGGGTTTATTTGTGAGGAAATTCTAAAGTTGAGGTGAAATGGAGTAAAATGGTGTAAGAAACTCAAAATTTTAGGGTCAAAACATAATTATTTTTCCAATAAGTCAGATTTAGAGTAGTGGATTCGTGCATCAACGCTGATGTCATCAGTGGGGTCCCTCACGTCTATAACAGAATTAATCCTACGAGCTCGCGTACACCGGCCTTTTGAGCCTTCAATCTCAGCCATTCAGAGTGGTCTCGTTACACGTCAAAGTGAATCATTCAGCAAGACTGAGTTCCAGCCGGCTAATGAAGTATTTATGCGCATCAGAACGCTACTTTGATAAAGATAAAATAAAGCAACGCAAGGGCAGAAAGGGAAAAAAAGATTAAGGAGGAACTGCATTCTTTGAGACTTATTAGATAAAATACATATATAAGATTGTTTTATATTTTTTTTTCTATGTCTTTTTTACCAAGCAGGAAGCACATTTTATTTTTTTTTCTTTTCTTTTTTTATGAAAAATTTTTCTTTTCTTTTGGTAACTTGCTAAGAACAAAAATTGTTAAGAAAATGGCAATTACGGTTTTCTTTTCTTGTTTATATTGTTATTTAGCAAAGTAAAAAGTATTGAATCAATATATGAATAAACTTTGATACTCTTGTCCATAAGATTAATACACTTATTTTTCAAAGAGCATAAACTCAACTAAAATTTGAACTAAACTAACTATACAACTATTTTTTTTTTTTTGGAGAAAGAACAAAATAACATGTTTGAGTTAAAATTTAATAAATAATGTAATATGTTGTCAAAATGTGCAATAAATAACACATCATAAGAAATTAAAATATATACCATAAGAAATTGATAATAAAAACCCTAAAATACTTTTAATTGTCCTCTTTATCTGTCACCCTCCTTTCTCGCAGATAGCTGAGAAATACTATATTGAGTATTGCTTGGTAGGTCCCTAAACTATTTAAAAAGTGACTCGCTGGCTCCAGTTCTTTTTTTTAGCTTCGTTGACCTTGAACTTGCAAAAAAAAGTGCAAAATGACTAATTTAACAATGAAACCTTTGATTTTCTACTGAGTTATGTCATGTGCAAAGCACATGACCTTAATTTATTGCTAAAAAACTAAAATAACCCTAAAAGATCTAAAATAATTATCTAAATATTAAAAAACTAACAAAAAAAGAAAAAAGATCAATTTACTGCCAAAACCTCATCTACAAACTCAGCTTCGACCAACCAGCTCAACGCCATCTCCGACCAACTACAAACAAACCTAGAAAACCCTACAATTAAACAAGTCACAAACTTGAAGCAGTTTTAACAAGGATCGCCATCGTGATCGTCGATATATCAACATTGCCTAAAAAATCAAGTCAAATCCTATGAGATTTCTTCCTTAATTCAAAAATCTACAGTTCAATTCAAGTAACGAAATCAAGGATCAGTGACATGGAACCTATTTCACATAAATTAAAAAAGAAAAAAAAATCTTTCTCAAATAAGAAACCTAGTTTTCGCTCAGACACAAAAAAATAAAAAGCCAAAATATATTTAATATAACTCCTCAGATTGATTGAGAAAAACCCAAAACTTCATCTTCTTCCTCATCTCTCAAATGCATACTAAACAATGATTCAAGCCCTTATACTAGGAAAAAAAATCACAAGAAAGTCAGACAAAAAATATAAAAAAGACCTAAATTTTGACGCCTCGGGTGGAGATGATGTTAGATCCATCGCAATGGCCATCACTCCAAACCTGACATTGCTCACTCCAAACCCACCGAAAATGATGCTTGATCCGATTGCCACATAGATCCGTCATGAGGTGGTACAAAACCTCTAGCAGTGAAGTCCGTCGCGATGGGTTGGGTCATACCAAAGGAGGTGGGATCTGGGCAAGACAGCGGGTCGGGCGATGAGGTTTGAGTGAGACAAGAAGAAGAAGAAGAGGAGGAGGAGGTAGGTGACAGGTTTGAGAAGAAGAAGAAGAGGAGGAGGAGGAAGAGGAGGAGGAAGAGTGGTCGGCGGATCTAAGAAGCGAAGAAGAAGGAAGAGGTAGGCGGCAAAATTGGTTAATTTGGTTTTTTTTAATGTTTTACAATTTTTTTGTTTAATTTAGTTTAATTTTTATTATAAATGTAACAAAAAAAATATTTTATTAAAATACTCATGAAATTTAATCATGTGCATAAGATGTGGTCACCAAATAAATGTCTATCAGGCATCTTCGTCCTTTTCTTACGAGTTCAAGGTCAATAGAGCTAAAAAAAAAAACAGGGACTAACTAGTCACTTTTAAATAGTTCGAGAACCTATTGAACAATTTATGTTACTATATTTACATTTTAATACTGTATTTCTAAATAATGAAAAGAATTTACTAGCGACATGGCCAGAGAAATATTGTATTAACATGTAAGTATAAAAATTCACCGATATTGACAACAACGCTAGAGGCTTCGTCGGACGTCACTGATATTGACAACAACGCCGGTGGCCATGAAATGTAGTACTTATTTGTAAATGCTGCATTTTCATGTAAAAATATAAAAATTTACAGCGACTTCATTGGACCATCGATAACCAAGAAATACATTATTTACCTGTAAATATTATATTTATAGGTAAATACAAAATTTATAGGCAACTTTGTCAGACCATTAACGACCGAAAGTATAGCATTTTATAGGTAAATACTTGTATATATGTAAATATAAAAATTTAATGGTGACTTCGTCGGACCACTAGCAATTAGGAATTATAGTATTTTACCTATAAATATTGTAATTATGTATAAATACAAAGATTTATTGACGATTTTACTAAATCCGATAAATACCGTATTAATATATAAATACTGTATTTTCATGTAAATATAAAAGTTTATCGAAAATATTATCAGACATCATCGGCAACATCATCGTTCGCTAGTAAATATCAACAAAAAATAAAAAAAAAATATTAATAATAATATACAAGGAAAAATAACACACACACAAAATTTTTAAAAAAATTAATAGAAACCGACAAAAAAATTGGAGAAAGAACTTTCTCTGTTGTACGCCGCCGTCCGCCGCTATGCGTTTGGCACTACTGCCACTCTAATGTGCTTTGAAGAAGTTGATCTACAAAATCGTGATGACGGTTTGAGGAAAGACGGACTGAAACAAGGCCAACGTATAATTCCAGTCCATGTTCAACGACTCGAGCGTCTCTATTCTCCACGCATTACGAGCCACCACCGATGTAGATCGTCTCAGATCTTCGAGACGAACAAAACCAAGGCATCTCCCCGATTCTATCACCGAAATCACCTGCAATGGAAAACTCATTGGATCTTAGCTAGTTCATTGGGTTCTCATTTCTCCTCGGTCGCAACGGAGCAAGGATAGGCGAAGTCAATATAATGGATACAAGGGTGATGGCGACAGCGATGGTGACGACGTCCATTTTAAAGGTTTGGTTCACGTGCAACAAAGAGGGAGAGTGGGCGAGAATACACAAAAAGGGAAAAAAAGGAAAAAAAAAAAATCCTAGAGATAGAATTGGGAGAGTAGGCAAGAATACGGTGACTAGTTACGTTAAAATGGGAATTAATACAAGTTGAGAGAAAGATCCCAAAGAAGGTGATTAATATCGATGCCAATTAAGACATCCAACTAATTTTGCACCCTTTAAACAGACTTCTCCTCTACTAAGTCCTCCTCTACTATGTCCCCGCTCTATATTTATCTATAACAATTATACAAGGGGAAGTTTTCCAAAAATAATATTCTAAAAATATCTCTCTATTTTATCTTTCATGTTTTTTTTTTCCTTAAGTAGTTTGGTTTATTTCTTTTGTTTCAATACTATTATAACTTGTTTACTTTTTTCTTTGATAGGTGATTTGTCTCTTTTACTATATAATATCACATATACAGTATGTTGTTTTGTTTTATGTAGTAAAAATCTTATATTTTATACATTTAATCAAAATAACCAATTTTTTTTTTAATTTTTTCTCTACTTTTTTTAGTTTATCTTCATAAAATGTTTTAAAATATGTCTCGTCCTATTATTTTTTCTTACAATCTTTTATGTTTTTCAGATTTAGTCTTCTTTGATATATTTTTTTAAAATTTTCTGTCTAACTTTTTTTTTCAAATATAAGTAGACTTAAATATTTCTTCTTATAATATGTTATTTTCTTTTTAGAAATATTTATTCTCATAATCTTGTATTTTTTTTTCAAATTTGGATCTCCTTAAATATTATTTTTTGAATTTTCTTACTAAAATAATTTTTCTCATAGGTGCCCTACTTATTTTCTTATAAAGTATGGAAGTATCCATACTCAAATATCTTTTACCTAATATTTTAAAATATTTTTTTCCTCTACCCCTATAAATATATTTGCTTTTATATTCATATTTATATTTACTATGAAGTTTCATCTAGTACTATCCATATCTTTGTTTATTGTCGTTGTCGTCATCATCATCATCATCATCTATAAATTAGGAGATTTTTTTATGTCTATAATAAGAAGGTCAAATGTTGAATTTTAAAAGTATTTAATGTAGTATGGGTATTTTCCTTAGCAATATTTATAAATAGTTTTCTAAGTTTTAAACTAAAGTTAATTTAAAATTCAATTTTTATATAAAAAAATAACAAACCTAATTTGGACTATAATTTAATAGTTTAAACCATGTTTTCAAACAACCTAACACGTGGCTCAAACTTTTGGTTTCATTTCATGTATAAAAAATTATTAAATAACTACGTACAAAGAACGCCACTACAACTAGTTAAAAATAAAACAATACTATATCGAATATCTGGACAACAGGAAAGACAAAGCAAAGAATAAAAGTGAATAACACTTCCACATAAACAACTACCAAAAAACAAAGCTAGTAAAAAAAAAATAGAAAATTGCATTAAATATCACAATGTTAACTCTTATTGTAAACGAATAGCATACTTTTAAAAGGATTTAAATACATAGCATTTTTTAAATTGTGTGCTTTTTTAAACACTTAAATTTTTAATTTTACCTCTTCCTTTTTCTTCTTGTCTTTTTTTCGCTATCTCATTGTTACTTCGTGTTTTCTTTATGTTATTTTATACCAAAATAAACTTTCTTTTAATCTAAATAGGTTATTTACTAAACATTATTATACTTTGACTTATTTATTTTTATTCTTAATAAATAATAGTTTAATTCCTTTCTTTCAAAAAAAAAAAAGAAAAAAGTCAGCTACCTAAGAATTTGCCAGGCAAAAGCCCATTTGACTTTTAGTGTAAAAAATGGAAAGGATGCCTCACAAAACGATAAAGAAGAACCACCAATTTAAGTTATTTATGTTTTATATTTTTTATATTTTTTATTTTTTTTGCCTCAGGAAGTGTTAAGTTCCTTAATCTTAACAATCTTAACAATACATGAAAGGCGCTAGGTTTTTTGGATGGGGCGATTCGTCCCAATTTTTTTTTTTTTGTTTCTCACTTTTTTTTTTGTCTTTTTTTCATTATTTAAAAAATATATTTCTTTAGTTCTTTTTTTTTTTGCCCTTTCTTCCCAAATTTATTTATTCACTGAATACATCATCAAAAGAATTTTCTTTTTTTTGTTCTTATGTAATAAATTCATTTAAATATACCACTCTCTTTTGATGAAGTTTGCTTTTCTATTACTCCGACTTTTGTTGTTCTGTTACTTTTTTATTGCTTTGTCGTATTGTTTTTTTTTAATCAAAATAGTTTATTTTCAAACGTACCTTTGATTATTTTACAATGCTTTTTTCCACTCACTCCTGTTAAAATATGTTGTTAGATTTTTCTAAGGGACCAATTATATTATTTTTTTCTCCTTAAAATGCCTTCTTTTAAAAGTCTTTTCACATTATTCTTTCTTTTTTTAACTAATAAAGGCACCTTTTCTAATTTGTTCGCGTTGGGGAGTTGAGAAGTATTTTCCCTTTCTTTACTCTTATTACTGTGATTTGTTTGACGTGTGTCTACGCCTAATTTTTTGGTATTTTTTCAAATTTTTAGTTTGTTAAAGATCCTCAATAGTGTCATTCTTTTTAATGTTGGACATAACAAGCCTAGCTAGGAGACTAACTTTTCACTGTCCATCCAGAGAGTGAGAAAGAAAATTAAAAATAAAATTACAAGGTCTTATCAGGGGACAAAATCCCAATCATGATTCAGACAAAATTCACCCATCTTAAATCTACGCTAAACCGATAGCTTGAACAACAAGCATGTGCATCTATCTATATATATTTATATATGTATACATATTTTAATGCAACAAGCATTTATATTTTGAGGTTAACAATTACGAGCTTTGCAAAAAAATAAATAAAATATAAAATAAAAAGTATTTATAGGTGATTACCAAGGCACTAGAATAATTTTTGGGTCATCATTAGAATAATCTAACATGAGAGGGGCACAAATATTGAAAAAAAATCTGTGGTTTCTTTAACAAACTTTTTTTTTTAGTGCTACTAAAAAAAAAAAAACAAAAGCAATTCCACATACAGGAGACCGACAAAAATATAAACTAATAGTTGACAATCTAAAGGGTTCATAAAGTCTCAAATCCGACACCTTGATTAATTTAGACACACTGGTAAGATTTTTTCTTCACCAATATAGCATCGTTTATACGTTTATGTAACACTCAGTTTATTTAAGTGTAACCCTAAATGTTACAAGCAATGAACTACATTTATTGTGTATTACATCAAAGAAAATTGAGTGCTACATAAATTTATAGGTGATGTTAGAAAAATATTACAAATACCTAATTGGTTCGGGTGCTTGATCGGAAACAATTCTCGTAAACTAATAGTTAGCGAACATCTCAACGATTGTTTTGGCATTTTGAATTATTCTTATTATGTTCATTATTAACCCTTGTTTCTTTTAACTATGTTGATAAGGCTCTTCTACATGGTTTTTATTCCTTTTTTTTACCCTCTTTTTGAAGAAAGAGTAGTCATGTGAAAGATTAATATTATGTTTGGAAACTCCTGTGTAGTTACTCTTCAAAAAAACTTGTTTGTTATAATAAGAACCATTCACCTTTTTATTTCTTTTTTCCTTCTTAACTGAAGCTTAAAAAAATCGTAACTTTTTCCTTTCAACTTTGATTGAGACGATTCCTCTTTTTATGTATTCAAAATAAAGAGAAGAACAAATCTCTATCCCTGTTGTCTATAAAAATTTAACATATATGCAATATTTTTTAAAAAAAAATTTGTCAAAAAGCCTTATCAATTTAAGTGAATGTTTTCAACATCTAACTAAATGCCTATTACAATCCATTCAAACTCAAATTATTATATGAAAAAAAACCAATTTAAATTGATTCTAATCCAAACCATTTTGAAGATATACGAAATGTGTGTACTTTTTTCCTTATAAATTGTTTGTGTATGTATAAATATTTTCTTGACTAATTTTTTACAAACAATAAAAAATTACAATATAGAAATTGTAGAAGTTTCATGTTATAAACTATAAATCAAATTTCATAATAAGTTTGAGATTGATTAAAATCAGCAGTAGTTTACAATACATAGATGCGTAATATATATATATATATATATATATATATATATATATATATATATAAAAGCACTTCTGCCTCTACATGCTAAATGCCTATTCTAATCTTGTCATGCCCCGGAGTACGGGAGGTGACGTGGCGGAATATTTAGATTAATTAAAAGAGAATTTAATTAAAAATCGAGAGTTTGAGAATCAAATTAAATAAAAATTAAGAAGATTTTCCACCACATTTTATAAAAGAATTTATAAATATTAAGCAGATAATAATAATTGAATAAAAACTGCGAATAGGGGTTCCATAACCCACAACTTGTGCACACACATGGTACTAACAATATCATAAATACAATTACAGTCCAAGTACAAATAAAGTTAAGTCTTACATGCCTTGATTAAATAATACAGAATATAAATAAACTCTCCTATTGCTCCTGAGTTCGGTCCGAAGAATCTTCTCCAAACCTAAATGGAAAACCACCTAGATGGGGGAAATTTAAAACAATAAAACGTGAGCGAAAGGCTCAGTAGGACTATGTTTTATAAAAAAAATAGTTTAACGCAAGGGAACATAGCATTATTAGAAGTTATTCAAAGGAAACTTAAATAAATAAATAATAAATAATTTGAGTAGAACCGTTCTGTCACAGAATAGTCCACTCGTCAAATCAAGACACCAATTTACTTTTACCTAGGCAAACCATGATATCACCACCGTAGTGGCCCAGCTAGGTTTCGGGACCTGCCCCCAAGGTCAATTGCTACACGACCCGATCTCTGATATGGCATCATGCCCATGTGTTTATTATCATTATCATTCAAAACCCAATTACCGAGTGTTGTCAATTACATTTATTATGAAATTCATTTCAGTTCACGGTATATTAAAATATAACCGATAAAACCATTTTCAAACAACCGTTGAAAACATTTTGATAGAAATCATTTTCAAAGCCAAATCATTTCAAAACCAGGCTACCAAAGAAATAGGATAGAAGTCCTACCTCAATACTCGTGCCGGTGCCCCACACCGCAATCCCGGTCCGCTATACGTTAGCTCCACGGAACCACGAACGATCCTAGATACAAACTAAGTCGATCAATATCTAGTTCGAGACATTCTATGTTACTAAATCATTTCATGATGTCCTAGTGTGCCATTTGTACCTTTAAAATCATCCTATAAGGTTGGGATTTAAATCAGGGTTCAAAACAGTAAAAACGGGAGAAAATCACAAACTTTTCCATGCCTCGGTCGGCCTGCCGGACGCCCTGCTTCGGCCTGCCGAACTGCACAGTTCGGCCTGCCGGAAACAAGGTTCGGCCTGCCGAACATTTCCCCAGATTCGGCCTGCCGGTCGGAAGAACACCAGCCTGCCGATCATCACTCCGGCCTGCCGAACATGAACTTCGGCCTGCCGAACTGGGAAAACCCAGAAATCCCAGCCACGGGTTTCTCGATCCCCAAAATCCAAATCTTGTTTCTAACCTGTTTTTCTCAAATCCCAGGCATGAAAAACAACTATAGTTGATAGAAAAACATTCTAGAACATGTTTGGAATCATTTAAACAACATTTAAACTCGAAATCCTTAAAAATCCGAAAATGAAAAAAAGAGGAGAAAAATGAAAAATCTTGAATTCAATCCGTTTTTCTTCAATCTAGGCTTAGATTCTAGTTGTTCTAAGCTCATTTAACACAAATCCACGGTTTTCTAAGCTAAAACAAACTTAGATTTCAAAAACACACAAAATTGAAAATTTTGTAAAAAGTTTAGAAATTTCGAATCTAACCTCGAATCGAAGCTTCAATCCGCGTTCTCGGTTGCCGAATCACGTCCCCGAGCTTCCTCCTTGCTGTTTCGAAGCTTGGATTCGAATGTGGTTTCAAAAATTTGAGAGAGAATTGAGAGAGAGAGCGAGCTGCCGAGAGAGAGAGAGAGGAGAGAGAGAATGTCACGGGAGAGTGAGGAGAGAGAGAGGAAGGAAGGAAATAAATAGAGAAAATCGGTGGGCAGTTTTACTGTGCGAAAACCATGTGCCGCCCACGGTTTTGCAAAACGGAGTATTTTTAACTTTTTACAAATTGTTGTGTTTTAAAACTCAAAACATCATTTTAAAACAATAAGAAATCTTTTGAACACATCAATTTAACAAAACAACCAAAAGTTCAAAACCCAACCAAATAATCTAATTAAGGTTAAAACGTTAATTATGGCACACTAATTCATCATTTATAGTACATTAACATTAAATAAATTTCGGGACGTTACAACTCTCCACCCCTAAAAGAAATTTCGTCCTCAAAATTTACAACTCATCTCAAAAACAAAACAAATGCGGATACAGCTCCCGCATACTCGACTCTAATTCCCAAGTGGCTTCATCAACCCCGTGATGCTGCCACACGACCTTTACCAACGGTATCTCACGACGACGCAAGCTAATCACTTTCCGGTCGATAATCTGAATCGGCACTTCTTCGTACGTCGTATCCTTCTGAACCTGCACATCGCGAAACGAAACTATCTTACCCTGCTCAGGTGGACACTTCCTAAGCATCGACACATGAAACACATCATGCACATGAGAAAGTTCGGGCGGAAGATCAAGCCGATAAGCGACCACACCAACTCGCTGAGTGATCTCGAACGGCCCAATATACCTTGGCGCGAGCTTCCCACTCACTCCGAACCGCATAGTTCCCTTACGAGGTGACACCCTCAAGAGAACAAAATCTCCAACCGCGAACTCTAAGGGTCTACGTCTCCTATCTGCGTAGCTCTTCTGCCGACTCTGAGCTGCTCTCAACCGATCCCGAATCACCGCGACTTTCTCGTTGCTATCACGAATCTCATCTGGCCCAAGAATAACTCTATCTTCCGGCTCGGCCCAACACACAGGTGACCGACACGGTCGCCCATACAACGCCTCAAATGGTGCCATGCCGATACTCGCCTGATAACTGTTGTTGTACGCGAACTCCGCCAAATGCAAACATTGCTTCCAATTTCTGCCAAAGTCCAACGCACAAGCACGCAACATATCCTCAAGAACCTGAATAACCCGCTCAGACTGCCCATCAGTCTGAGGATGAAACGCCGTACTAAAGTTCAAATCCGTACCCAAAGCTTCCTGAAAACTCCTCCAGTACTTAGCATTAAACCTGGTGTCTCGATCAGAGGTGATGGACAAAGGAACTCCATGCAACCTCACAATGTTCTGCATATACAACTCCCCAAGAATCTTCCTCGAACACGTCGACCTAAACGGAATGAAATGCGCCGATTTCGTCAACCTATCGACCACAACCCAAACTGCATCATGCCGCTGCTCCGTCCTCGACAAACCTGTGAGGAAATCCATCATCACATGCTCCCATTTCCACCCTGGAATAGGAAGCGGCTGAAGCTGACCTGTAGGCTTCTGATGTTCAGCTTTCACCTGGAGACACGTCGAACACTTGGCCACGCACTCTCGAACATCTTTCTTCATGCCTCTCCACCAATATTGTCTCTTCAAATCACGATACATCTTGGTGCTCCCCGGATGAATAGCGAACTGAGACCTATGAGCTTCGTCTAGAACGGCTTTCGTCACCTCGGCGATAACTGGAACTGCAAGACGCTCCCGGAAGTACAACGATCCATCTGCATGCACGCTCCATTCCTCGAACTGCTCCCCGTTCTGAATCCGCGACCAAATCCACTACAAATGTCGATCCTGCCACTGACTTTGCTTCACCGTCTGAACAAGAGCTGGAGTCGCTTCCACATGATATAATGAAACTCGATCACCATCTTCATGATACAGTAGCCGATACTCACTCACTGTCGCATCCCTGCTCCAGTCCTCAAAAATCAAACAAGCGAGAATCCCTGAAGACTTCCTGCTAAGCGCGTCCGCTACCACATTAGCTTTCCCAGGATGATACTGCAAAGCAAAATCATAATCCTCCATGTACTCTACCCATCTGCGCTGCCTCAGATTGAGATCCCTCTGAGTGAACAAATATCTCAAACTCTTGTGATCGGAGAAGACTTGAAACGATGCTCCATACAAGTAACACCTCCAAATCTTCAGCGCGTAGATCACCGCTGCAAGCTTTAAATCGTGAGTAGGATAATTCCGCTCGTGAGGTCGTAGCTGTCTCGAACCGTATGCAACTACACGTCCATGCTGCATCAACACGCATCCAAGTCCACGCCCTGAAGCATCCGCATAAACCTCATACGGCTCGTCACTGCTAGGAATAATCAACACTGGAGCTGAAGTCAACCGGTTCTTCAATTCCTGAAAAGAAAGCTCACAATCTTCATCCCACTCAAACCTGACATTTTTCTTGATCAATCTCGTCAACGGAGCTGCAATCTTCGAAAAGTCCTTTACAAATTTCCTGTAATATCCAGCCAGACCTAAGAAGCTGCGAATCTCCGCTACATTCCTTGGTCGTTCCCATTCCAATATAGCTTCAATCTTAGACGGATCCACTGAAATACCATGCTCCGAGATGATATGACCCAGAAACTTGACCTCAGTCAACCAGAACTCACATTTTTCCCTCTTAGCATACAACTGGTGCTCCCGCAGAGTCTGAAGCACGATCCGAAGATGCTGCTCATGCTCCTCCCATGTCTTAGAATACACAAGAATATCATCGATGAACACTATCACAAACTGATCCAGATACGGCCTAAATATCCTGTTCATCAGATCCATAAAAGCTGCTGGAGCATTCGTCAACCCGAAAGACATAACCAGAAACTCGAAGTGCCCATACCGAGTCCTAAAAGCTGTCTTGGAAATATCCTCTTCCTTGATCCTGAGCTGATGATAACCTGAACGCAAATCAATCTTCGAGAAGTATCGCGAACCTCCCAACTGATCAAATAGCTCATCAATCCTAGGCAAGGGATACTTGTTCTTCACCGTAACACGATTCAGCTGCCGATAATCCACACATAACCTGAGAGTCCCATCGTGCTTCTTAGCAAACAAAACAGGTACTCCCCACAAAGATGTGCTATTCCGAATATATCTTTTATCAGCAAGCTCCTGAAGTTGCTTCCTCAATTCCTTCATTTCTGCTGGCGCCATCCGATAAGGTGCCATAGAAATCGGTGATGTCCCTGGAAACAACTCGATACCAAACTCAATCTCCCGATGCGGTGGTAACCCTGATAACTCGTCGGGGAAGACATCCTCGAACTCATCAACCACCGGAATCGCTACACTACTACTCGAAACATAGGGCTCGCAATCCAGGTTGGCAAGAAAAGCACAACAACCTAGATTCCTTCGCCCTCCTAGACACGACTTTATAAGGCGCTCACTCATTAGCCAATCACCACCACCCTGGTAAGTGATCACCGTCCCCCTATCAGACACTAGGGTTACTTTTCTAAGTTGGCAGTCCACGACTGCACTATACCTGGACAACCAGTCCATCCCTAGAATTACATCATAGGAACTCATGGGGAGTACAATCAAATCACTTTTCAAAATCTCATCCCCAATCTTTATTTTACAAGATTTACACATACAATTCACACACACCCGCCCCAAGGGAGAAGTTATAACTAGGGGTTCCTTAAACTCTTCTACTTCTAATCCCAAGGCATGTACAAAAGAACTCGAAATGAGAGAATGAGAGGCACCGGTATCAAATAAAATGCGAGCTAAAGATCTGGAAACCAAAATCATACCATCGACAACCGCGTTACCAGTCTGAAAATCTGACCCTCCAGATGCCATTGCATGAACCTGCACTGGCGCTTTTCCTTTTCCTCTACCGACATTACTAGGTCCTGGATTACTCAGCCGATGCTGCTGAGATGGAGACGACTGCACACTACCTGTACTTGGCGCTCTATACTGAGGAACACTGCGCTGAAAATACTGCGGCTGCTGCCCCCGTGCCAGATATGAGAATTGCTGAGGAGAAAACTGTGGATACTGCAACTGCGGGTACTGCGGAGGCGGAGGTAGGGTCTGAGGCTGAGGCTGAGATGAACGACTGGCATCCTCCCCGGTCTGAGATCCAAGACGAGCACTCCTGATCGGGCAATTCCTCTTGATGTGTCCGGGCTGCTGACAGAAATGACAATGAAAGCTGTAGGGATTGCTGCGCCCGCTACCAGACGAACTGCTGCTGCCACTGGTCGCACCGCCTTGCTTGCCTTTCCCCGGAGCTGGACGACTACTAATGCTCTTCCTGCCACTCCTCTGCGGTCCTCCTGAAGCCTTGGCTCGGTCCTCACAATACTGCACATAATCATTCTCCATGGAGATCGCCGATGACACAAGCTCTCCGAAACTCCTAAGCCGTAGAGCAACCAACTGTCGCCGAATAGGAGCCTTGAGTCCTTCCTGAAACTTGATGCATTTCTCACGCTCCGATGCCACAGCTGATGGAGCAAACCTAGCCAACTCGTTAAACTTTGCCTCATACTCCCGAACTGATAGATCACCCTGCTGCAATCTATAAAACTCAGCTGCTTTCTGGTCTCTATATCCCTGCGGAAAATACCGATCATAGAACAGCTCCTCGAACTTGTCCCAACTGATATCGCCACCGCGCTCCAGACGCTTAGTTTGTTTCCACCAGGTGTTGGCGCCACCCTCGAGCTTATACGCCGCAAACTCCACACGATACTCCTCAGGCACACCAAGAGTATCAAGATGCTTCAAGATCGAATCCAACCAATACTCTGCTAACTGCGGATCCCCATTGCCATCAAAAGTTGAAATAGACGCCCATCGAAATTCCTTAAAGAAAGCATGCCGACTACCAACACTGGATTCTTCCGGTCTAGCCCTGGCTGCCATCTGCCGGAAAGCCGCAAACATAGACCTCATCATGCTCTCATCATTTCCGAACTCGGCGTCAGCAGTCGAACGACGTCTAGGTGCCATTCTCTCACTTCTGAAAACCAAATTTGGACTGTCAGAGGTATTTCATTGTCAAACCTATGTGTGGACAATTCCCAAGGTTCATAACCTTGAGCTCTGATACCATTCTGTCACGCCCCGGAGTACGGGAGGTGACGTGGCGAAATATTTAGATTAATTAAAAGAGAATTTAATTAAAAATCGAGAGTTTGAGAATCAAATTAAATAAAAATTAAGAAGATTTTCCACCACATTTTATAAAAGAATTTATAAATATTAAGCAGATAATAATAATTGAATAAAAACTACGAATATGGGTTCCACAACCCACAACCCACAACTTGTGCACACACATGGTACTGACAATATCATAAATACAATTACAGTCCAAGTACAAATAAAGTTAAGTTTTACATGCCTTGATTAAATAATACAGAATATAAATAAACTCTCCTATTGCTCCTGAGTTCGGTCTGAAGAATCTTCTCCAAACCTAAATGGGAAACCACCTAGATGAGGGAAATTTAAAACAATAAAACGTGAGCGAAAGGCTCAGTAGGACTATGTTTTATAAAAAAAATAGTTTAACGCAAGGGAACATAGCATTATTAGAAGTTATTCAAAGGAAACTTAAATAAATAAATAATAAATAATTTGAGTAGAACCATTCTGTCACAGAACAGTCCACTCGTCAAATCAAGACACCAATTTACTTTTACCTAGGCAAATCATGATATCACCACCGTAGTGGCCCAGCTGGGTTTCAGGACCTGCCCCCAAGGTCGATCGCTACACGACCCGATCTCTGATATGGCATCATGCCCATGTGTTTATTATCATTATCATTCAAAACCCAATTACCGAGTGTTGTCAATTACATTTATTATGAAATTCATTTCAGTTCACGGTATATTAAAATATAACCGATAAAACCATTTTCAAACAACCGTTGAAAACATTTTGATAGAAATCATTTTCAAAGCCAAATCATTTCAAAACCAGGCTACCAAAGAAATAGGATAGAAGTCCTACCTCAATACTCGTGTCGGTGCCCCACACCGCAATCCCGGTCCGCTATACGTTAGCTCCACGGAACCACGAACGATCCTAGATACAAACTAAGTCGATCAATATCTAGTTCGAGACATTCTATGTTACTAAATCATTTCATGATGTCCTAGTGTGCCATTTGTACCTTTAAAATCATCCTATAAGGTTGGGATTTAAATCAGGGTTCAAAACAGTGAAAACGGGTGAAAATCACAAACTTTTCCATGCCTCGGTCGGCCTACCGGACGCCCTGCTTCGGCCTGCCGAACTGCACAGTTCGGCATGCCGGAAACAAGGTTCGGCCTGCCGAACATTTCCCCAGATTCGGCCTGCCGGTCGGAAGAACACCGGCCTGCCGATCATCACTCCGGCCTGCCGAACATGAACTTCGGCCTGCCGAACTGGGAAAACCCAGAAATCCCAGCCACGGGTTTCTCGATCCCCAAAATCTAAATCTTGTTTCTAACCTGTTTTTCTCAAATCCCAGGCATGAAAAACAACTATAGTTGATAGAAAAACATTCTAGAACATGTTTGGAATCATTTAAACAACATTTAAACTCGAAATCCTCAAAAATCCGAAAATGAGAAAAAGAGGAGAAAAATGAAAAATCTTGAATTCAATCCGTTTTTCTTCAATCTAGGCTTAGATTCTAGTTGTTCTAAGCTCATTTAACACAAATCCACGGTTTTCTAAGCTAAAACAAACTTAGATTTCAAAAACACACAAAATTGAAAATTTTGTAAAAAGTTTAGAAATTTCGAATCTAACCTCGAATCGAAGCTTCAATCCGCGTTCTCGGTTGCCGAATCACGTCCCCGAGCTTCCTCCTTGCTGTTCCGAAGCTTGGATTCGAATGTGGTTTCAAAAATTTGAGAGAGAATTGAGAGAGAGAGCGAGCTGCCGAGAGAGAGAGAGAGGAGAGAGAGAATGTCACGGGAGAGTGAGGAGAGAGAGAGGAAGGAAGGAAATAAATAGAGAAAATCGGTGGGCGGTTTTACTGTGCGAAAACCATGTGCCGCCCACGGTTTTGCAAAACGGAGTATTTTTAACATTTTACAAATTGTTGTGTTTTAAAACTCAAAACATCATTTTAAAACAATAAGAAATGTTTTGAACACATCAATTTAACAAAACAACCAAAAGTTCAGAACCCAACCAAATAATCTAATTAAGGTTAAAACGTTAATTATGGCACACTAATTCATCATTTATAGTACATTAACATTAAATAAATTTTGGGACGTTACAAATCTTCACAAACCTAGAAAAGGACATCATTTTTTTTTTTCAATTAGTGAATTTAGAATCCTTTACCGGGGCATTAAAAGAAATTCAAGCACTCATTGTTCCTAGTATAATGATCACATTAGAAATATAACCAAACTTGATGATAATCTAAGAGTTCAAAATCATACAAATATTTTTTTTTAGCCCACGACATAATTTGATTTGCCTAACAAATTCTTCCACATTTACAGCAATCAAAAGGGGGAAAAAAAAAAGATGTGTAGAAGTACCAATGATTTCCTTGAAACTTTGCACACTTTCATGTGCAGCTTTCTTGACAACTCAAGTTCCTTCGGTAGCAGCTGGCAGAACGAACAAACACCCACTTAACTTTTTGTTGTACACGCTTTAATTCATGTCTTATTGCTTTCAATGTCCTCACATAAGAAAGGAAAATGGCATCTTCAAGGGGAACCCAGCGGCAGCAGGCAGATAACGGAAACAACGACCTTGGCTACACTAACTTTATAGCCTTGCGGTGCAACCTCGGAGCAAAAAAAATATGGTCCCCGATCTAATTTTGTAGTCATAAAAAAGTGATGTCCAATTAAAAATGGAAAGCAATAGTTGCCAACGTATCACTCCTTATTGGGATTCGCAATTGTAATTTTTGCAAATATCTGTCACCTTCCCTTAAAAATAATCCAGCTGTTAAGGAGTGTTCGGTGAGGGGAGTTTGAAATAGTATGGTTTAGAATTTTACAGATTTAACTGTAGGTTTTAAATTATGTGGTTTAAATATAGGTTTTAAACTGATGTTTGGAATGTAAAAATTTAAAACGAAAATAAAACATCACATTAAATTAAAACAAAAATTAATATTTGAAAAACTATGGTTTATGCAAAGAAAATGAGAATGAGAATTATTTTTACTATAGAAAATGGTCTAAACTAGTGAACTTGAGGGGATGAAAAAGTTTATATTTTAGGTGTTTAAGTCTATTTAAAATAGCCTTCATGATTTGAACTCAACTCAGTTATTACTCTACTAAATACCAGTTTGAATTGCCGATATGATTTGAAATCGTTTAAATCGTTTTGAACCTATATAGTAAATAGGCTATTAAGCTTTTTAAGATAGAATGGTATAAGAACCTTGGCTATACCAACTTCATAGCCATGTGGCACAACTTCGGAGCACAAAAATAAAAAAAAGGGTCTCCAATCTAATTTCGCAACCATAAAAAAATTATGGCCTTCTATTTAAGAAATGGAGAGAAATAGTTACCAACATGTCACTCCCTTCTTACAGGGATTTGGCATTCTAATTTTGCAAATATTTGTTACATTCCCTTGAAAGCAATCCATCTTCTAACAACTTAAATTTTTTAAGATAGAATGGTATTACAAATGGAGGTCTTGACTTCTGAATTAAAACCACTGTAATTACGCACTTTATAACTATCATTACGAGTTATACTTTTAATATTATTTGGATTTATTAGTAATATTTAGGGAAATTGTCATAAATAATTTTGGCAAAACTCCAACCTTGCTTTCTTCAAAATAATTTTGTGTAGAGCTTGTAAACGGAATACAAAGAAGCTTAAAAAATCCATCCAAGAATTCAAGGTTAACATATGTCATATCATTGTCATGGAACTTCATATTCTTGTACTCCGTTAACCTTTGATAAAACCTTATAAATAACAAGAGTAACTTGCATTAAAAGAACTATAATGTGCTAAAGTTTAGTAAGTAAAAATCATGCATAGAATGATGTGATGTATGAGCTCATGAATTTCTTATTACTTTTTTCTTATAAAAATAATTCACTTTTTTACTCTTCAACATTTGAAAACAATGCGCGCACTTTTTTAGGGTTTGTTGAAGCGGTTAGGCATCCTTTTGTCAATTCTTTTAGACTGCAAATGCTGTCATGTGGCATCCCACACCGCAGGTTCTTGTTTGGACAATTTCCACTAGGACAATCATATGGTCTAGAGTTTGCTTCGAAACATATCATAACATATTACAAGTCTCCATCAAGATTGGCCTCCTTTGAGGCTTATCTTATCATACTTTTCAAAAGTCTTCATTCAAGATAGGCCTCCATTGAAACCTATTTATTTTGCCTGGCCCTATTTCATGTGCACCCAAAAATATCATAAAACCACTCCTTTTCATATAATTTTTACAAAATTAGGACACAACAATATCATTGTAAAATCACAGTATCACATGCTTAATAAATACACAGAGTGCATAATTGAAATTTCATGTATGAATGATGTCACTACTACATATTAGGAATTCCACGATGGTTTAAAACCGTTGTGGAAAACCTTAATGACGGTTAAAAAACCATTGTGAAAACCTCAATCTTGGCATGTTTTGGGTTTCTGAATAAACGCCTCAAATATGGTACCGATAGAATGTACTATAACACTTTCTTTGGCACTCCATTCTTACTGTCTTTTGGCTCATTTCCTTTCTTTCACCTTGATTGTTGAAAAACCGAACAATAATTGTCATCCTTATACTCATTCCTATAAAGAATACAATCATTTTCACAAGCATGAATTTTCTCATGCTCCATTCCCAAAGTGCTCAAAGTCTTTTTAGTCTTATACATACTAATTGGTAGTTTATTACCCTTTGGTAGAAGCCTTCCTAAAAATTCCAAAAGCTTTGTGAAACTAGAATTTGGCCACCCACCCGACGCTTTCAAATTCCATAATCCAACTAAAGTGGACAATTTTGTGAAATTGGTACAACCCTGATACAATGGGTGTCTCCGCATGATTTATCATTGTCTCAAATAAATCCAGATAGTGTACGAACTGTTCTTTTAAATCATTGACCATGTCAACCATATTGTCGTGATCATCCATATTATCCTCCCTAATAGCTTCATTTTCTTTGGTTACTAAAGTTAGATTGAACTTAGACTCGTCATGAAAATGCCACATTGGATAACTACTTATAATTCTATTTCGAAATAAATGTCCTCTAACAATAGAATTGGATGCAATCTATAGTTTCTATATTGAACATATGGACATTGAATTTTATTACCACTGACATGAGTTTTGGCAAAATCCAAGAACTCTTCCACACCATGCACATATTCTCTAGACAATTGAAAATCCCACATCCATTTCCTATACATTTCGCAAGTTTTAAATCGAAATATTAATAGCAATTCAATTAAGAATAATTTCATAAATTACACATATCCATCATATTCTAATCATAAAACAAAAATATTCGCCTATTATAAAACAAATTACACATACCCATCATAAAACAAATGAATCAAGCCTATCCACAATATAATAAACACGGATTAAATAAAAAAATCAACACCAATTTATCAATTAATAATAAATAGCAATTCAATTAAAAATAATTTCACAAATTACACATACCTATCATATCCTAATTATTAAACAAAAACATTCACCCATCATAAAACAAATTACACATACCCATCATAAAAAAAATTAATCATACCCATCCATAATATAATAAGCATGAATTAAACAATAAAATCAACACCAATTTATCAATTTCTAATAAAAACTTACAATTAGGAAGGAGATTAAGGAAGATGAAGGCAGGGAGGGATGGTAGCAACAGTTTCAGAGGGGTCTGTGTTTGTATTTGAGAGCTGAGTTTGTGATTTGTGTCTGATTGTTGAGGTGAGAAAGAGGCTTTTAAGTCATCTATCACAACAGTTGTTAGGAAAAACTGTCATGGTACGTATTAGCCTTTCACGACGGTTTTTTAAAAAACTGTCGTGGTATAGCAGTCATACCACGGCAGTTTTTTTCAAAAACCATATCACGATGGTTTTTTTCAAAAACCGTTGTGGTAGACACCCACCCTACTGCTATGGTTTTTGTCTTCTTGAGCGTAACTCTTTGCCTTTTTTTCCCTTATCGTGATAGTTTTTGAAAAACAAAAAGTTGTTAAATAAGACTTGTATAGTCTCAAATTTGTTATAGTGTGCATAATTGAAATTTCATGTATAAATGCTTACTTAGAAAATATATCAATGAGCATATAAATCATAAAACCACAAAAAAATATTATGCATCAAACATATCAATTTTATGATACAATTGAGATTTCTACTAATCTCAATTCCTAGGTAGTGAGTAGAGATCAATCTCTATATAAGTCGTGACATATAGCTCAATGAAACAACATTTACTCTGATCCAACTGCATTAAATGGATGTCATATCAAGCTTTTATCTCTAATAAAAAGAAAACTAGGTTGTGTATCTTGCAAATAGTAGTAATCATATAACTTAAAAAGTATAACTGTGAGAGCGCATTCAAAGTATTCTTACTTGACTATACACTAAACTAATATAAGGTATCTAGAAAAGTGGATAAAATTACGTACTTGAAACTACATATTGTAGTATTTAAGAGTTTTATATTGTAGCAAACTTTAACTTCACACTGTTGCATATGAGAGCTTTTGTCATGCTCAAGAAAATTTATACATTTAAATCCAGAACTCATTTGGATGTAATTAATGAATTTTTCCTTATAAATTTTGTTTTTATAAATTACGATAAAGTGTAAATCATATATAGACAATATTAATATGTATTTTGTCTATGAATTTTGTACAACTTAAAATACTATTAATATACAAATTTTGTGAGTTTGAATACTCAAAAATTTGTGAATAACATCCATAAAATGAAATTTATGTCATAATTAATTATAATATTCTGGCATAAATTAATGAATGATAAAAGTGTTAATTAAAGTAGAAAAGCATGCCATAATCCAAAACAGTGTAAAATGGTCTATTGCCAGTCAGTTAAAGTGGTAAAGGATTTTTTGTCCATAATACTTCGGTTGATGAAACAACATACGAGGTAAAAGGTACACTATGCAATGAAAGTACACTATTTAAGCAAAAATATAGATATATGAGATATTGTGTTGGGATTAAGAAAGTAGGATAAAAAGTAAGTCAATATATTCTAGACTGTTTAAGTGCATATTTCTTCAATTTTACACTAATAGTATAAGAAAAATATAGTACGGTATAAAATTACATTGTGTAAAATGTATGTGGGACCCATCTTTTGGACACTCAAAAGAATGAAAATCAACTAATGTTGCACTGATTTTCTCCACAAAAGAGAGCCAAAATTATACCACAAATTGCTTAAGTAATAATCTAGGGTGATGAGTCACCAAATTGTGAAAAAAATCTTTATGGTTACTCATTAATCTTTATGCAACAAGAACCAAAAAAAAAAAAAAAAAAAAATTCAAGTCTCTCTCCTCTAAACTGGCAGCCCCTAGTCCATCCCTCTCAAATTTTTCTCAAAGAAAATTCTGCGCAAGACATCTTCCAAGCAAGCTTTAAGATAAGGTCAAGTTTTCTAGTTCAAGAATTGCTAATTTTGAATGTAAATCCTTAATTTCCTCTAAGTATTTCTAGGGTTTTCCTTTGGGGTTTGAGGGTATACTTGATGTGGGTTTTTTCCCATGGTTTATGTTTAAAAAGGTTGACAAAAATCAAGCTTTGTGGAGGTTCACAAGCTCACAAATCTTTTGGTAAAAAGCTTAACTTTCTATTTTCAAGTTTGTGGTTGTTTTGTTTTTTTATCAAGTATGGCATGTGATTGTTTGGAATTGGGCTATGACATATTTAAGGGACTTTATGACATATTCATGTGGTGTATTATATGTATGCGTATGATGATAGAGGGCTAAAAACTAGAGTTTATGTGTTTGAAATTAAATTAGGACAAAACCTATACAGATTGTAAAATTTAGGTGATTTTCAAAGAAATGAAATTTTGGCATGATTGAACATGATTATTTTCTAAGAAATACTTAAAAACCTATTCAAAACAGTGAGATGTACAATTATTATGCACAAGGTTTTGTAAAAATTTGAAAGGACTAAATTGAAAAGATTTATTCAAACTCGTCAAATTTGAAAGATAACAGAAAACTCTACTATGCAGTGAGAATTTCTGAAAAGTTAAATACGAAAGTTATAAATCTTGATGAAACCGCTAAAATTCACGGACGGCTTGTCAAAATTTTTTACGGTTCATGAGATATGAGTTTTATAAATTTTTATCACAAAAATTTCATTAAAAGTTAAAATGAAAACGTTTTTAAATAAAAGAAATTTGGATTAAAAACTTTAGAGAATTTTAATCCTTACAAAAGATCAAGGTTAATGGTATAAAATAATCGTTTTTGGTTTCAAGGACAAAATCGTTGAAATTTTTATAATCTAGTTAAAATAGTAAAGTTTTGCTAAAATAGGTTACCGTGAAAAGAGAAAGTCGACACCTTGATTTCTTACGCCATTGCCAATAAATAACATTTTGTGAAGAATTACAAAAAAGGGGCCCAAAAAGTTTAATAAGGCCTATCAAGAGCAAAAGCATCATCTTTGCAAAACGGCCCAAACGGACCCCTAAACGTCCGAATTAGAAAAAAGCCTTTAACACAACTTTTTTCATATTCCATTAGTAACAGTAAAATGATTCACCAAACAAGTAAAGGAGTGTCGTACTAGCTCCCGATTAAAGGGAGTCTTAAGTTATGTTATAGTTTCGGTGGTACGATAACCCATGTGCGCATATGGTAAGAATACTTGGGCCCTAGTTAAGTTAAAGATATGAAATGAATAATCAATGTTCATAAACAAGCATAAATATATCATGCATATAAGTAGGATGTATCTGTGGAATATGTTTGGACTTACTAAGCAATAGTTAACGTAGTTATTTCATGCTGTGAGAAATTCATCCAAGTGGTCAGAATATGACCACTATTAAGCTGGTGACGGTACATGAGTAAATGTGTAAGCAGGGGTATAGATACCACTACAAGAAAGTTTGTGCTATGTATGTATATTAAGTAAATTTGAAACATATAGTAAAGAAAATATTAAGTATGAGGTGTGATGTAATACAAGCTAAATATAAAGACAAAACTCTGTTGGAAAATGTTGTGATGATTATATAAAAAAATGAAAAAAAAAGGGTTTATACATATATGTGAAAATATTATTCTTAATTTTCATAGCTAAGTAAGTAAGGAAAATATTAAAGAACCACTTAAAAAGTTAGGTTGTTATTGCTTTACAATGTTAAGATTTAAATTATATAGTTGTAACCACTCTCCCAAACAAAGTATAAGTTCAAGTGAAATTAAGAAAGTTCCAAGCTGTTGAACTAGTAAACTGGAGCACAAGCAAACTCAAATCAACTTCTAACATATAGCTCAGGCTAACATTATTTATTTTTAACCAACTTGCGTCAGCTCCATAGGTCACTAGTAAATAAATGGTAGCTACCTTATCATGTAACATATAGAGAATATTATTAAACCAAAACCTGTAAGAAGGATTCTCTCTACCATCTAATATAATTTAACTTTGATTTCAATTACTCTCTGGTGCTACCAAATAGTATGTCTTAGGATATATATATATATATATATATATACATGCCTAGTAGCTAAAATAAATTATAAAGAATTATCCCTAGTTTAGATCCAAGATAAAGACTATCAAAGAAAAAGGAAAGAACTCATACCTTGGAAACTACCGCAAGCAACATATGATATTCTTCATCTCACTTCGGCCTTTCAGATGAGGGACTACATAGACATCTCATTTCTCCTTTACAAGTTGCATCTGATTTATAAAGAGAGTGAACGTGTGAAAGAAACAGTGGAGTTAAAATAAATCTAGAAGAACTCTTTAGTGGTCAAAGATGAATTTTAATTAAGAAAAAGATAACTTGAATTTTAATATCAATATATAAGCATGAAAAATTAACATTTTAACTAACAACCTATGCAATATGATATACATATATATATATATTGATTTATATACTTAGATAATCATAAATTTAAACATTAAAATTAATATATATATATACACATATATAATATACTGATATTAAATATTCAACTTTCACTTTTTTAAAAAGTTAAAGCTTATCTACAAAACATTTTGATAAATTGCTTTTATTTTAGTTACATGAATTAAAAATTTTTGTAATTAGTTTCTCATTTTAGTTTTTTCTTTTAATTTTGATCCTTAATTATACCTTGTTAATGGAGGGATCAAAAGTGAAATAAAGTAATAGATTAAGAACCATATGTGAAACAAAATAATAGTTTAGAGATTAAAGTGAGATATTTTAAGAATATTTCATTGCATATTTAACATTCAACTAATGGATGGACTAAAACTAAAACAATGTAAAAGTTGAGAGACTAAAATAGGACTTTTTAAACATTAGAAACTAAACTGAGACTGAGTGTTTACTTTAAAGATCTTTTGTGAAATTAACCTATTGATTATATTTATTTTAATAGAAATTTTTTTTACATGTGTATCATAATTATTTATTTTAATAATTAAAAAAATAATTATTATATAATATTTATTAAAGAGAGAAATAACAAAATAGTCTATTTAGCTTAAAAATTAGTAAATAGTGTCATATGTTTTCAAAATATGTAATAAATAACTTGTCATGAATATTTGAGATTTATTTCATGGAAAATTCATAACAAAGACCCTAAAATACCATTTTTTCTTTCTTCTTTCCACCTCTTCCCCTCCTCCTTCACTGGCACCGACGATAACTAAAAAATAAAGTATTTACATGTTAATATTTTATTTTTAAATAATAAAAAAATATAATGGTGATGTCGTCAATTACCAACAGCATCGGCGCTGTTGTCGATGGCCGAAAATCATTATATTAACATGTAAATAAAAAAAATTACCGACAACCTTGTTAGATTTGAGAAATACAATATTAATATGAAATACTGTATTTCTATAAAAATATAAAAAATTATTAAAAATGTTGTCAGACATCACTTGCAACAGCGATGTCATTGCTTACAGAAAAATATTGTATTAATATATAAATACGATATTTTCATACAAATACAAAAATTTAACAATAATTTTACTAGACTCTAGAAATATCATATCAATATATAAATACCGTATTTTTATTTAAATACTAAAATTTACAAAAATGTAACTAGATATTATCTGCTCCGACGACATTATAGGTGACAAAAAAATGCAATATTTATATAGCATTACAGTATTTTCATGAAAATATAAAAATTTAGCAAAAAACAAAAAGATAATGAAATATCTAGAAAATTAAATCTCATGGAAATAAACCAAATTCCAGAATTGAGTGAATCAGCCACACAAAATCAACTTTTCCTTTTCTCTCATTTTTCTCACCGTCCAAGCAGAAAAGAAACCACACAAAATTAGAAAAACATCCACCAGAAACAACCAAAAACACATATAAAAAACCTCATAAAAAACAGCAAACTCGTCATTTCTAGTCAAATCTCTGGCGCCGTCACACCACTCCTACCGAAACTTAGAGCTCGTCGTTGCCGCCAGATGTCCATCGATAGTGACGGAGAGGAAAATCTCGCGCGACTTCAAAGTTCGTTGGAACTCCTATTGTGAGCGCAGTGCAATCTCCGGCAGCAGTGGTCGCGATCTGGAGCATCATTCTGGCTTCCGGCATGCCGATCTGCGAGGGTGAAGTCAGATTCGTTGGAGAAGACGACAACAGCTTCGACCCTAGCTTCTCCTCGATCGCAATGGAGTAGCAACAATGACGGCTTCGACTCAATCGTGACAGCAACTTTGGTGACAGGGAAATGCTTTAGCAAATTGATGCAGTTGAAGAGGACGGCGACGACTCAACATTTAGGCCCGAGGCTTGAGTCCATGGGTCTGACGGGACAAGAGAGAGAAGGGAAAAATAAGAGGACGCTTGGGTCTTGGGTGTCTGCGTCTGACCGGAGAAGAGAGAAGGGAAGAATAGAAGACGAAAAAGAAAAAATGAGGAAAAAATTAATAAATTAAGGTTCAGTCTAAGAATGAGGGGCATTTTAAGATTTTTACTTTCTTCTAAATTAGGTTAAAAATCAATTCGTTATTTGTTTTATATTTTTAAAACACTAGGCATTATTTACTAAAACATTAGTAAAATTTGTTATTTGTTACAATTTTTTTATTTTATTAATTAAGAAAATAAATATTGTATAATATTTATTTTAATAATTAAATAAATATTTCATGTGCAACTAATATTCCATATTGTCACATAACACCTAATACCAAATATTCTTATCGCATAGAACCATGACTCAATAAATCACGCTGATTCCAGACTATTCTGTTGTTGGTTCTTTTGGTGCTTTATTTTTTTTAATTATTATTATTATTTTTCTCTGGGGTCAGATATGCTGTTGTGACAGGGGCAAATAAAGGGATTGGATTTGAGATAGTTAGACAGCTGGCGTCAAATGGTGTTACTGTGATCTTAACTGCAAGAGATGTGAAAAGGGGTGTTGAAGCTCTTGACAAATTGAAAGAGAAAGGCCTCTCTAATAAAGTGGTTTTTCATCAGCTAGACGTGGCTGATCCTACTAGCATTGCTTCTTTTGCAGATTTCGTCAAGACCCGGTTTGCGAAGCTTGATATCTTGGTAATACTCTTTCTGGATAAATTTTATGTCAAATATAGACTCTGAGATTGTAGGTTAATGGACTTGAAACGTATCTTTTGGTTAAACTTGCAGGATTCTATAATTTGAGAAATTCTATGTTCTGTTCCCAGGTTGGATACACAGTTGAAAGATGCTATATTGTCGCTTTGACAGAGACAACCTGATCTGATCAAATGCTTTTAAAACTATGTTTACATCAATTAACTAACTAATAATTTTGGAAGTAAGTTCTAAAAAATTCCATGCCTTCCTTCAATCTGGTTAATTTCTTTAGGCCCCTTTTTTTGTATTATTATTTTTTTATTTGACTTCATTTTAGTCTGATAATTATGTTTGGTGATTTCTTGGTTTTATGTTGCTAGAACTGACCAACAAGATTCGTTTATAATTTCTATCCTCTTTTTGTACACACAGGTGAACAACGCAGCAATTAGTGGAGTCAAAGTAGATGTTGAAAAGTTTTTAACTTTGGCAAATTCTGCAGTAAGTCTCTATGGCGATTTGATTTGTTGACTCAAAGTATATTTTCGTTGTTTGATCATTCAATAGTTAAATATCATAAATACATCGCAAAATCTATTATTATTATTATTATTATTTTAACTTTAAGAAACCCTTTTTTTTTTGAAAGGATGAAAGTGTTGGACTTAATAACAACTAATATACAATAAACAATAAGCATACGAGATCTTAATATGCGAAAACATGAATGGACCTACCTCCCACTATTGCTGCCGTTGCTGTGCAGTCCCAACTTGAGCTGCTTCCTTCCTCCGGATTGAGAGCCTTTAAGCCTTGTTTGAACTCTAATGATGGTGTAAAACTTAGAGAGATCAAGAGGCTTAAGGACCTAAACCACTGCCTTATATACTCTCTGTCCATTACACGAAGCTCCAAACGTGGAAAATAATGGCTGATTATGGGCCACTTTAGGTAGAGTGCTCTTAGTGCTTAAAGCACTTCTGCCACTCAAGGCAGCGCCTGTTAGTGTTTATAGCACTTGTGTAAATTATATATGTAGTGTATAGAGCGTTCTATATAATATATAATTTTTATCTTCTTCCATTTGGTTCATATATTCAATTATTTACCGTAATAAAAAACAAATACATGAATCATAGCGATAGATCCTTTTAAAAATGAGTATTATCTTGCATGTATCACAATATATTACGTCTCTTAATACTTAATGAATAACCCTTATATTTATTCTAGATCCAAATTTAATGATATCTCTCAAAATAGATAAATATTGTGCATAAATTAAATATGAGACAGTATCACAACTGAAAATAGAGTTTCATTAAAAATGAATTCGTTCTTACAATGAAAATTACATAGAGGAACATGTCCTATACTGTATAGATGATCCTTAAATTTGAACGATGGCATGCCTTTAGTCAAAGGATCAACTATCATCAATTCACTACTAATGTGTTCAATAACCACTATTTTATTTTTAACACATTCTCTTATGGTTAAATACTTAATGTCGATGTGGTTGCTTCAACTACTACTTTTGTTCTTTTTAGCCACAAAAACTACAGTTGAATTGTCACAGTATATTCTTAATGGCCTAGAAGTTGAATCCAAAATTCCAAACCCAGAAATGAAACTCTTCATCCATACACCATGTAAAATATCTTCAAAACAAGAAACAAACGTAGCCTCTATAGTGGAAGTAGCAGTCAAAGTCTGCTTTGCACTTCTCTAAGATGCAGCTCTATCAACAAACATAAAAATATACCCAGATGTTAATTTATGTGAATCAACATAGCTAGCGAAGTCCGAATCAGAGTAGCCAATTATCTTTATATTTTCAGTTCGTCTATACATAAGTATGTAGTCTTTGGTTCCTTAAAGGTACCTTATCACTTTCTTTGTAGCTCTCTAGTAGTTCATACCTAGATTACTCTGATATCTTCATAATATTCCCACTGCAAATGCAACATCAGGCTTTGTGCAGACCTGAGCATACGTCAGGCCTCTAATAGCTAAAGCATATGGGATGTTTTTCATTTGTTCCCTTTCAAAATCATTTTTGGGGCATTAATTCAAATTAAATTTATCGCCCTTCATAATGGGATCTATACTTGGTGAATAATCGTTCATCTGAAATCTCTCTAAAACCTTATTGATATGGGTTTCTTGTGACAGACCTAAAATTCCTTTAAATCTGTCTCTATAGATCTTTATGCCAATGACATAAGATTCATTACCCATATCCTTCATATCAAAGTTTGTAGAGAGAAATTGTTTCACCTCATGCAATAAACCCTTGTCATTAGTTACAAGTAAAATATCACCCACATATAAAAATAAGGAAATAAATTATGCTCCCACTGACCTTTTGGTGTATACACTGACCTATTATGTTCTCTACAAAACCAAATGAAGAGATAACAACATGAAACTTCAAATACCACCAACGGGATGTTTGTTTTAATCCATATATGGACCTCTTAAGCTTGCATATCAAATGCTGACATCATTAGAGGAAAATCCTTCTGGTTGTTTCATATAAATCTCTTCCTCTAAATCTCCATTGAGAAAAGATGTTTTTACATCCATTTGTTGCAACCCAAAGTTCAAATGTGTAACTAATGTCATAATAATGCGAAAAGAATCTTTCTTAGATATAGGAGAAAGAGTCTCCTTGTAGTCGATTCCTTTCCTTTGAATGAATCCTTTAGCGATGAGTTTTGTTTTATATATTTCAATGTTGCTCAATGAGTCCTTTGTTTTAAAGTTTACATCCTATGGCTTTTATACTATTTGGTAACTCGACAAGATCCTAGACTTTGTTAGATGCCATAGAATTCATCTCATTTTTCATGGCATTGGATCACAAATTTGATTCTTTATAGCTCATGACTTGGGAAAATGTTTTAGGATCACTTTTAGCTCCAATATTATAGTCTGACTCTTGCAAATACAAAACATAATCACTAAGAATTGCTAATTTCTTTATTCTAGTAAATCTTCTTAATATTGTATCAACATTTTTCTAAGGAACATGTTGTTCAACTATTTCAGGCACTTCCTAAACAATGTGATCTACTGGTTTATTATCATTAGTTTGTAAAACTTCAATGATCGGTTGTCCAATACTAGTTGTGAACAACAATCAATTTATCACTTGAGCAAGAAGGTTCAACATCAAAATGATCTTTCTTAGAAACAATGTTCTGTGATAGTTGCTCTCACTGATTAAGCTTTCAAGAAACTTTGCATTTCTTGATTCTACAATCTTAGGGATGTGAGATGGACAATAGAATCTGTATCCTTTAGACTTTTCAGCATATCTAATGAAATACTCATTAATGGTCCTTGCATCTAGTTTCTTTTCGTGTGGGCTGTAAACTCTTACTTCAGACGGGCATTCTCAATTACATAAATGTAGCAAACTCAGTTTCCAACCTTTTCATAATTCAATTGGCCTCTTTAGGACAGTGTTAGTTGGAACATGGTTTAATATATACCTAGTCGTTTTGAGAGCTTCAGTCCATAAGGATTTAGAAAGTTTGGAGTAACTACGCATACTCCTCCCCATGTCCATTAGACTTCGGTTTCTTCTTTCTGCTATAGCATTTTGGTCTGGAGAATGAGGCATGGTGTGTTGGGCAACTATCCCATGTTCTTGAAGAAACTTCATCAATGGACCAGGTGCTTGTTCATTCTCGGTTTATATGCCAAAATGTTCTCCACCACTGTCTGTTTTCCAAATCTTAATTTTCTTTTCGCATTGTTTTTCCACTTCAGCTTTAAAAAATTTTAAAAGCATCTAATGCTTTATTCTTATTATGAAGCAAGTAGAGATATATGTATCATGAGTAATCATCTGTGAAAGGGATGAAGTATTTTGGATCATATGAGTCTATGTCTAGACAACAAATGTCTCAATATATTATTTCTAATATGTCTGTATTCCTCTTTACACTTTTTTAGACTCGTTGGTCGACTTTTCTTTAATACAGTCTATGCAAGTGTTAAACTTAGTGATATCTAAAGTACTAAGTGCTTTGTTATTTACTATTCTCCTAATTCTTTCTATGAAGATATATCTAAATCTCCGGTTCCACAAAATAGAGTAATCTTCATTTATAATACAACATTTTATACCAGCATGAACAAGCATAACATTATAAGTGGTATCATTTTGTAAATTAATAGAAAAAAGACCATCAGACAATGTACCATTCCCAACAAAATCATATTTATAAAATGAAATGAAAGAAGTCTTAGAAAAACTAAATGAATATCCCAAAGGTACAAGCCTTGAAATTTAAATTAAACTTCTAAAGAAAATAGGAATATAAAAGTTCTTTTCCAAATTCGAAATAAAATCACTACTTAAAATTAGAGTGCATGTCCCAAGTGCCTTCACATGTGAACGCATCTTGTTTCCTAATAGATGCCTTGTTCACTTTCTACTAGTATCCTTAGGTTTCGCATACCCTGCAAGATATACAAAGTATGGATTGTAGAACTAGAATCAATCCACCATGTATTATGATTAACATCAACCATATTAGATTCATAACAAACAAACGAGATTGAATTACATTTTTTTAAGCCAGCTCTGGAATTTAGTGCACTCTTTCTTCGTGTGTCCCTTCTGTTTATAGAAGAAACACTTGGATTCTTTTATAATTCCAGTTTGAATAGGTATTTTATCTTTCTTCTTTCGTATGGATTGTTTTGATTCTTTTCTTCTATTACCATTAATGCACTTTCACCCATTTCCTTGTCAGCCTCCCTTCTTCCTAATTGCACATGGTTATTAGTTTATTAATTGACAATTTATTTTTATGTGTGTTGTAGGATATTTTAAAGGGTCGAAAAAGTGTTTAATATATAGTGCACAGGAAAAGATTCATACATATCAACCTCAAATATCTTTGATTAAACCGTAGTGTCTCTCATTTGCGTGATGTGTTCATGCACACCTCTAACACCGATGAGCCTCAAGGATGAAAATTTCATTATCACATGCTGGCAACTGTCTTATCTGATGTTGCAAACTGTTCATCGATGGCTTTCAGCAATGTCTTGACATTTTTATGCTGATCAACAAAACCTTTAATACTAGCAGAAATATAGGTCTTTGTGAACTTCATAATGAGGCCATTAGATCGCTCCCAATGTTTATAAAGATCCTTTTCATCTAAAGTGCTAGTGTTAGTAATAACAAGTTCATCTTTCCTAATAGTATAATCTACATCCATCCACCCAAGATGAATAAGAATTCTCTCCTTCTATATTTTGTAATTGTCCCCTCTAAGTTTGGGATTTTTACATTTAATGTTAGAGTAATTCGTAGATTGCAAGGCTGCATTAAAAATTACATGCTTACATTACATAATTTTTTGAAACTAATAAACATATATCATGTTTTACCAATGTAAATCATGTTGCAAAGTTATGAATCTAGTGGCATAAAACTTGCCCGTGGAGTAAAGTTCTAATCCAATTAGATTCACCTAACTTTATGATAAAACTATGAAATTATATTCCTTTTCTTAATTCTTGTAGGTAAATTGAGAAATATAATTTGATATTCTATCTTAATTAACCATAGAAATATAATAAAGATTTCTGTTGCATATAATTTATTATATCAATTATGATTAATTACAACAAATGTCATTTTTTATGTGTGTCCTAAACAACTTAATATATAATTTTATATAATTAAAGCAGTTATGGCTAAGTTGTAAGTGCCATTTTCTATACGTGATCTTAAGCCACTTAATATATAATTTTATATAATTAAAGCTGTTGTGGGTAAACTCAAATTAATTTAAATTATATAGATCACTAGATATTTATTTTAATTTTTTTTTCATATATAAATTGCAAATAACATGAGGTGATATAATAAACATGAACAAAAACCAATAATTTATGTACTAATATTCTTTATGCATATATTAAAATTATACATACAAGTAACATAATCTAGCACATAATTATACAAAATTTTAATGTACTAAATTATTCAACTTAATATTGTATGCATAATTAAATTCACAAATTATACATAATGAATATTATATGCACATAAATATAAAAAATTATATCCATGCAAAAATGTATAATATTCATAACAAATACCAAAAATTATGAATATTCAAAATTATGAATCTTTTTATAAATTATGCCAAAATATGAAAATTCATAAAATAACAAAATTGTGGATATTATGAAAATTTTATAAAATAATAAAGTCTATAAATTTTATGAAAATTTTCTCAAAAATATTCAATTATTAAATCTAAAAAAATACCCATAATTTTTGTTTGATTCTTCAAGTTTTTTTTTACATTTGCCCGAAACTAAAATGACATGTCATTTTGGACGTTAAAACCCAAAACCATGTGTCGTTTTCTCTAATAGATACAAGTCCCCATGAGCCAAAATGACATGTCGTTTTGGGCCGTATGCCCAAAATGACATGTCATTTTTTTCTTCAGAAAATGATTCTTAACTGTCCAAATGATATGTTGTTTTTGCAGGCCCCCTGAGCAAATGACATGTCATTTTTCTTATTGGTTAAGCGAGAATCAGCCTAGAACAACGTCATTTCACCTGGGGGAAGGGACTGAGTAAAATGACTTGTCTTTTTTCGCTCGACGAAGTCATCTTCAACCTCCAGATGGGGTTGTTTTACCCGATTTTGACCTAGTATAAAATCTGGTCTATTCTTAATGTTTTGGACGTCGTTTTTTACGTTTCAAATCACAAAAATGTTAGAAATTCAATAGCTTATTGATTTCTAATCTTAGTTTCCATCAAAACATCCAAAATCTATATATCCGAAATATAAAAAAAAATTCTTATGTAAAAGCTGAGGATTTTTACAGATTATCAAAATGTAAGGCAGTGGTAAACAACAGCTCTTATACCAACTGTTAAACTTAATAACGATCTAACATGCAATAAACAATAAGCATATAAGATCGTAATATGTAGAAACGTGAATAGGCCTATCTCCCACCATTGTTGCCATCAGTGTGTAGTCCCAACTTGAGCTGCTCACTTCCTTTAGTTTGAGAGCTTCTAGGTCTTGTTTGAACTCTAATGATAGTGTAAAACTCAAAGAAAGATCAAGAGACTTAGGGACCCAAACCACTGCCTTATATACTCTGTGTCCATCATATAGAAGCTCCAAATGAGGATAATAATGGCTGACTATGGGCCACTTAAGGTAGAGTTCTTGCAGTGCTTAAAGCACTTCTGCCACCCAAGACAGTGCCTGTTAGTGCTTATATGACTTACATAAATTATATACGTAGTACGTGGAGCACACTATATGGTATATAATTTCTATAGAAAGAGCACAAGGGAATAACTACTAAGTATCTTGTACATTTAGCCTTTCATTTTAAAAGTTTTTTTTTCTTTTTTTTGGCTCAAGAGAGTTTAGATCTTTGTTACTATTTAAGATATATATATATATATATATATATATATATTTCTCTCTTGCAACTGATGTAGGAAAGAGACCCAGCGAATGTGAGAAAAACAAGGACTCAAACTTTTGAGTCAACTGATTACGCGTTTTCACATGGATTTATTAGATATTGATCCGAACTTGATTCTGTTTCAAGTTTTTGAGACTTAATCTGATAAGGACTGACCCTAGGACCAATCGCTATATAAAGGGAGTAAGTCTCTTGAGTTACTCAGATCAATTGAGAGATTAAGAGTGATACTCTTCTGGTGAGCATCTGAAAGCTCCCTAAGAGCTTTTGTTCACAAATCACGAATACTGGCTTTGGGTTTTTTCGATTGGTTAGAAGGAGAGTCACTGGTAGAAGAGTTGTACGTGTGAGCCCACACTCACTCCGGTTGTGGATAGAGAATAGCAAAGAAGACCAGTTGGTTGAGGCTCTTCTGAAATGTTACTTCTCTTCACAGGTTGCTGAGGTTCTTCGGTATACAAAGGTTAGTAAGATCTATTTAATTTATACATATAACATGTCAAACTTTGTTTTGAAAAAATACTCTGATGTTAAAATTTTAAAAAAGTCCCACTGCGCACCTCACACATTTTTTTCCAACATTATGAAGAAAGAGAATACATGAAGAAGGTACCTTATGCTTTGGTAGTGGTTAGTCTCATGTATGCCTTGCTTTGCACATGACTGGATATTAGTTACGCGGTCAGGATTGTAAGTTGATTTCAGGCGGATCCAGGACCGAACCATTGGGTTGTGGTAAAGCATATTTTCAAGTACCTGAGAAGGACTCAAGGGTATATGCTTGTATATTCAGGTGAGGACTTGACTCCTCTAGGATATACTGACTCGGATTTTCAATCCTGTCTGGATTCTAGGAAATTGACTTCAGGTTTTGTGTTTTCTTTGGGCGATGGTGCCATCCATTGGAGAAGTGTTAAGCAAGATTACACTTCGGATTTAATGATGGAGGCTGAGTATATGGTACACTTCGGATTCAATGATGGAGGCTGAGTATGTGGCAGCTAGTGATGCTTCAAAAGAAGCAGTGTAGCTCCGCAAGTTCCGTGATGCTTGCAAATAAATTACTATGGTGTCAAAAGAATAGTTGAAGCACTTATTTCTTTCCTTCAGTCATCAGATTCTCCAAGAATTGTTAATGTCTCTTCTTCCATGGGAAAATTATAGGTACGCAAGTTATATATACAGCTTTTATTGATTGACCATAAATAAATTAGTCGCGTGTTGAAAAAATATGACAAAGACAACTTTTATGTCTTTGCATAAATGGTTAATCTTGCTTCATTTATCTTGTTAATTCAGAGCATATCAAATGATTGGGCTAAAACAATTCTTAGTGATGCTGAAAGCCTTGCAGAAGATGGGATAGATGATGTATTGAGAGAGTTCAAGAAAGACTTCAAAAAAGGTTCATTAGAAAGCATAGGCTGGCCTCCTTTTATGTCTGCATATACCATGTCGAAAGCTGGTCTGAATGCCTACACAAGGGTTTTAGCCAAGAAGTACCCCAGTTTTCTCATCAATTCTATCTGCCCCGGTTTTGTTAAGACAGATTCAAACTTCAACACCAGTATCTTATCTGTCGAAGAAGGCAGTGCGAGTCCCGTAAGCTTAGCATTGCTCCCAAATGATGGCCCATTAGGCCTCATCTTCGTTAGGTCAAAAGTGTCATCATTTTGACTGGAGGACAAGCTCTATTAGAAAAGCAATATGGTTTATTTTTTTTTTATTGGGATTTATGTTTTCTTGTTTAGTTTTAAGCAAGTTACCATCCCCATGAGTTGTTAATATCGTTGTTGTTGTATATATTTTAAGAAAACACTAATTGAGAAGTCTTATCTAAATTTCAATATTGGAATAAACTTGTGTTTGCATAGTAGGAAATATTTTTAAGTGTCCTTTTACAATTAATACACCACAATATACATATCAACATTAATGTTTCATAAGAAATATTAATTAACAAGCCAATTATTATCACAATATTCCTATTAGGCTCTCCAATCGGCCAGATAAACTTATTTGGGACTTCTCCAAGAACGGAGACGACAATGTCAAATCGTAGTACAAAACTGCTCAGGATTATATGTTTTCTTGCACTATTTCTTTGTGCGACAACATGATTGGTGGTGGAGATTCGTTTGGTATCCCTTGTTCCCCGCCGAAGTTAGGATCTTATTGTGGACGGCTTTTTACAAATTCTTTCTGACAGCTAGGGTTGTTCATAAAATCTATCAATCTATAAAATCTGCTCAATCCAATCTAATCTAATCTAATCTAAAGATTTTAAATTGAATTCGGAAGAGTTTTGGATTGCTAATAGATTTGAAAAAATTTCAATTTGAAGGTTTTGAATTAACCCTGTTTGGCAAAAGTGGTTTCTACCATTTTTTCAGTTATAAACAGTGTAACGCTCTCCAATGTTATAGTAAAAGTAGTTCTAACCAACGGTTCCCACCACCCTTCCAAACACCCTAGATTAAGGATCAAAAAATTCTTAACCTGTCCAATTCATCAATTCAAAACCCTATATATATATATATATATATATATATATATATATATCTTTTGAAAAAATGGACAAGATAGAGCCAAAACATTAAGGGCATCTCATTTTAGTGGCAACTTGGAGTAACCGGTTAAGCCAAGCAATTAGGACATCAAAAACGACATTGCGTTTTATCCATTCGAAGCTTTATTATTATTATTTTTATTAAAATTGTCTGATACTTTTGTTGTTCGTTCTCTCTACGTGCCCTCTTCTCGCTCAAATAAACTTAAAGAGATTTTATCTCACCGACGTTGAGATTGACATCAAGAGGGTCCCAAAGAAAAAAAGGAACTTCTCGCGGCTATGGAAGATGTTGATATGGGTCATAATAACTTTTTTTTTTTCCTTTTTCTTTTGCAAAAGCTAAATAGATAAAAAGGGAAAAATCATTTTCTTGACTAAAACTGTGTTACACATGCCAAAAATTTGTTTAATCAAGATTTGGGCTCCCACATTATAAATTTAATAATTAAACACGCTAGTTTGAACAATTTACCTCACGTTACTTCCAATCTTAGCATATTTAACGAAAAAATCTTATTAAATTATATTAAATCTTGTACATATCACTCTTAAAAAGATAATCTTGCACACTCACGAGCAAGTTGAGTCATATAAATGATGGCTTTGAAATTCTCTTCTGCCAAAAAAAAAAAAAGAAAAAAAAAAGTTCATCTAACCAAAGGCACCACCAGCCACTGAACTTCTAAGAATTGAATTAAAAAAAAAAATTGTTGCTTCCAATTAGCTACGTAGAAGGTTATAAGTATTTACGTTGCAATTAAATCAGGGGCCAAGAAAAAACTTGGCACAATCTTGTTGCTTTTGAAAAATGTATAATCAACTTTAGGGGTGGTTAGCTTAGAGATTAGAATTTCTAAAATAATTAAATTCAAAAAATAATCTGCCAAATAAAAAAATCGAATGTCAAATCATCAATATTAGAAAATTTGCACAAAAAAGCAGAAAATAAATAGTTCAGGATTAACAGTATTATTTTAGCCAACACTTGTTAAAATCTAGGGAAATAAAAATGAGGAATCCAGATCACAAATAGACAACTAGCCCTACCTAGTAGTGTATTTATCATGCCCCAATTAGCTAATATTCCTTTCACAATCTTTTTTTGGGCCTTTTACAATCTTCATGTGTATTTGATATTCAAGAAAAAAATTAATTTTTAAGAAGTTTTTTCTGGCCCATCTATCCCTAACTCTCATTGGACGATAATACCTAGACACGTTTGGGAATAAAAAATTCATTTTCAAACCACTTTTGTACGGTGAGTTATGTATCGTATTTGTGCAAGTTACATTTGAGCAACTCAAAGTTACATGGTCATATAAACAAGGCGGTCCATTCATTTTTGTTCCTACAAATGCCCACAACATGCATACATAATTGCCACTTGCCCTGGTTGACCTACCTCCCTAACGATGCCACCTAGACTAATTAACTATAATAAAGCTACATTATCTTATCTAACCATGTTTAAAAGCTTGAATGAAACTTTCATTCAGATGAATGAAAGTAAAATCCTATTTTTTTTGGAGATATATATATATTTATATATCTTATAATTTTGAATTGCTTTGAAATATAACTATTGTTGATGAATGAGTAATACTTTTTTTTTTGAGTTTTTTCTTAAGAATATTTGATTTTAAGTTTTATTGAAGCTAGTTTGTCTTAATTATTGGATCTAACAAATTTAGCGTTATTAAGCTATTCTATATTATGGATTGTTTATTTTAATTGTTGATATTGAAAAAAAATTGGCCTTTAATATTCTTATTTTTAAAGGTCATAGCTAAATCCATGATCTGTGAATCCAAATTAAAGATTTTGGATTAGATTGCAGATTGGGATTTTTCTGATCAGAAGGTTTTATATCAGATTAGGATTTAGATTTTCTCAATCTTGAGATTTTGGATTGGCTTATAGATTGACCTTAAATCCATAAAATCCAATCCTAAACACCCCTACTGACGGTAGAGAACATCTCAAAGCAAAAAATTATCTCTTCTCCTGTGTGCTAAAGATATTATAATGACACTAAGAATTCCCTCCATACTAGGCGATGTCCATTGTTGGAGGATATTGCTCGGTGTCTATCGCCTAGGGTTATCTCACTTCTGCCTTTACAATTCAAAATGGCACAAGATTGGATCCAAGCTTTCTAGAAGTGTTAAGATTAGTGCCGAAAGAATAAATACTATGGTTGTATTGATGACATTTTTGGTGAAATTGTTAGCAATAAGATTATTTCATGTATTTATGATATTCATATTATTGATTATATATTAAACAAATTGTTGATCCATCACTATTAGAACTAAATTTTAGAATTGTGCATATATAAGATATATATGCGGAAAGATACAATTGCAAGGTTAATGGTCTAAATATATAGGCTATAATTTGTAGAATAAAGTTGTGCACTTCATATCTAATAAGATTGTAGTAGGCATCTACATCCAATTAAGAAAGTGACTTATCTTGACTATCTGAGAGGATAACAATTTCATATATCTAAATCAATTCAATTTGATAATCATTTATGTGTAATTTATTCCTAAAGTAGACTCATGTTTTAATCTTATAGCTCGTGTCTTTTAATATGTCAAAGGCATAGATGAAGGAAGTATTTAATGCTTGGAAAAGAACGAAACTTCAGTCATTTAGATACATATAGTAAATGATATTTCCTTTATGTGTTATAAAAGGAATTTTTTTTAATAATCAAACGATAGAACTTTAAAATAAAATAATCTGAAGCTAAAATGGAGCTAACAATTATGGTTAATCTATAGAACGCATATTTATAAGAGGTCATGGGCATGACTAATTAGAGTCTTGTAATACGAAATATTATAAAGAGTGCACCTTCGTATCTTCAGTGAAATGATACCAAAGTTAATAATTGAATAGCAAATTGATCGAGAATTAATAATTGATTTAGGAAAATATAAGATTCCATCGGCATCATGAAGGTAAACGCGAAATAGACCATGAGGCTTGTTGGAATTCATGGCCATAGTGTCACGATCCTCAACCAAAGTATGATGTGGAGGCTTGGTTTAAGAAAATAATGTGAGTTTCAGAAATAGTTTTAGTTAAGTAAAGTTTTTTAAAGATTTCACTTGAATGAAAATAAGCATGATTAAATGACTACTTTATTTTTTTATTTTCTCAAACCAATGTCTTAACAAAAATAAATGTGAACAATTATTTCAATTTTTGCTTATTTAATCGAAAAGACAATTTTTCCTAAGTCTGTTAATTTTAAAATATCTAAAACCTTTCTTGAGTAATCAAAACTTGTAACAAATAAGATTTCCAAAGAAAACCTCAAACATTACCATCAAGGAAAAATGCTTTTGGCATCAGTTTGGGATTTCTACTATAATCTCAAGTTCTAGGCATACAAGAGAAAAATATAACAGATGCAATACAAATGACATCAACCATAATATAAACCAAGTCTAAGAGAAGGGAAATAATAAAATTTAAGTTCTACATGTTTTGACGGAAATAGAAAGAAATTAAACTGTAAATAAGTAAATCTCTACTTGAGATCCAATTCTACCTTGAAAACTACAACTTGCATGGTTTACGCGATACCAACCTTAATATTGCTTGGAGGGGTTAATTTAAAAAGGCAAAAGAATGAGTGAAAGGCCAAGTAGAATACCATTTTAACAGACTCTAACATTTTAAAATAATTAAGTAAACAGATAAGTAAACAAATAAATAAAAGAAATATTTAAAACATGAACATATAGAAGAACAAAGTAAAAAAGAGATGATACTGTTTAATCAAATTCTCTATTCCCAAACTGTTATATATCATATACTAAACGTACTTACAATGCTTTAGCCGATTGCTTATGCCGTAAAGAATCCTGATTAAGGTTTAGGGCCCTACCCTCAAGGTTACACTCTATGTAACTTGATTTTTATGGCTACTTAAAACTAACTACCAGAAGCCATACACATCCTCGGTGGTCTTTGAAAATCATTTATGCTCAGAATTTCTTATTCCGAGTTTAAAATATGGTTTCAACCATTTGCCAAAAATATAAAATTAATTATCTTTACTTATATATATATATATATGCTTATCACATTTCACAATAATATGGGAAAAACATATATCAAAAACAACTTGTGAAATCATATGCATCTCAGATAACATAGTTTGGCCAAAACAAACAACATAGTTTAAAACATTGCTGTCAAACAAAGTGAATAGAAATCCTACCTTTTTAGCAATGATACACAAAGATGGCTTCTAAATCTCACAATCTAAATTCTGCAATCATGCAAGCTCATATTGCTGCCTAAATCTTAATGGTTTCTAACAAGATCAATGGATAACCAATCAAGAACAAATTGAACCATAAACTTGTATTATGTATAAATTTATCTTTTGTGTGCCTTTAATGTTTGAAAAATAATTATAAAACACAATTTGGTTTTCTAAAAGCTTTAAAATACAAAAGGGAGGTTTTTAGGGAGTTTCTATACCATGGAATACAAAGAAGCCGAACCAGAGCAAGACGGAGGGATCAAAAGGCTCAGGTGGAGGTGGTAGCAAACAAGGCAGCCACCTCTTGTCGACAAGCTTCCAAAGGGCTGGTCGACTATTGTGCCCAGAACTAGGTTTTTGTCCAATTCGCTCCTCCACGATCTGATTCAATCAATGCCAAAAATTTTCACCTTAAACTAGTTTTTAGTGATCAAACTCAATCTAAAACATTTAGTAAAACATCCTATGGCATAAATGAACAAACTTTTTTGAATTTTTGCATCAAAATCACAACAAGAATAAATAATTCAAAGTTTATGTAAAATAGAAACCAAAGCATGCTCAAACTAGATTTCTAAGCTTTAAATCTTAAAAACACTCAACATTCAACCATAGAATCCTAGTTTAAACATCTAGAATAAATTTCTAACAATGATATTGAGTTAAAATAACCATTTATTCTTTGTTGTAACATAAAACTTAGATTTGTTTATCAACATTTGAGGTATGTGCATGTTCATAAACTAAAAATTTCAAGGAGAGAAAGGAAAGAAAATCAAATGTTAATTCATAGTAAATACAAACTCAAAACCAAATTCTTTATATGGAAAACCTACCTCAAATCCGCTTTGAAGAACTTTGAAGCTTTGGTCAGAAATCAATCTTGAAGTTCATGGAACTAGTTGGCCATAGTGATATGAGTTTTTTGTTACAAAAGAATGGTTAGTTAGGGTTTTTAAAATGGAGAAAGGGAGAGAGATGTTTTGGGAGAAAGAGGGAAGAAGTGGATGTGTTTAGTTTTGAATGTGATGTTTTTAAAGAATGCTACAACCAAGACATTGATTAGACTTTGGACAAAAGGAAGTCTGAATTTAGTTAGGAAGGAATCACATCAAAGATGTCTGGGAAAGGGGAGTGGTATAGTTGTAATTTACATGAAAATGCTGATGGTGTTTTGAAAATTAATAAACATGGAAAAATTATGAAATTCTAATATTTTAAACTAGAAATTAGTTTTTGTTAAAAAATAAAATTAAATTATGTAGAAATTTTAATTTGACTAATCTATGACTTCATACATTATGGCACACTAAATAATTAAATTCATACATAATCAAATAAATTGAAAATCCTAGTTGTTACACATAGCCTAGTGAGACTGTAGGTGTTGGGTGCAACCCACCTAGAGTATAGGTTTCAACTAGCAATATTTTTTAGAGAATTAATTATTTAATTAATTTGAGAAAAATTATTTTTCAAATTAATGACTGGAATTTCAAAAGAATTAATTATTTAAATTTGTATTTGAATAATTAGTTTAGATCTTAGTTGTATATAAATAAAGTATAATTATTAGGATTATATTATTCATTTAAATCAGGTTTGTTTGAGTTGGAATTGTTCTAAATAATGCAAGAGGTCACACAATCCCATTGTGTTTAGCTGAAATTTGAGTCTTTATATACTATTTGGAATTGGCAACACCACTAGAATAGACTCCTTATAGTTGGCGCATAAAACAGAGAAAGAGAGAATATTTTCTTCTAATTTCTACTAGACTTCTAACTCCTCCTATCAGTTCTATAAATAGGTACATAGAGCCCTCATTTATTCTTAAACTTCCTTGGTGCAAATTTGTGAGAGAGAGAGCAAGAGTTTGGATCAATCATTGTTCAAGGTCAGTCATTTTAGAACACTGTACTGGTTCAAAGGAGTGTAGTGGTGGTGATTTGTTGTCTTATGACAACGAACGCAATGATCTAAGTAAGAGAATATCATTGATGGCCAGTTTGTAGAGGTCATTCTAGAAGGCTACTAATTAGTCAAAAATATTGATTTCAGTCTTCAACAAGTATGATAAATTAGATATAATTTATAGTTTATAGCAACATAAGTTAGATACTGACTGATCAAGTAAAAAATTTTAAAATTGCTTCTGCATCATTGGAATAATTTTTCCAACAAGAAGTATATTTAAGGCATGTTTGGGAGGGCTTTTTAAAAGTTGTTTTCGCTTTTTGAGTCACAAACAGCTTCTAGAAGCATTTGAATAATCTATTAGAAGTGATTTAACTCTCCAAAATAGCTTTCAGTCAAAGTCGCAAAATATGACTTTTAAAAAAACTATTTCTAAAATAGACTTTGAAGCTTGTACTAGAGATTTAACAAGACATTATAATATTTTTATTACTTTTAATCAATTTTAAAGCCATTTTGACCTATTTGTCTTTTACAAACATTGCTTTAACTTTCTTTCTTTCTTTTTTATTTCTTTATTTTTTGATCCTTTTTTTTCTATTTTCCTTTCTTCTTTTTTTTCACTGTCCTTTTTTCTTTCTTTATCTTTTTTTTGCGCCCTTTATACACCGTAGCCTCTTACACCAATGTTTCCATTACTTTTCTGTTTTTACTCATCTTTTATTTTATTTCTACTCCAATTTTATCGTTCTTTTCAATAGATTTTTTAAACCTCAAGTCCCAACGTTCTTATAAAAATAATCTCCTTGCTTGTGATTAGTTTTAACTTCTGTTGCGGTTAGTTTCTTTCATTCATTTTCTGTTCAAGTGAGCTAATAAATTGAATATTTCATAAATATAAAATCGTTAGACCTTAAAAGTAGGTGTCAACGATTCAAAATAATAATAAAAAATACATATCTTTTAGAGATTTGTAGAAATAACCCTTTTTTCTTTAATCTAAGTAAAATTTCCTTTTATTTGTTCTTTCTATTCATCATCTTTTTTTAATAATTTATTCATAATCTATTTCATAAAAAACTTCAATTACAATTCAGCATTTGCACGGCACGTACCTCAAACATATATATATATATATATATATATATATATATATATATATATATATATATATATTGCTCATGTGAAGTAGTCTAGATGGGTAAATGGTTTGGAAATTATCTCTAAACCCATTAACGTGATAAAAATTTGCATGTGATGTACATAGATCCAAAATATGTAAAATAATGGTTATGTAATTATTGTTCATGGAGTAGTCCAAATAATTAACTGGCTTCAACTATCAAAAAGGCCAGAGATATCCAAATTACTTTTCCTCGTTTCCTTTTTAAGTTTCGAACTCTTTCATTTTGTTTTTTTATGTTATAGTTTGTTATGTTTAATGTATTTTTGGACTGCTCTTTTTGTATATTCTCCTTGAATTTCTTGGTAAATAAAAATTTTAACCTCAACTCATTAAATGCATTGTGCACACGCACCTAAACTAATATTGTGAAATACAAGAACATTTAAATATAAAAAAATAAGTAATGCGAATATACTCTGCTCATAAGAAATAGAACACGAAATTGACCTGTATTTATTCCGGGACACAGAAATCAAGTGCCCAACTTGCCAAGTAAAATGCAAACATTAGCACATGAAAAATACTATTATTGAAGTTAATAAATACTATTATTGTAGTTAGTTAATTTAAAAATTTAGTAGAGTATTCATGATTGTTTTGACTAAACAATGGAAGTAAATTTAGGAGAGAAATAAGATTACATGATGAAATTAACGTAAACAAACCATTGTGAGTTTTTAGTAGACCAGTGTCCCACGTATACATGATGACGTGAAACATCACATCTGTTAAATAACTTCTCGTTCTCTACGTCGAAGTCAAACCAATTCATCCCATTAATTGAAATTCAATTTGTTATCCTATTTGAATTATTAGAATCTCTCTCAATAGGAATATAGGACGATGAAGCGGAAGCTTGCACAGTAATATGATGGTGGGGTTTGGCGAGATGATTGCATTGTCACCTCCTTTCATTTTTTTTTTTTTTTTTTTTAAAAAAGTGCAAAATGTCAAACATACGTAATCCACATAAACTAGAGAAATTAGCTTTCACATTATCACGAAAACCATAAGAGGAATTCAATCACGATAAGTTCAGAAGGAACAAACTGTCAAGGCAGATGAAAAGAGGTGGACAAGGACACGAGTAAAATATAAGCAAATACTTAAACGTAATCCCAGGGTTGCAATATAACCAAACAAACTAGCACATCATAAACAAAGAAAAACAGGAAATAAACTAAAATAAAATAAAAACACCCACGTGCACAAAAGTAACAAGGACAACAACAGAAGAAACAGGAGGAGTTTTAACAGACACCCTACTGGCAGCATGACTTTACTCATAGTTTCATGGCATGCACCTACAAACCATGAAAAAGAGGGGAAGAGCATGCATTATTGACTCAAAAACCCCATTAGATTCACGCACAAACTCGCCTTCATTGGTGTGTATCCAAAGGAAAGAAGGTTGGATCTGCACCCCGATGTTTTTGACTAGAAACTAGCTTTCTTGTAACTATCGTCTCCTCACTCCTTTTGTCTTCTCCCTCGTCAAAAAGAGAAGAAGATACCAGCACCAATGCTGCATCCTGTCAAACAAAAAACATTTCGTTCTCCAGGTCCACGTGCAATTTAAAGACCCTTTCATCAAAAGATGCCACTGAAGGCGATGACAAACCCAACATTGAAGACTGTCCCTCAACCAGCGCCTCGTAATACAGCCTCCCTCTGTAAGCAACAAGGTCGGCATAGTACACTGGTGGGACCAAAGAGACAGGCATCGTGCAACGAGCCATGGTAAAGCACATGTCATATATGAGCTTCTGCAACTGGTCAGAAGTAAACTTGAGCTCATCGTACAAGACATGGTAATGTGTTGGCTTGCTTGTTCCAAGGCTTCCATAGTGACTGCACAGATAGAAATCAAAATCAATTGGGTGAACAACTCTTGTATCGACGACAGTGCCAGGAGGCACATTGCCAGTGGAACATGCATCCTCATTATGTTGAGGGAACAAACGTGTTTGATGGCGCTTCTGGGCAACAATAAGAGTGATGTGTGGAGAGTAGTTAATAGTGTCAAGTGCCCTTTTCAAATCAAGCAACTCTTCATTGAGAACCATGTCAAACTGGCCCTCGCTAACTCCATCTCGGAAGATGATAATTTTCCCTGGTCTGACCTTGTTCAGTCGAGCATAAGATTCAATAAGCTCCAAACACATAGACCCAAAATCCATAATCTTCTCACATCGGTGAGCTTGAGCGCGAACCCGTGCAGCATAGCGATTTGCAGATGGCCAATTTATGGTAGAAACAACAGCTGCAATTGAAGGGCTTGCCACATTCTTAGGGGCGGGATGGTTGACATCAGCCCCCACAAACATCACATGGCCTTTACCAGCAGAGATGGGGAGCCGATTCAGCTCAACATTACTGCCACCAAGCTTTGCATTGATCTTCAGAGCAAGATTTGCAAGATGCCGGTCAGTTGCTTGGTTTGCAAAACTAGACAAACAACACTGTGTCACAATACCAATTTTTGTTTCAGAGATCCACTTAAGATACTTGTAACCAGGATTCCTCTCGGTCATCACACAAACAAGAAGTTGTAAGCGGCCTCCAGTATTCTTACAAGCTCGTTCGCTTATGCCTTCAAGAAGTTCACGAAGCATATCAACACTAGAGAGTTTCTCCATTGAAGTGGGTTCATAGAATAGAGGCTCCTCCATTCTAATTCCCAAATTTTTGCAGCGGTCGATAAGATTTGGAATGAATGCATCAGGACGTAGATTGAAATTGCTGTGGCGTCGATCCTGGCGTCGGTTGTTTTGGCGGAAGTCAAGCACAGCCCACCTTTCAATAGGTTTTCCCCGCACCACAAGCCTTCCAACAAGATTCCAGTGACATTTCTCTCTGTCAACTCTTACAGTAACCAATTTACCATCAGGAGCACCTAGCTTCAACTCAGGTGGCCGAATCACTCGACCTTCCACAGCAGTCATGTCTGTCTTGACATCAATTCCAAAATTTTGGGCAATACCCCCCCTGTCAAAACGATATAATAAAAACAAAAAAAAGATCAATTAAAATCACTTATATTCTCAACATACTTACAAGGTCCACCATGTCTATATTTTCTAAGATGACTTCATCTACATCCACAAAACCATTTGAATTCCAAATTGATGCAAGATTTTTCTGTCACATTTACTAGATGTACAATATTTAAGGACATGCCAGATTCCTACAGGTGCCATTGTCACCACATTCTCGACAGAGAAACTCATAATTTGCCTAGTTTTAATATATGTGTTGCATTTACATTACATAGAAACAACTTAAAACATACATCTCCAGCCAATTAATACTTGGAAAAATACTCAAAAAGAAACAATAAGAATTGCTAACTCATTACAAAACACTAGTGTGGTTCCAGTCTGCAGGGCCAAGATTTTCATATGTTAGCTGCATAAAACCTGGGCCACGCACGACTAAATTGATCAACTTACAAGCATAAAGAAAAAAGGTAAAAAATCACTCAAAAAAGTAGACATTCTACTAGGCATAAATGGGTATAACATCTATACTAGAGTAAATTTCAACCAAAATTGAAAACAAATCACTTGTCTGGACAAGAAAGCACCTTCATTCACCCCAAATCCCACAATAGTTTTCCAGATCGAATTCTTCAATAGTTCAAAGTGAAGGCTGAATTGGGAAAAAGATTAAAATAATAAAAATGAGACGCATACAAAAAAATTAAACAAATTTCACGTACCCACAAGGTCCATCTACAGACCGTATCATCTCCTGGATCTTCTCCGCTCTATCACGTGGATGAGGCAGCGACAATTTTTTCAGATAATTTGCTGCATCTCTGTCCAACTCCTCCTTAGGAAACCTTTGCCCCTCTAAAATTTCACAAAACTCCATTGGTACATAATTCTTTTTATTGCTTTTCCCTAAATCCAAGCAAGGAATGTCCACATGCACAATATTCCTGCCATATTTCTCTCTGAAATAGTCCACTAGAAAAACTTCTCTCGATGGATTTTGGCCATCTGGATCTTCAATACGAAATGCACAATCACGAGCATTCTCCTTAGTTAACCCCCTCACAATGAACTTTTGCTTGTTCCTGCGGTGAGTCACACAAACTTTTAGTCCTCTCAGTGCATTCACAACTTCTCCTCTAGACTTCCAAAACTCGCTTAGGTTGAAACAATTGATGTGCTCTCTAAGGAAATCCAGAACTGGCATACGCTTACGAAATGCCAAAACAGAGTAGTCCAAACACAAGCTTAAACCCTGCGAAGTAGGCTTTAAACTATGCTGAAATCCTCTGAAAGCAGAAATTCCATAACCAAGATCATCTCTCGGATCAGGTTCTCTAAGATAAAAATTTCGGCCGGCAGAGATCATTCTCCTTGTCGGATTCTCCTTCATTACCAAATCCATCCCTTGTAGAATATCACGAGGGATTTGTGTGTGACATCCACTTATGTAATCATTTAACTTACTTAGCTTGAGCTCATTTACAAGCTTTATAGTGATCTGGAAAGAACGGATCTTAGTGTCATCTCCATCAGATAGATCCACTTTGAAAATTCCTACTGGCAATCTCACTGCACTGAATATGTTCTTCTCACCATCATATGCAGTTGATGACAAGGGAAATTCTGAAGGTCTATCAGAGAATAATTTGTCTCTAATCATAGAAAGATCAGACTTAGTTATTCTCGCAGGCCGACCATGCTTAGGTCTCTCAGCTTTGATCTCAACATCATAGTGCATTATGACACTATCGGCTTTGTAGTTTACAGGAAAATGATTAACAAGAAGTCTAACACTTCGGATAGAATTAGAACCACCCTTATCAGGTCGTCGTACTGGAGACTTCTGATCAGAAACGCTCAACGTTTTCATCACAGGAATAAGAGGATCTGTGCAAATCATAAAGCTAAATCAATAGATCAGTTCCAAAAGCTTCAATAACCACAACTATAACTTGCCTAATTACGTGCAAATCTTCAACATAGTATTGAATAAACATAAGAAAAGCTCCCATCAATTTAATTAAATCCAAAAACCGGCTTAAAAATTAAAGGAAAAAATAATAAACAAAAAAACAAAGATTTACTCGATCAATTCAATTTCACTCTCCAAACATTTAAGTCCGTTCACAAATTTATCATGAAAAAAACCGTGTCGCCAATTTGGTCCATGACGCCAAATCAAACAGAGAGATTCAAATCAAGAGAACAGATCTTTACCAGCAGAATCCTTCTTGGTCTCAGTCTGAGCAGGCTGACTCGAAGTAGAAGGGATCGTTTGCCATTCTTTTCGCGGAGTTCCCCAAGCACCGCCTCCTCTCCCACCGCTACGGCCAGAATCTCTGCTCGATCCTTCGCCTGGGACGATCCGCCCCTCTGCGGGACCAGAATCTCTCACGTCCGATTGGGCTGCACCTCCGCCGCCATTGTTCCTCCACGAAGACCTCTCTGTCGGATTCTCGTAGCGATTGTCGCCGCTGCCGCCGTAATCACCGCGCTGATGATGATAATTCTGATAACGATCACGGCCGCCACGGCCGCTTCCTCTGCCATAGCCACCGCTCCGTCCTCCTCCTCCACCTCGAGCTCCCCCTCCGCCGTAGCCACCGCCTCTTCCTCCTCCCCAGCCTCGACCTTCACCTCCGCCATAGTCACCACCCCGTCCTCCTCCGCCATAGCCACCACCTCTTCCTCCACCTCCTCCGTCTCTACCTTCGCCTCCCTCATAGTCACCGCCACGTCCTCTTCCTCCTCCTCCACCTCCTCCTCCTCCTCCGCCATAGCCACCACCTCGTCCTCCTCCGCCATAATCACCACCTCTTCCTCCACCTCCACCGCCTCTACCTTCGCCTCCCTCATAGTCACCACCTCGTCCTCTTCCTACTCCTCCTCCGCCATAGCCGCCTCCTCTGCCTCTGTATGCACGGCCACCTCTCTCCATTGCAGCAAATCAATCAACCAAACAATAATTGAAATTTCAAGAAAGTATTGAAGATGGGTAAGAAAATAATAAATTGTTGAAGTGGGTTTATATCCAAAGAAAAAGTGGAAGAAGAAGGCAGGGTTAGGAGGTCAGCCATAAGGGGAAAGGACAGTCGTTACCTTGACTTAATCCACAAGTACAAGACTGGACAAACTTGTCATTTGAAAAATTCCAGAAACTTCCGGTGAATTCGAGAAGGAATGTTCTCCGTAGGTGTGGAAGGTGGCAGGAAGCGACGGAGGCTTTGAGGGGAAAGTTGGCAGTATAGGTTTTGGCAAATTTCCCTCTCTCTCTCTTACTCTTCAGTAGATAGAAAGGTTTTGGGCCAAGACCTGACGGGTCCGTGATCACAAATAAACACAAATGAAAAAAAAAAAAATCAATTTGAAAGATCACTTACAAATTACATAAAACATGACTAGGAATAGTCTTTGGCTAGACGCTTGACTATAACATTCTTTGTTTACAAATATAATATTATTTGTATATTCGTATAATATTCATTTGTTTAAAGGGGTATTCAAAACTTCAGTTTCAAACTAACGGTTATGGTTGTGAAAAATATAAAGCTCTAAACAACTATGGTAAAAAACAAAGAATTGCTATAACGTAAAATTCTTGCATGCTATAGTTCTTAAATTTAAAATGCCAATTACAATTGAAGTTTCAAACATAAGCTAAATATATTATCCAATGTTACATGTGTTAGATTACATTTATCAATGTACATTTTGGAAAATGATTTTCATGAAAATAGCAAAAAGATAATTATGATGTAGAACGCATATAACAAAAATTGTTCTCAAATCTTTATAAAACATACTATAGATTATGTTAATTTAACGATTAAATAAATATATTGAAAACCTTACTAGTACTAGATGAAGACAAGAGACTAAAAATCTTCTTGCAGGAAAGGGACATTCTCTATTCAAAACCACCATCTTCATTCTTTAGTCCTTGATATTGAAATAGATGAACGGTGGATGTTCGAAATATTTGGGGTTTTAAAGATCACTCGACTAACTTTTAGTCACCCGTTAATCTCAACGTTTGAGTTAAACAAGTTTTGGTATAAAGAACTTCTCTTCACTCTTTTTCTCTCTCTAACACGCTTATATAAGGGATTTTTACACAGTACTTTTAGTATCTCCAAGACTCATAAGTGTCATTCTTTTAAATAGATGAGGGCTCTATTTATAAAGTATGGAAGAGTAAATTAATTCTAGATGTTTTCTCTATTTTAATTTAAATATCAAAGATTTAATTAAAATAAAAAAGAATATTTTCTCTTTCCTTTGACTGTGTTAGGCGTCATATACCTAGATACCATATCTGTGTGTGGCACCAATTAGAGAGAATGGAGAGAAAAAAATCTTCTTGTTACTTAATCTCAGTTGTTTCCAAAAATTTTTCCATAGTGCAATTAAATCACATTTATCCAAAGATGAAAATTCCAAATATGTAAACTTGGTAATCAAGCTTTAAACTTCATAGAGAATATTCCCTCTAGCAGTTGGCGTTATACACAATAGGACCTTCTCATTGTGTGCGCCACACACAGTAAGTCCCATATACTGCGTGTCTTCCAAAATTAATTATTTTATTATTAAATAATCTTATTATTTTATAATTATAATTTAATTTAGAATTTTATAATTCTAAATTAATTAATTAACCTAATAATTTCACTTATCCAAACAGTGTTTCAAGGATGGCAGGGACTAGTGGACCCATAATTTCAAGCTCTAATAAAGCCAATATATTAGTTAAACTCTTTAATTTATATATTACTCTTTTATTAATTTTAATATAACCCCATTAAATACTTAAAATTGTACTCTTGAAATTATAAATATATAATTACTCATTTCTTAGAGTTATCTAATTAATACAATTATTGCATATAAGTTGATCCTCCATAAATAATTCATAATTAATGTATGATGAAATTCATTAACCACTTTAATTACTTATTTATCCTTGAATGCCATTGATTTTTTAATGAATAATAAAGTCATAAACTTAATCACAAATTGAGCTCTCATATTATTTAAGATCTGAATTAATACTCAAGAGAATTATTTGTCTACTTTTTGTTAGAGAAGGAATCGATTCCTTATTGTAATACTAACATTCATGGCTACTTACTTCATTATACATCTAAAATACAAGGGACATGATTAGATTTTCGAATTCATATTGAGTAAAACAAAAGACATAATTCCATGAATAGGTTTATGGTAAACCTCAAGATTAAGATCATCTCATATATGACCATCGATCGATGCCATTAGAACTTACTATATTTAATGAAAATTATTAGCTCTTCATATCACATCATGTCTCGGTCCTACATAATCTCATTATATATAGTGCATTCATTTCATGACTCACTGTATTAACGATTTGGACAAGACCATTGCATTCTTAATGGAAATGACCCGTACTAGTAACTCTCAATCAAAGATTCCATACTTTAACTGAATAATTGATTATAATAATTAACTATATATTACTGACCATTTTAACTATCATCCTTAAATATTATCCTCTACATATAACACTTATATACAAGATTTAAGGTTACATAGATAATTATAGAATTTTGATGATATTTATAAAATATTCAAAAGTACATACATGTAAATACAACAAATATATTTATTTTATTTATTTATAAATATGACATTTACAAAACATCATATGCCTTAAAGGCATCTATCCCAACAATCTTCCACTTGCCCTAAAGCAAATGAGACATGTCTTTTCATCCAAAACCCTTCAAATGCTTCTTGAAAATTTGATCAGCAAGGTCTTCATGAATGGATCTGCAAGGTTGTCTTCCGATGTGATCTTCAATATGGTCATGTCACCTTTGTCGGCTATATCCCAAACTAAATAATACCTCCTTTCTATATGCTTTGTTCTCTTATGGTTTCTGGGTTCTTTGATATTACAATTGTACCACTGATGTCACGATATAGCTTAATTGGCTTATCAATTTTTGGAACAACTTCCAGATCAGTTAAGAACTTATAGAGCTAGACTGCTTTCAATGACACTTTAGATGTAGCCACATATTCAGCCTAAATTGTTGAGTTAGAAACATAATTTTATTTCACACTCCTTTAGACAATGGCCTCACTAGTAAGAGTAAATATAGAACTTAAAATTGACTTTTGATCATCCTAATCCAATTGAAAATTGGAATTTGTGTATCTGTTGACGAACAAATCTTCATCAAAAGACATAAGCACATAGTTTCTCATTCTCCAAAGATACTTAAGAATGCACTTCACAGCCTTCTAGTGATCAAATCCCAGATTTGACGAAAACTTACTAACCATTCCCACTATATAGCAAATGTTAAGCTAGTGCACTTCATAGCGTGTATCAGGCTTTCGACTACCGATGCATAAGGGAAGCATCTCATGTTCTCCTCCTCATGAGGAATTTTTACACACTACTTTTTAGAGAGATGAATACTATGCCTATGAGGCAAATTCCCTCTCTTAGACTTGTGCATCTTGTAGTTGACAAGCACCTTGTCTATGTACATAGCTTGAGAAATGCCAATAGCTTTTTCTTATGATTCCCTATAAGCTGGATTCCAAGAACATAGCATGCCTCTCCCAAAGCTTTCATTGGAATTGGCTGGCTAACAATTCCTTTACTTGTGACATTGATTCCTTGTTATTCCTAATGAGCTGGATGTCATCAACAAAAAGTACTAAGAATACCACCTTATTTTCTTTTATATATTTGTAGACATGTGAACATCTTGGTTTTGTTCAAAACCATAAGACTTAATGGCCTCGTCAAACCTGATGTTCCATGGTCTAGAAGCCCATTTTAGTCCAAAAATGGACTTCTACAGCTTATAGACTTTCTATCTTGGCCTTTAGCGATGAAACCATCATGTGCACAATATAGATGCTTTTCTCAAGATAGTCATTCAAAAACACCATCTTGACATACATATATCAAATCTCATGATCGAAATACATAGCAATGGATGAGAGTATCCAAATGCACTTAAGCATAGCAACTAGGGAAAAAGTCTCTTCATAGTTAAGTCCCTCTTTTTGGGTATAACCCTTAGCTACCAGCCTAGCTTTGAAAGTCTTCCTTTCCCTTCTACTCCTCTCTTTCTAGTGTAGATCTATTTACACCTAATGGATTTTACCCCTTTAGGAGGATCAACAAGCTCTTAGACTGAGTTGGAATACATGGATTCCGTCTCAAGTTTCATGGCTTCCAACCACTTTTCTTTGTTAGAATCTTCCATCGTTGACTTGTAAGTTAATGGATCTTTCTCAACATCACTCATAGTGACTAGCTGTGCTTTTCTTCAATAGACTGCAGGTAATCTAGTTTCCCTCTCACAACAATGAAGCATCGGAGGCATTTAACTAGAAGTTATGGCCTATTCAATTTGCTGTTCAACAACTCTTGTCTGCTCGTTGATAACTCTTATCGACCATGAGCCGATGTGATTGGCAAGTAACTCTTCTAAAACCACTTTGGTCTATGGTTTGAAGTCATTCATATAGTCATTCTCAAGAAAAGTGGCATTAGTTGACACAAACAACTTTTTGTCTTGAGAACTATAGAATAACCCTCTTCTTGTACCTTAAGGATAGCCCACAAAGTTGCATACTTCAAAACAAGGTTCCGACTTCTCGGGCTTAGCCTTCATCACATGTATCGACCACCCCATATGTGGATGTGCCTTAAACTGGGTTTGTGACAATTCCATAACTCTAGAGGCTTCTTAGTTATAGACTTAGAAGGAACCAAGTTTAGAATGTAAACTACAATTCTTAGGGCATATCCCTATAAGGACGTAGGCAAAGAAGAATAACTCAACATTGTTCTCATCATGTTGAGCAAAGTTTAATTTCTCCTATTGGTAACACCATTCTATTGTGTTGTTTTCGGGTGCAGTGAGTTGCAAAACTATTTCGTGTTCCATCAAATGGTTTATGAAATCTATGTCCAGACACTTACCACCTTTTGATTAAAGCAACTTAATTTTCTTTCCTAATTGCATTTTAACTTTTTTCTCATAATTTCTCAAACTTTTTGAAAGTTTCAGATTTCCTTTGTATTAGGTAAGCATAGCCATTTCTAGAATAATCGTTAATACATGCGACGAAATATTCATACCCATCTCTTGCGTAGACATTTAAAAGACTGCATACATCGGTATGTGTCAATTCAAGAGGTTCTTTGGCTCTTGTAACTTTAATTGAGAAAGGTCTCTCAGTTATTTTATCTTCCTAACATGATTCATAGACTAGGAGTTCTCTAACTTTTAGTTCCTTCAAAAGACCATCCTTTACCAGTCTCTTAATCCTATTTAGGTTAATATGTCCAAGTTTAAAATGCCATAAATATGCATCATTATCATGAGAAATCTTTTATCCTTTATTCACGGGTTCAACGGCTTTGAACATTTTAGTGTTAAGCAGTGGTTTAGGACTGGGTTTAAGAAAATATAAACCATCATTTAGTTTTCCAGAACATATATTTAAACCATTCTTTAAAATAGACACACTTTCATTATTAAAAGAAACTTTAAATAATTGTTCATTTATTTTAGAGACAGATATCAAATTTCTTTCTAATGTAGGAATAAAATAAACATTGTTCAAAACTAAATAAATTTTCCTAAATTGAAGTCTAACTTCTCCCATTGCTTTAGTCAAAACCTTAGCTCTATTGCCCACAATTATCGTGTACTCTCTATCAGCAAGCTTGCTTAAGGAATTAAGACTCTACAAAGAAGGACAAACATGATTATTTGCTCCTGAGTCTATTACCCAAGTTGAGACCTTATTCTCTACAACACATGTTTTTAAAACTAGTAAATCACATTTACTTTGATTTTTCTTGTCCTTCAGCTCCTTAACATTTCTTGCAGTTTCTCTTCCAATGGCCTAGTTGATCGCAGTGGAAGCACTTTCCCTTAACCTTTGTATTGGAGCCTGTCTCTTTGCCCTTATCAGCCTTTTTGGGCTTTTTCTTGTTCTTTCTTTTGTTGCTCTTGGAAGAACTGGCTTCAGCAACATTTGCTTCATCATCTTTTGCACAATGAATGGATTCATATTTATAGAGCTTGTTCAACAATTGAGTGAGCCCAATGGCTGACTATGGGCCACTTAAGGTAGAGTTCTTGCAGTGCTTAAAGCACTTTTGCCACTCAAGACAGTGCCTGTTAGTGCTTATAGCACTTGCATAAATTATGTACGTAGTGCGTAGAGCACTCTATATGGTATATAATTTCTATAGAAAGAGGACAAGGGAATAACTACTAATTATCTTGCACACTTAGCCTTTCATTTTAAAAGTTTTTTTTTGGCTCAAGAGAGCTTAGATTTTTATTACTATTTAAGATATATATATATATATATATATATATATATATCTCTTGCAACTGATGTAGGAAAGAGACCTAGTGAATGTCAGTAAAATAATAACTCAAACTTTTGAGTCAGCTGAAGAATGCTTGCAAATAAATTACTATGGTGTCAAAAGAATAGTTGAAGCACTTATTCCGTTCCTTCGGTTATTCGATTCTCCAAGAATTGTTAATGTTTCTTCTTCCATGGGAAAATTACAGGTATACAAGTTATATATATAGCTTTTACTGATTGACCATAAATAAATTAGTTGTGTGTTGAGAAAATATGATAAAGACAACTTTTATCTTTGCATAAATGGTTAATCTTAGTTCATTTATCTTGTTATTTCAGAGCATATCAAATTATGGGGCTAAAACAATTCTTAGTGATGTTGAAAGCCTTGCAGAAGATGGGATAGATGATGTATTGAGAGAGTTCATGAAAGATTTCAAAAAAGGTTCATTAGAAAGCATAGGTTGGCTTGCTTTTATGTCTGCATATACCATGTCAAAAGCCACTCTAAATGCCTACACAAGGGTTTTAGCCAAGAAGTACCCCAGTTTTCTCATCAATTCTGTCTGCCCTGGTTTTGTTAAGACAGATTCAAACTTCAACACTAGTACCTTATCTGTCGAAGAAGGCGGTGCGAGTACCGTAAGCTTAGCATTGCTCCTAAATGATGGCCCATCAGGCCTCTTCTTCATTAGGTTAGAAGTGTCATCATTTTGACTAGAGGACAAGATCTATTAGAAAAGCAATATGGTTTATTTTATTTTATTTTATTGGGATTTATGTTTTCTTGTTTAGTTTTAAGCAAGTTACCATCCCCATGAGTTGTTAATATTGTTGTTGTTGTATATATTTTAAGACAACACTAATTGAGAAGTCTTATCTAAATTTCAATACTGGAATAAACTTGTGTTTGTATAGTAGGAAATACTTTTAAGTGTCCTTTTATAATTAAGACACTACAATATACATATTAACATTAATGTTTCATAAGAAAGATTAATTAACAAGCCAATTATTATCACAATATTCCTACTAGGCTCTCCAATCGGCCAGATAAACTTATTTGGCACTTCTCCAAGAATGGAGACGACAATGTCAAATCGTAGTACAAAACTGCTCAGGATTATATGTTTTCTTGCACTATTTCCTTGTGCGACAACATGATAGGTGGTGGAGATTCGTTGGGTATCCCCTGCTCCCTACCAAAGTTAGGATCTTATTGTGGAAAGCTTTTTACAGACTCCTTCCGATAGCTAGGGGTGTTCATGAAATCTATCAATCTATAGAATTTGCTTAATCTAATCTAATCTAATCCAATCCAAAGATTTTGAATAGCATTTAGAAGAGTTTTGGATTGCTAATAGATATGAAAAAATTCCAATTTGAAGGTTTTGAATTACCCCTTATTTAGCAAAAGTGGTTTCTATCACTTTTTCAGTTATAAACAGTGTAAAACTCTCACATGCTATAATAATAACAAAAAAATCGCTATAGTGTAAAGCTCTCACATGTTACAGTAAAAGTGATTCTAACTAACGGTTCCCACTGCCCTTCCAAACACCCTAGATTAAGGATAAAAAAATTCGTAACATGTCCAATCCGTCAATCCCCATATATATATATATATATATATGTTTAGAAGATACTTCCATCCATCTAAATGGAAGTTCCTTCCAAAGAATTTCAACCGTCCAATTTTGAAACAATGGACAAGATAGAGCCAAAACATTAAGGGCATCTCATTTTAGTGGCAACCTGGAGTAACTGGTTAAGCCAAGCAATTAGGACATAAAAAACGACATTGTGTTTTATCCATTAGAAGCTTTATTATTATTATTATTATTATTATTAAAATTGTCTGATACTTTTGTTGTTTGTTGTCTCTACGTGCCGTGTTCTCGCTCAAATAAACTTAAAGAGATTTTATCTCACCAACGTTAAGATTGACATCAAGAGGGTCCCGAAGAAAAATAGGAACTTCTTGCGGCTATGGAAGCTATTGATATGGGTCATAATAACTTTTTTTTTCTTATTCTTTTGCAAAAGCTAAATAGATAAAAAGGAAAAAAATCATTTTCTTGACTAAAATTATGTATTACACATGTCAAAAATTTGTTTAATCAAGATTTGGGCTCCCACGTTGTAAATTGAATAATTAAACTCGCTAGTTTGAACAATTTAGCTCACGTACTTCAAATCTTAGCATATTTAACAAAAAAATCTTATTAAAATATATTAAATCTTGTACGTATCCCTCTTAAAATGATAATCTTATACACTCACGAGCAAGTTAAGTCATATGAATTATGGCTTTGAAATTCTCTTCAGCAAAAACAAAAAAAAAAAAAGAAAAAAAAAGTTCACCCAACCAAAGGCACCACCAGCCACTGAACTTCTAAGAATTGAATAAAAAAAAATTGTTGCTTCCAATTGGCTAGGCAGAAGGTTCGAAGTATTTACGTTGCAATTAAATCAGTGGCCAAGAAAAACTTGGCACAATCTTGTTGCTTTTGAAAAATATATAATCAACTTTTGGGTTAGCTTATATTAGAATTTCTAAAATAATTAAATTCAAAAAATAATCTGCCAAATAAAAAAAATCAATTTTCAAATGATCGAATGTTAAAAAATTTGCACAAAAATGAAGAATATAAATAGTTCAGGATTAATAGTATTATTTTAGCCAACACTTCTTAAAATCTAGGGAAATAAAAATAAGGAATCCAGATCACAAATAGACAAGATGACAAATAGACAACTAGCCCCTACCTAGTAGTGTATTTATCATGCCCCAATTAGCTAATATTCCTTTTCCAATCTTTTTTATGGGCCTTTTACAATCTTCATGTGTATTTGATATTCAAGAAAAAAAATTAATTTTTAAGAAGTTTATTCTAACCCATTTATCCCTAATTCTCATTGGACGATAATATCTAGACACGTTTCGGAATAAAAATTCATTTTCAAACCACTTTTGTATAGTGAGTTATGCATCGTATCAACGCAAGTTACGTTTGAGCAACTCGAAGTTACGTGGTCATATAAACAAGGCAGTCCATGCATTTTTTTTTCCTACAAATGCCCACAACATGCATACATAATTGCCCCTTGCCCAGGCTAACTTACCTCCCCAACAATGCCACCTAGACTAATTAACTATAATAAAGCTACATTATCCTGTCTCACCATGTTTAAAAGTTGAATGAAACTTCCATCTAAATGGATGGAAGTAAAATCCTATTTTTTTAGGAGACATATATATATATATATATTTATGTATCTTATAATTTTGAATTGCTTTGAAATATAACTACTATTGATGAATGAGTAAGACTTTATTTTGAGTTTTTTTAAGCATATTTGATTTTAAGTTTTATTGAAGCTAGTTTGTTTTAATGATTGGATCTAACAAATTTAGCCTTATTAAGCTATTCTATAATATGGATTGTTTATTTTAATTGTTGATTTTGAAAAAAATTAGCCTTTAATATTCTTATTTTTAAATGTCATAGCTAAATCCATGATCCGTGAATCCAATTTAAAGATTTTGGATTAGATTGCAGATTGAAATTTTTCTAATCTAAAGGTTTTAGATTAGATTAGGATTTAGATTTTTTCAATTTTAAGGTTTTAGATTGGATTGCAGATTGAACTTAGATCCATAAAATCCAATCCTAAACACCCCCTACTGACAGTAGAGAACATCTCAAAGCGAAAAATTATCTCTTCCCTTGTGCGCTAAAGATATTGTAATGACACTAAGAATTCCCTCCATTCTAGGTCATGTTCATTGTTGGAGGATAATGCTCGGTGTCTATCACCTAGGGTTATCTCACTTCTGCCTCTACAATTCAAAATGGCACAAGATTGGCTCCAAGCTTTCTAGAAGTGTTAAGATTAGTGCCCAAAGAATAAATACTATGGTTGTATTGATGACATTTTTGGTTAAATTGTTAGCAATAAGATTATTTCTTGTATTTATGATATTCATATTATTGATTATATATTAAACAAATTGTTGATCCATCACAATTAGAACTAAATTTTGGAATTGTACATGTATAAGATATATATGTGGAAAGATACAATTACATGGTTAATGGTCTAAATATATAGGCTATAATTTGTAGAATAAAGTTGCGCACTTCATACCTAATAAGATTATAATAGGCATCTACGTCCAATTAAGAAAGTGACTTTCTTGACTATTTGAGAGGATAATAATTTCATTTATCTAAATCAATTCAATTTGATAATCATTTATGTGTAATTTTAATCTTATAGTAGACTCATGTTTTAATTTTATTGCTTGTGTCTTTTGATATGTCAAAGGCACATATGAAGGAAGTATTTGATAATTGGAAAAAGAACAAAACTTCGGTTATTTGGATACATATAGTAAATGATATTTCCTCTATGTGTTATAAGAGGAATGCTTTTTTAATAATCAAATGTTAGAGCTTTAACATAAAATAATCTAAAGGTAATATGAAGCTTTTTTTTTATAAATCAATTATGGATAATCTATAGAACACATATAATATAAACGGTCATGGACATGACTAATTAGAGTCTTGTAATATGAAATATTATAAAGAGTGCACCTTCGTATCTCCAGTGAAATGATACCAAAGTTAATAATTAAATAGAAAATTGATCGATAATTAATAATTGATTTAGGAAAATATAAGATACCATTGGCAGCACGAAGGTACATGTAAAATAGACCATGAGGCTTGTTGGAATGCATGGCCTTAGTGTCACGACCCTCAACCGAAGTATGATGTGGAGGCTTGGTTTAAGAAAATAATGTGAGTTTAAGAAATAGTTTTAGTTAAGTAAAGTTTTTTAAAGATTTCATTTGAATGAAAATAAGCATGATTAAATGACTACTTTATTTTTTTTATTTTCTCAAACCAATGTTTTAACAAAAATAAATGTGAACAATTATTTCAGTTTTTGCTTATTTAATAGATAAGACCATTTTTCCTAAGTCTACTAATTTTAGAATATCTAAAACTCTTCTTTAGTACTTAAAACTTGTAAGAAATAAGATTTCCAAAGAAAACCCCAAACATTGCCATTAAGGAAAAATGCTTCTAGCATCAGTTTGGGATTTCTACATAATCTCAAGTCCTAGGCATACAATGGAAAAAGATAACAGATGCAATACAAACAACATCAACCATAATATAAACCAAGTCTAAGAGAAGGGAAATAATAAAATTTAGGTTCTACATGTTTTGATGGAAATAGAAAGAAATTAAATTGTAAATAAGGAAATCTCTGCTCGAGGTCCAATACTACCTCGAAAGCCACAATTCTCATGGTCTACACAGTACCAACCTAAATATTGCTTGGAGGGGTTAATTAAAAAGGCAAAAGAATGAGCGAAAGGCCAAGTAGAATACCATTTTAACAAACTTTAACAATATAAAATAATTAAGTAAACAGATAAGTAAACAAATAAATAAAAAGAAATATTTAAAACATGAACATATGGAAGAACAAAGCAAAAAAAGAGATGATGCAGTTTAATCAAATTCTTTGTTCCCAAACTGTTATATATCATATACTGAACATACGTACAATGCTTTTGCCGATTGCTTATGCCGTAGAGCATCCTGATTAAGGTTAAGACCCTGCCCCAAGGTTACACTCTATGTAACCTAATTTTTATGGCTACTTAAAACTAACTACCAGGAGCCATACACATCCTCGGTGGTCTTTGAAAATCATTTATGCTCAGAATTTCTTATTGCGAGTTTAAAACATGGTTTCAAACCCATTTGCCAAAAATATAAATTAATTATCTTCACTTATATATATGCTTATCACATTTCACAATAATATGGGAAAAACATATATCATAAATAACTTGTGAAATCATATTCATCTCAGATAACATAGTTTGGCTAAAACAAACAACATAGTTTAAAACATTGCTATCAAAAAAAGTGATTAGAAATCCTACCTTTTTAGCAATGATACACAAAGATGGCTCCTAAATCTCACAATCTAAATCCTACAATCAAGTAAGCTCATATTGTTGCCTAAATCTTAATGGTTTCTAACAAGTTCAACGGATAACTAATCAAGACCAAATTGAACCATCAACTTGTATTATGTATAAATCTATCTTTTGTGTGCCTTTTATGATTGAAAAATAATTATAAAACATAATTTGGATTTCGAAAATCTTTAAAACACAAAACAGAGGTTTTTTGGGAGTTTCTATACCATGGAATATAAAGAAGCCAAACCAGAGCAAGAAGAAGGGATCAAAGGGCTCAGGTAGAGGTGGTAGCTACCAAGGGTGCCACCTCCTATCAACCAGCCTCCAAAGGAGCGGTTGATTGTTATACCTAGTTGAGAAAAATTAACTTGAGAAAAATTATTTTTCAAATTAATGACTGGAATTTCAAAAGAATAATTATTTAAATTTTTATTTGAATAATTAGTTTAGACCCTAGTTGTATATAAATAAAGTATAATTATTAGGATACTATTATTCATTTAAATCAGGTTTGTTTGAGTTGGAATTGTTCTAAATGATGCAAGAGGTTACACAATCCCATTGTGTTTAGCTGAAATTCGAGTCTTTATATACTATTTGGAATTGGCAACACCATTAGAATAGACTCCCTATAGTTGGCGTATGAAAGAGAGGGAGAGAGAATATTTTCTTCTAATTTCTAGTAGACTTCTGACTCCTCTTATTAGTTCTATAAATAGGTACATAGAGCCATCATTTATTCTTAAACTTCCTTAGCGCAAATTTGAGAGAGAGAGAGAACGAGAGTTTTGATCACTCATTGTTAGAGGTCAGTTGTTTTAGAACACTGTACTGGTTTAAAGGAGTGTAGTGGCAGTGATTTGTTGTCTTGTGCCAATGAACGCAATGATCTAAGTAAGAAAGTATCATTGATGGCCAGTTAGTAGAGGTCATTCTAGAAGGCTACTAATTAGTCAAAAATATTGATTTTAGTCATGAACAAGTATGATAAATTAGATATAATTTATAGTTTATAGCAACATGAGTTAGATACTGGCTAATCAAGTTAAAAATTTTAAACTTGTTACTGCATCATTGGGATAATTTTTCCAACAAGAAGTTGTATATTAAGGCATGTTTGGGAGAGCTTCTTAAAAGTTATTTTCGCTTCTTGAGTCAAAAGCTGCTTTTAGAAGTATTTGAATAATCTATCAGAAGTGGTTTGACTCTCCAAAATAGCTTCCATTCAAAGCCATAGATTATGGCTTTTAAAAAACCTATTTCTAAAATAGACTTTGAAGCTTGTACTAAATATTTAACAAGACATTATAATATTTTTATTACTTTTAACAAATTTTGAAGCCATTTGACCTATTTGTCTTTTACAAACGTTGCTTTACCTTTCTGTCTTTCTTTTTTATTTCTTTATTTTTTTATCCTTTTTTTCTATTTTCCTTTCTTTTTTTTTTTTGCTTTCCTTTTTTTCTTTCTTTATATTTTTTTTGCGTCATTTATCCATCGCAGTCTCTTACACCAATGTTTCCATTACTTTCTATTTTTACTGATCTTTTATTTTATTTCTACTCCAATTTTATCATTCTTTTCAATAGATTTTTTAAACCTCATGTCCCAATGTTCTTATAAAAATAATCTCCTTGCTTGTGATTTGTTTTAACTTCTGTTGCAGTTAGTTTCTTTCATTCCTTTTCTGTTCAAGTGAGCTAATAAATTGAATATTTCATAAATATAAAATCGTTAGACCTTAAAAGTAGGTGTCAACGATTCAAAATAATAAAAGAAAATACATATCTTTTAGAGATTTGTACAAATAACCCTTTTTTCTTTAATCTAAGTAAAATTTCCTTTTATTTATTCTTTCTATTCATCATATTTTTTTAATAATTTATTCAGAATCTATTTCATAAAAAGCTTCAATTACAATTCAATATTTGCACGGCACGTACCTCAAACATATATTGTTGGGGTGCAATTTAGTCAGGCCCAAATTGCCGATGGGCCTGTACGGCCCAATGTTGATACTAGTTGAATGGATCGAGTAAAATCTACTGACCAAAGCCCAGTCATTGACGGTTCGTATTGTTCGCTTGATTCGACCTCTTGGTGGTTTTGAGGCGTTTCTCTTGTTCAAGATGGCTCGCACTCGTTTCTTATGTCTTTGTTTGATTGGATCGATTGTTTCAAGATGGCAGTAATTAGCACGAACGGACGGTTATAGCACATCTAGTCATGGACCGAAACATGGGGGAGGTGTGATTCTTGTCGCCTATCACCGTTCGACATGTGTCCTACTATTGTAGTTACTTACAGTGCACTATCCCACTCTGCCAGATGGTTGGGAGCCACGATTCTTCCTCATTTTTTATATAAGGGGAAGGTTGCTTTGTTGTACGGGACACAGAAAAACAAATATAGAAACCCTATCAATTTGCTTTCTCATTTTCTTTACTCTCTTGTAATCTGTACTTAAGGACATCATAGTGAATTACAGTAGACGTAGCTCTTTATTAACAGAGTGAACCACTATAAATCTCGTGTGTCGTCCTTATTACAGCTTTATTTAGTTTGTTTTACTAATCTTAAATTTTAACCCGAGCCTAATCGAGGTCTATTTAACGGTGATTTAAAGGCCCAATTTCCTAAATAACTTAATCCGAAATCCTAACGTTTAACCGTATATTCACCGTCTATAGTTTGGCGCCCACCCTGGGGCCTTCAAGACATCAACTCTAGGATCTTACACTTGGATTCAAATGGCAGACAACGACGACAACTAATGTACTCAGGAAACCACAATGGAAGAGACTGACTCAATTCCCCTCGACAACCAACAAATGGAAGCCCTTGCAGCACAAGTCGAGGCCCTTAAAAAAATGCTCCAGGAGTAGGTGGCTTATTCTTAGGAATGTGACAAAAGGTTGGAGCAACTCAGCAGCGAGAATTTGGCTTTGAGAAGCCAAATTAGTTTTCAAAACTCCCAGATGGCTTCACAATCTTACTACTATCTATACTATGGATATTCGACTATCCTAGTATCGTCAACAGCACAGTGGCAATCTCAAACGCCACCACTAGGAACCCGACAGCCCTATTGCACAATTGGGAGGATGCAGCCCTTTTACACACCTTCAACTCTAGCACCAGCAACAACACTAGCAGCTTTTACAGCCACAACCACCCTAGTAGTGACAACTACCACAACGACAAGTACTTGTGTGGAATTCAATCGAAGTAATAATACGATCGAAATAAGTGCAGGGATAGAACCGACCACTCGATCAAAAGAAGCACTAGCTATCACCTTGACCCCTGAGTTGATCTAATTGATGATGAGAGAAATGCTTGGGCAAAATTCCAAACTCGTAGAAGAGAAAATCGAGCAGAAGGTTTCGAAAGCCACGAGCAAGACCCCTGTACTGGATGACATCTCGAAGAACATTCGAGATACCCCACTTATAAAGAGAATCACTTCGGTTATACCGCCAAAGTATAGAAACATTGTGTTCACTCAGTTTGATGGAACTTCAAATCCAAAAGACCACCTGTTACAATACAAGAATGTGGTCAGTGCCACGAACATCCCAGAATCTATTCTTGATGAGATGATGTGCAAGTTGTTCGCGCAGTCGCTCAAAGCTCTAGCACTTTGATGGTTCAGTAACTTGCCAACTGGATCGATCGACAACTTCAAAGACTTGGCGAACTCATTTATCAAGGCGTATTCGGTACATATTAAGACTGAAAGGACGACCAAAGATTTGTGGTCTTTCGTTCAGAGGCCGGGTGAATCGCTAAGGGCTTATATCAAAAGACTCAGCAAAGCACTCTCGTAGATCTCAGATTTAGAAGATGGAACGGCTAGAGAGGCATTAAAGAAAAGGACTCTTGCACAAGTCCCCCTTCAAGAATAGCATATGCTTAGACTACCCACAGATGATCCAGCAAGCCTTGAACAGAGCTACGGGTGGATAGACCTGGAGGAAGAAAATGAAAGATGTGATTAAGAGTTCGCAAGAACAAAAGATCAAAGCAGGTGGAGTCAGAAGCAGCAGTAACAACTGAATCGACAAGGATGGACGAGGACATTGCCAAAGAGGGAGTGGAGGTGGAAAGAAGACAGGCCTCGATCGACCACAAGACCATTGTTGCCTCCAAAATATGCACTCAACATATCACTGTTTGAACTAGTCACTCAACTAGAAGGAAAAGATTATGTTCGATGGCCTGGCAACATGGCACTAAGCCGTTCGCGTGACTAGTCAAAATATTACTAGTTCCATGGAGATATGGGGCACTTGACAGTCGACTACAAAGCCCTATGATCTGAGATCGTAGAGCTTCTCAAAAAAGGGCACTTGAGAGAGTACCTCGTTGAATGGGGGAGGAAAGTATATGGACTCAACAAGGAGCGAAAAGGACGAAGAGACAACCAAGCCCATGAGAAGACACCATCACCACCACCAGTCAGGAAGATAATTGGAGTCATTTATGGAGGCTTAGTTTTTAGCGACGATTCTATCAATCAAATGAAGGCGCATTAGAGGAAAGCGAATCAAGCAACTGTTAGTTCGCTTGACAGCGAACACTATGAGCATGTAATTACGTTTTGCAGCGACGAGGCACTTGGGCTCAATATTCCACATGACGATGCCCTTGTTATCAAACTCAACATTGTGAACTACGAGATAAGCAGAATACTAGTTGACAATGGAAGCGCAACCAACATCCTATTCCCCTTGACGGTGAAAGAGATGGAAATCAGCGAAGAGTAAATTGAGAAATCCCCAACGTCATTGGTAGGTTTCAATGGCGAAGCAACAACGACCATGGGGAAAATCAAGCTTCTAGTTTTTGCAGCGAGAGAAAACAAGTTAACCAGTTTCCTAGTCATGGATTGCCCTTCAACGTATAATATCATTTTGGGGCGGCCTTGGATACACGCCATGAAGGTAGTCCCTTCGACGTTGTAACGCTCCTATATGGGGGTTAACAGTTTTTAATGAATTAAAATAAAAATCAAAAATAAAAATAAAACCTTATAAATGAAAACTCTCAAATAAAAAAAAAATATAAACGATGATTAAACCACAGTTTAATGTAGCACCTTAAATTTAATAATATAAACTGTCGTCACATCATTTCAACTCTCAACACATTTTAATACAGTCACAAAAAATAACAACTGATACTTACATTATCATGAAGAACATTCTTAACAATTGAAGTAGTCCCAACGTAATATAGCTACATAGATTCCTTAACTATTTTTCTCGTAGCCACCTCACACTTAGTGAGTCCTGAAAAGATAAAATATAAGGGAATGAGCGATAATATGCTCAGTAGGAAAAACCATTACTCACCTTTAAGTTTTTATCATTACCACATTAAAACCTGCATGGTTAGTTAATACTCATCATTATCCAAATTATGAGATTTATTATAATCATATTCTGTGGATACCATAGTTAATCATTACCAAGTTTCATACATATACATATATACAAATATTACAGTTCAACATTATTCTTAGGTATCCATGTTCAATAGAGCATCACTCAACTCATCGAAACCCAAATGGGCGCACTTGGCCACCCTCCAAACATTCCAAGGGTGTTCTGGTGAGGGGACATCAAGCCCCGAGTCCTCACCAAGTCGATTCCTGTATAGTGTGTCCTGGGACTTACGACCTAAGGGATCATCATCACCTTCCCCTTATTTTACCTTTTAGGGTATTCGTGCCCAAGGATGTAACCGTCGCCCTCCTCACGTCTCACAATTTTTCTATGTTCAATTGTTATTTATAGAGTCAGTTTTCCTAACCATACTTCTTAATTTATAACATGTGTCAAATCGTTATGTTCCTTGCTGTACAATACAGGACGAGTTCTACATTATCATGTTATAGACATAATCATATACATTCAAAATATCATATATATATCTTGCAGCATAAAACAACCAAATTTTAATTTACCAAAACCTCACAAAAGATGAGTAATAGAATCCCTACCTTCCAAGCTTATCAACAATCTTATAATCCTGAAATCAATTAACGTTAGCTCCATACTCTCTTGATCCTAAGGCGTGCATAAGGACAATTAAAACTAAAGCACAGCATACAACCACATTTATAAATAAAGCATGTGTAAATCCATCTTACTGGTGTGCCATTAAAGCTTTTATGCAAATCTTTTTTGAATACCACAATAAACAATTTTTGTATTAACACAATATAAAATGTATACAAGTAATCTAAATAAACAATTTTTGTATTAACACAATATAAAATGTATACAAGTAATCTACATATTTTAGTCCCCAATAAGATTCATCAATCACTTAGCATAATATTGGAAAGGTTGCAAGACATTAAGGAATTAAGTAGTGAGCAAAGATGGGTTCTTAGTTCAAGTTAGCAGCTGGTATACTATGACAAATTGGCAGTATACTTTTGTAAAAAGGATAGGCTCACTATCTACAATCATCACATGGGTTAAGAGGTAGTTTACTTAATGTATACGGGTGGTATATTGCCACTGACAGGTTTATTAGTTTTCAATCTAAAAATTGAAAAATTCATAGAAAATAAAATACAACTCCAATTTAGGCTTTTGATAGCTCTTTAGAAAGCTTAGGATGTCTACTTTTTAAATATTCAAACCAATTTACAAAATTCATTTTCGTTTAATCCTAGAATTTTCAAGAAAGAGCCATTTCCCATAGAGGTATTACAAAGTTTAACAATATAAATTTTCTGTCTATGGCATCTACACTTAGACTTTATACATATGATCCAAAATAGCAATAAAACTTATACTTAGGTTTAAGAACGCAAATTTGAATAATCCTTGAGTATATAAAAAAAATTTATAAATGAAAGACTAAATTTGTTCATAAGATTCTAACCTCGGATTATGGCTAGTTGGAAGCTTGAAATGGCTTCAAAATAGGTTCCTTGACTTCGGTATGGCTGAAATTCTTGCTCAAATGGAGGTGATGGTGGCTGATTTTTATGGCTGCCTTGAAGAAGTTCTCTAAGTATTTTGCTTTAACAAAGAAATGAGAAGAAGAGTGTGGGAAACGTGGAAGAAAAAGAAAGAAAAGATAAAGTCTTTGAAGAGAAGTGATAGAAGCAATTATGGAGGAGACATGTTGGAGCATGTCACAGAGGAAATAAAGAAAAGGCGTGTTATGAGTAGTTAGGAAAGATACCTCATGTCTCCTCTGGAGACTTTAGCCCCCATAATGCCAAAATGACATTTTTGAAATTTATTAGAAATTTCAAGGCTTTTTAGTAAACATACTAAATAAATATATGAGAATTTTAAAAAATTAAAAATAGATAAAAATAGATATTGTGAAATATATTTTAAATGAAACAAATTTTTGATTGGCACACTAAAAATTAATTTAATTACCTTAATACCCGTTAGGAGAATAACAGGTGTCACAGCTCTACCCTCCTTAAAGAAATTTCGTCCTTGAAATTTCAAATCTAGCAACACTAGTAAAAATCTTGATTCTATTATGATTCCAATTCTGAGTCTAAATCGTCAATGTTGTTTGTTCTCCAAATTTAAGTTTTCGTATCTCCACTTATTTACTTGCATTGTAAATCTCACTCTAAATACTAAATCCCTCAATGAGAGTATCTCTAACAGGTTCCAACTTATAACACCGTATAATGGTCTAGAAATCTGATCAGGCATACATATTACCATACCATGATTCCAGTCCTTCATTGTCCATGGAATATGATTTATAATTACATTTAAGGAGATTGCCAGAGAAATTTTATATACTTCATCTTTAGGTTCTTTTTCCTTTCAAAGTAAGGAAAAGTCAAAGATAGTTGATTTCATATTTCAACTAATAAACTAAAACATAATTATGAAACATATATCACAAACACTTCTATTCAAAACCATACATTAAACTTATTCATAGAGATATTAGACAGAATCTCAGAGTTGCAAATAGACCTGACAGATTCTTCATTAAATAGCTATCCTCATGACACAAATGTTCAACCCAAATAATATATTCATATTTCCTACAAAATATCCCCAAAACTGACTTTGATACTTTCACATAACATTAACAGAATGCTACACATTACAAATATGATACGGATACATTTCGAGAGTACAAAGTACTCCGTTTATTCAGCTATCCATATCATGCATGCTTGGAGAATACAAAAACATCAATAAACAAAAGATCAGACCTTAAGTAGGATGCGTTTCGAGAGCATCAAGTACTCTGTATCTAGCCATCCCGGCATTAAGCTCAATGAATCTAAAAGATTGAACAACATCGTACCACAAGAAATACAGAATATAAAGTAAACGGTTATTCGTGACACATGAAATACGGACATACATGCCTACATGCCATAGATAAAACCCAAAGATTACAGATGGAGATTCAAATCAATTGACCGCTCCTGGCTTTCCCTTTCCCATTCAAGCTTAGATGTTGCAGTGTCGAATTCCAGATGTATGATTTGCATCTTATCTATCAATTCCTCAGCTATTGAAGTAGTAATAAAGATTTGTCTCTCCGATTCTGCAATGATGTTTTCTTCCACAGCGTAATCTAAAAATTTCAAAAGACCAACATAAAAATCATTTATATTCAGTAGTCCCAAGGGTTTGGAATGAAAGCCCAACAATTGCTCACAAGCAACTACGAATATTTTCTCAAGAGTACCTAGACCACAAGGTAATGCTATAAAAGCATCATAATTATTGATTATGGCTTTAAAATTTTTAGGGATGCTTCTGACTCCTTTTTCCTTACCTATGGTTTCCTTATAAAGGTTTCCTTTAGCTAGAATATGAGGCCAAATCCCTACAGCTATGGTGTCACTAGACCTAGCTGCTAGCGTCACATTTTCCATCATTTTTTTTACTACCACCCTCATAGATTATGTTAATCTTCCTACGTGCTAGGACTTGCCCTAAGTGTTTTGCAACTTCTACATAGGCTTTATCTCTTCCAAGGCTGGAACCACAAAAGGCACATACATTCTTTATTTTCTTGGTGGACCGGGAGGTAGACATATTTGGTTTATACAAGTGATTGCTTTATGTCTGCTCCACTTAGACTTCGGGTTCTACATGAGATTTTAAGGATAAGGAATATGCAAAAAGGACTAAAGAGACAAATGAGTAAGAAATGAAAAGGTAATCCAAAGATTTAAATAAAATCTTGTGCAGGTAAGAAGTAAGATAAGGTGATTGATAGTTTATAGAAAATCTGATTCACTTTTTGAAAAATATTAGACTCTAATTGTATACCTTTTGACAATTGAGAATGGTTTGATAGAAGACCCTTTTGACACAACTGCAGACCTTTGACAAATATACATCGAGTCTAGAAATTTAATATAAACGATAAATACTGTAGAACTTTTAAAATTTGAGATATAAATCTTGAAATATCTGGATAAGTTTTTAAAATTCAAATATGTTATTGTGCCGTATGTGACGTGTCTGATAAAATAATATATTTTATTATATATATATTTAAGAAAACCATAAATTAAATGAGAAACTAACACTTACTGTATCAATCTAAAAATCACAATTATTTCGAACACAAAGGCAAATATTCTGAGTAAAAGAAAAACACAAACTGTTGAACATCAACTGAAACTGTTTCAAATAAGCAAAGACTAAACAACTTTTATAGAGCGACGACTTATTCCCCATCCAGTTTTCTTATGGCTTGGCAAACATAATCTAGAAATACCATATTCCTGAGGCGTTGTCTTTCTGCATAAAATTTAGGCCAGAGTTTAAAAATAGCTCGTTGAACATATCCACTAGAGTGACCATGAAGAGGAGGTGCTATCCAAGTTCTCCTTTGAAATTCCATCCCTGCAAAACCTTATTTTATCCTCTTTATTCGTAGACATATAACCAAGTGAAGTACATTTGCCGTTACAATTTTGTCTTCCATATTTGTTACAAGTGACCGTGATGGCACGAGCTCTTCTTTTCATTGCACTACGACTGGTACCCGTTCCTGGTAAACTGACATATCGACTAAAGTTACTCAGATGGAGCTTCCCCTCTGTCAACATTTTCACATTACAAGGGATGCCAAAACGTATAAGAATCTGCAACCGAGTGATTCAAGCCTTGTATTTCTTTTTGAGAATCTTTTGGGAGAGTGATGGGAAATTTTTTCTCAGGTGTTGGTACTTTGGGTCCATGATCAGATGAAAGAAGAGTAAATAGAAAGGAAAAATTGAGAAAATAAGTTGCAAAATCCTAGAATTCCTTCTTCTTTTAGAGAGAAAGAAGAAGTTTTAGAGAGAAAAAAGAGGATTTACAATTTAGAGAGAAAATAACAAATTAAAAGAGAGAGAGTGAGCTCGGAGAAATAAGCTCCTATGCATAATAGACATATATGTAAACAATGATTAAACCATTATAGATGACACGTATAGAGGCCACGTGGAAGAGACAGTGTGAATCAAACTGATTTAAGATTTAGACTAGGCCCAACTATTCTAAGTTGAAATGGGTCAAGTTGTTTCTGGCCTTAACACATTTAGAACAAGTTAAATAACAAACATAAAATTGAAAACCAATTTGTACGGATCTTAAGCCCAATTCAAAGCCCACTAAAGATAAAATTAACTATAACCAACAAGTCTAATTTAACGACCATCAGGGATCTTTCTAAATAGTATTTAAAATCATTTCATAACAACATAATCTTCTGGCAACTCAAATAATTTGTTTTAATCAAAATCTTATTGAACAATGCATACACCTATATGTTATCCCTAATACTCAACATCTATCAATGGGTTCATCATCATTACTATCAAGGGTTTAGAATGTGACTAACCTTGAAATCAATACAATTTACGTCTTCCAACATAGACCATATCAATGAACAAAGACCTTTGATGTTACTACTTAAGAACATCTACAATTTCCACAATTCCACTTGTACAATATTTAATTTCCTCATATAACAAAAACTTAGGTAACCAAAAGATTCACATATAAACATCTAGAAGTTAAACCTTTTATTGTAATTATCCAAAATTATTATAGGTGCTTTAAGTATTATGATTTACTTAAGGAAACTCCTATTGGTCATTTTCACATTGCATTTATTCATAAAGATTTACTGATACACTTAAATACAATGTACGTAGCAAAATATTCCAACCTTGAAATTCATGCATTCTTGCCATTACACAGTCTCAACAGACCAAAAGTCTAACGTTTATCTCACTTAGGATTCAATACCATGGATTCCTAACTTATCTCATGTTCCTCAAGTAAATAGAACTTTCAAGAAAAGTTATTGACACTTATGTGCTCCACCGAATCCACACATAGTCATTACTTAGGTCTGAATCAACTATGAAGAATTTGGCACATCTATGCCAAACTTTGAAATCAATAAATCAAGCCTTATATTTCTTATTGTTTTTCACGAGATAAAAGGCTCTTAAATCCTCGTATCTATACGAATTTCTCATCATTCTACATGCATTAGATATGCTTATAGATCCTAATATTGTACGAATCTCTCATAAGCATTCTACATATAAACCCATTCCATATAATTATCATTCCCTCATAACTATTAATACTTTTATTCTAGAGCCTTTCTATGTTACATCCTCAAGGACTGTATAACTCAACTTGAAGGTTCATATTGATGATGACAATGAAAATTCAACTTCAAAACCATTTCAAAAACAATTTTTTTAAAAGTGATGCTACACTCCCAAGGTTAACCGAACCTAGGCTTTGATACCAAAAATTTTGTAACGCCCCTATATGGGGGTTAACAGTTTTTAAAGAATTAAAATAAAAAGGAGAAATAAAAGTAAAATCTCAAAAATAAAGTTACCTGGGGCTTAAATGAAAACTCTCAAATTAAAAATAAAAATATAATGACAATTAAACCATAGTTTAATGTAGCACATTAAATTTAATAATATAAATTGTCGTCATCATTATTTCAACCCTCCCCGCAATTTAATACACACAGAAAGTAACAATTGATGCTTACATTATCATGAAGAACATTCTTAACAATTAAGGGAGTCCCAATGTAATATACCTACATAGCTTCCTCAACAATTTTTCTCGTAGCCACCTCACACTTAGTAAGTCCTGAAAAGATAAAAATATAAGGGAGTAAGCGACAATATGCTCAGTAGGAAAAACCATTACTCACCTTTAAGTTTTTATCATTACCGCATTAAAACCTGCATGTTTAGTTAATACTCATCATTATCCAGATTATGAGATTTATTATAATCATATTCCGTGGATACCATAGTTAATCATTACCGAGTTTCATACATATACATATATACAAATATTATAGTTCAACATTATTCCTACGTATTCATATTCAATAGAGTATCACTCAACTCATCGAAACCCAAATGGGTGCACTTAGCCACCCTCCAAACATTCCAAGGGTGTTCCGGTGAGGGGACATCAAGCCCGGAGTTCTCACTAAGTCAATTCCTATATAGTGTGTTCTGGGACTTTTGATTTAATGGACTGTCATCACCTCCCTCCTATTTTACCTTTTAGGGTATTCGTGCCTAAGGACGTAATAGCCACCCTCTTCACCTCTCACCATTTTTCTATGTTCAATTGTAATTTATAGAGTTAGTTTTCCTAACCATGCTTCTCAATTTACAACAACATATGTCAAATCATTATGTCCTCACTATACAATACAGGACGAGTTCCACATCATCATGTTATAGACATAATCATATACATTCAAAATATCATATATATATATATATATCTTGCAGCATAAAACAACCAAATTTTAATTTATCAAAACCTCACAAAAGATGAGTAATAGAATCCCTACCTTCCAAGCTTATCAACAATCTTTTAATCATGAAATCAATTAACGTTAGCTCCATACTCTCTTGATCCTAAGGTGTGCATAAGGACAATTAAAACTAAAGCACAACATACAACCATATTCATAAATAAAGCATGTGTAAATCCATCTTACTAGTGTGTCATTAAAGCTTTTATGCAAATCTTTTTTCAATACCATAGTAAACAATTTTTGTCTTAACATAATATAAAATATATATAAGTAATCTATATGTTTTAGTCCCTAATAAGATTCATCAATCACTTAGGATAATATTGGAAAGGTTGCAAGACATTAAGGAGTTAGGGGGTGAGCAAAGATGGGTTCTTGGTTCAGGTTAGCAGTTGGTATACCATGGCAAACTGGCAGTATATTTTTACAAAAAGGATAGGTTCACTATCTACAATCATCACATGGGTTAACATGTGGTTTACTTAACGTATATGGGCAGTATATTGCCACTGATAGGTTTACTAATTTTCAATCCGAAAATTGAAAAATTCATAGAAAATAAAATACAACTCCGATTTAGGCTTATGATAGCTCATTAGAAAGCTTAGGATGTCTACTTTTTAAATATTTTAACCAATTTACAAAATTCATTTTTATTTAATCCTAGAATTTTCAAGAAAGAGCCACTGTTCATAGAGGTATTACAAAGTTTAACAATATAAATTTTCTATCTATGGTATCTACACTTAGACTTTATACATATGCTCCAAAATAGCAACAAAATATATACTCAGGTTTAAGAACGCAAATTTGAATAATCCTTGAGTATATAAAAAAATTTATAAATGAAAGACTAAATTTGTTCACAAGATTCTAACATTGGATTATGGCTAGTTGGAAGCTTGAAATAGCTTCACAACAGGTTCTTTGACTTCGGTATGGCTGAAATTATTACTCAAATGGAAGTGATAGTGGCTGATTTTTATGGCTGCCTTGAAGAAGTTCTTTAAGTATTTTGCTTCAACAAAGAAATGAGAAGAAGAGTGTGGGAACCATGAAAGACAAAGGAAGAAAAGATGAAGTCTTTGAAGAGAAATGATAGAAGCAATTATGGAAGAGACATATTAGAGCATGTCACGGAGGAAATAAGAAAAAAGAGGGTCAAGAGTAGTTGGAAAAGATATCCTCATGTCTCATCTAGAGACTTTAGCCCCCATAATGCTAAAATGGCATTTTCAAAATTTATTAGAAGTTCCAAGGCTTTTCAGTAAACAAACTAAATAAGTATAGAAGAATTTTAGAAAATTTAAAATAGATAAAAATAGATTTTGTGAAATAGATTTTAAATAAAACAAATTTTTGATTGGCACACTAAAAATTAATTTAATTACCTTAATAGCCGTTAGGAGAATAACAGGTGTTACAGACGTATCACCAAACAATAAGATTTTTGACGAAACGAGGCATTCGAGAGATTCAAGGAAGCCCAAACGCAGCAAGGATCTGTTACATCATGGCTATGAAGCAAAAAAAGGCTTTATAGCAATTACAGGCGACCCAGCAAACCGAGACAAGCAACCAAAGCTGTGTTGAATCGGTCCTAGAATAGCTTGACAAAGTCCAAATCGACCCATGATTAAAGGCGTACAATGAAGATCGGGTTGCAGCTCGATGAGGGTATAAAATCCCAAATAATTGATTTTCTTAAAGCTGATGTTGATTGTTTTGCATGGACCCATGCAAACATGCCTGGAATCGACCAGAGCATAATTTCCCATCAACTAAACGTCAATCCAAATCACAAACCCGTCCGACAGAAGAGGAGAAAGCTTAGGATCGAACGAAACAACATAGTCAAAGATGAAGTGAGGAGATTACTCGAGGCTGGCTTTATACGCCCTATCCAGTATCCCGATTGGCTCGCCAATGTGGTAATCGTAAGGAAAAAGAATGGGAAATGGCGCATGTGTATTGATTTCACTAACCTGAACAAAACTTGCCCAAAGGACAGTCACCCATTGCCGCATATCGATAGACTCATCTATGCAACAACTGGTCATGAGATTTTAAGTTTTCTTGATGCATTCTCTGGCTACAATCAAATCCTTCTGCATCCTAATGACTAGGAGAAGATTGCTTTTATAACAGAGCAGGAGATCTTTTGCTTCAAGGTCATGCCCTTCGAGTTGAAAAACGTGGGAGCAACTTATCAATGACTTGTCAATATGATGTTCGAGCAACAAATTGGTAAGAACATGGAGGTTTACATCGATGACATGTTGGTAAGTCTTGCAGGCTCATCTCCACTTTCAGCATTTGCAAGAATGTTTCGACGTTCTTCAAAAATATAGCATGAAGCTAAATCTAAAGAAGTGCACTTTTGGAGTGGCGAGCGGTATGTTTTTGGGAATCTCATCACGAAGCGAGGAATCGAGGCAAATCCTAATCAGATTAAAGCATTTCAATTGATGCCTTCTCTGAGAACCAAGTGAGAAATTCAAAAACTAACTGGTCGAGTAGCCGTACTAAGTCGATTCATTGCTAGAAGCTCTGACAAATGTCTTTCTTTTTTCCAATGGCTAAAGAAGAATACAAAATGTAAGTGTAACGAGAGATGCGAATCGGCTTTCTAGGAATTGAAGGGGTTCTTGACAACTCCGTTGATCCTATTGAAGCCGAAAGGTGGCGAACCTCTCTACCTGTACTTGGCGATTTCTGAGACGGCAGTGAGTTCAGCCCTTGTCTGAGAGGAAGATACGATTCAGAAACTAGTATTCTTCATGAGCCACACCATATTGGATGCAGAAACAAGGCATTCTGTCATCAAAAAGCTTGCCCTTGTGCTAGTCTTGTTGGCCCGAAAGCTCCAGGCATACTTTCAAGGCCACACTACTATAGTGTTGTCCTCCTACCCGATGCGAGTGATTCTACACAAGCCAGATGTCTATGGAAAAATGATAAAGTGGGCGGTTGAGCTAACAGAGTTTGACATTGAGTACATACCACAAACAACACTAAAAGCTCAAGTGTTTATGGACTTTGTTGCCAAATTGACTTATGGGCCCAAGAGACATGGATCAGAAACATGGATTTTATAGGTTGATGATCGAGCAATGAAAAAGGTTCAGGAATAGGAGTGGTTTTGAAGTCCCTAACTGGAGAAGAGATCGAACAAAGCTTTTGATTGGGGTTCAAGGCTACAAACAATGAAGCCGAATATGAGGCTGTGATTGCTGGTACGAAGCTTGCTGCCACACTAGGGGCTACTAGACTTGTTCTAGAAAGCTACTCAACATTGGTCGTTAACCAAGTGAATGGAGAATTTGAGGCACGAGATGAAAATATGCTTCTGTACCTAAGATTGGTTATAAAGCCCAAGTCCTAGTTCGATAAGTTTGAAGTAAGGCATGTCCCGCGAGAACAAAACTCTAGATGCACTCGCATGCTTAGGATCTTCGGTTGAAGTCAGCAAAAGGAGAATAATACCCTTGGAACAGATTGATAGAACAAGCATAGATCCCATCAAAAGGATGAATTACATTGACCCAAGGGATGATTGGAGGACGCCTATCCAAATGAACATAAGTAATGGCTGGCTCCCAGTAGACAAGTAGACTACGAGAAAGATCAAAATACAAGCTGCAAGATACTGCTTAATCGATGGGAAACTCTATAGGCGTTCTTTCACAGGACCTTATCTTTGATTTCTTGGAGAAGATGAGGTCAACAAAGTCATCCGGGAAGTCCATGAAGGATCATGTGGGAATCATTCTGGAGGAAGATCACTATGTAACAAGGTTAAGAGACAGGAATTTTACTGGCCAGTGATACAGAGCAGATGTGCGAACTTCGCTCGTAAATGTGATAACTGTTAGAGGCATGCTCCCATTATGCACCAACCAGCTGAAGAACTTTCCTTGATTAGTTCGCCATATCCTTTCATGAAGTACTCGATAGACGTGGATAGGTCAAGTATTTGCTCGTTTTAATCGATTATTTCTCCAAATGGGTCAAAGCTGAAGCATTTACGGACGTTAAAAAGTGAGATGTCAAAAGATTCATTTGGAGGAATATCATTTGTCGGTTTGGACTTCCTAGGGAGATCGTCACTAATAACGGTTCTCAATTCAACTCCTTGTCCTTTAAGAAGTTCTATCACGATTGGGACATTATTCTAAGCTTCTCAACACGAAGGTATCCATAAGGAAATGGCCAAGCAAAAGCAACGAATAAGACAATCATAAAGAATCTAAAGAAGAAGCTTGAGGCAAGGAAAGGGCGTTGGGTCAAGGAACTCCCAATGGTGCTATAGGCCTACTAAACGACTCCGAGAAGGGCAACAGAGGAATCCCCCTTTTCGCTCGTATATAGGATAGAAGCTATTGTTCCTGCAGAAGTAGTGGATCGAGACCTTCGAGTCGATTACTCTCTTTTAAATAAGGCAAGTGTTAGACATGTATGCCCTAAGGAGTAAAAATGTAATAAGTTTTTGCAAACATTTTTATCAATAAAGAACTTATTTATTGTATATATACTAAATCTTGTCCTCTTTACATTTATATTTGTTGAATGTATGTTAAGCAGACAACAGTCTGAGACTGTCTGTCTAAACCTTAAAGAATTGGGCATATGATGGACAAATTATGTGGAATACACGATTCTTAAGGTGATGGTCTAAAACATAAGATCCACAATCGAGGGAATAAAGTTGGGTGCTTTATTCATGTAAAGATTGTTATATTGTCTATATCCCTATTGGAAGATGATTTGTCTTGACCATCGAAGGAGGACTCCATGAATAGAAACATTGGCACATTGTCATAGGTGACGATATGTTGGATCGGGACATGAAGTAAATTGATTTGGATTAATAATTCTATCTTGGCAAATTGATTCACTTTAAACAATCATTTGTATTGTATCTTAATACTAAGATGAATGATGGGCCCATTGTCTTGACTTTTGTCTTTTGATGTACCAAAGGGTGACACCTACATCTTAATAGTGGTATGCATGCTGGTACGTTGGTGGCATGATTTTTGGTAGTGTAGACTTGTTATTCATAGATATGGAATTTATAGCTCCTCTTTAGGAGTAGTGATATCCTCTTATATGCGTTATCCTTTAATTGAAAAACTAGAGCGCTTTACCATTTGGATATATAGGTGCAACCGAATGGTATACTGTCTTTGGATGGTAAGTTTTTTGATGGTGAGATAATGAAACGTAAGATAAAAATAATCAAGAAGGTAAGATAGAATTTATCCTTAAGCCAGTTATGGATAATCCTACAGGGATACGGTACATTATGATATGTCATGGAGACTTAGTTATACGGGCTTCGTAATTCTATATAGTTCGAGAGTGCAACTCCAAGCTTTAAGTGGAGCAACATTGGAGTTGATAATTATGAAATGTATATCTAGGATATTGGGTTTCATAATTATCGGGAGCTTGAACTATATAGGTCCATTTGGTCCCTTTGCTATCTCACAACATCCTGTAACAATACGGTGTGCCTTTCCAATAATTGGTGACTTATGTCAAATTTATCAGATTAGTTAAAATTCAAAAGAATTAAATAATTAATGTCTATTTATCGGTTGAATTAATTTTGTGATAAATTGATTCAAGATAAACTTGTTAAATTATTGGGATCAGATAATTCTTGTCTGTTTATCGGTTGATTTAATTTTTGAATAAATTAGATTAAGATAAACATGTAGAATTATTAAGAATTCATTTATTTTCTTAGAGATTATCTAGATAAAGTTGTTTTGATTAGATAACTTCTCTATTAGGTTATTTGAATTAAAACTGAGACTTTATCCTATAGAATCTTGGGTGAAAAATAAAAGATTTGCTGAGATATTTTTTCGACAGTTCGGCATGCCGATCCTCAAGTTTGGCCTGTCGATGGGCATGTTCAGCCTACCGATGGTGAAGGATAAGATCACATATTTTTACGTAGATTTTATCAGATATTGATCCGAATTTGATTCTAATTCGAATTTTTAAGACCTAATCTGATAAGGACTAACCCCAGACCCAACCTCTATAAATAGGGAGTAAGTCACAAGATTTATTCAGATCAATTGAGAGATTAAGAGTGATACTCTACTGGTGAGAATCTAAAAACTCCCTAAGAGCTCTTGTTCATAAATCACGAACACTTGCTTTGGGTTCTCTCGATTGGTTGGAAGGAGAGTCACCTAGTGAAAGAGCTGTACGTGTGAGCCCACACTCACTCCAATCATGGATAGATAATAGCAAAGAAAACTAGTTGGTTGAGGCTCTTCTAGAACGTTACTTCTCATCACTGATTGCAGGAGCTTTACGAAACACAAAGGTTAGTAAGATCTGGTTAATTTATGCATATAGCATGTCAAACTTGTGTTTTGGAAAATACTCTGATGTAAAATTTTTAAAATTCTGCTACGTACTATTTTTCTAACAATTGGTATCAGAGTCATGGTTTTTACATAAATTTATGAGTTTGTGATCATGCTATATGTATAAATTTTGTGATCTTAGTCTCTCCTATATTTGAATTAATTTTATATAGAATTGGCACTCTAGGTTTCTATATATTTTATATGTTGTCATGGATTATATAGTGAATGTTTATTAATTAATTATGGTTGATTACGTTGTTATTTAATTAATTAATTTATGCCGGTTATGGTTCCTTAGAGTTTAGAATGTGTATCTAGGTTTTCATGCAATTAGATGACGGAATATTATCTCTGTCTAGGAATTATTGTTTAATTTTAAATTTGTAAGAATTTTGTAACTAAATAATTATTCAGAGAAGACGAATCTAGAAAGAGAATCTAAAAGATTAATGATGGCGCTCCTAGGTATTTCCTGAGTCTCTAATTTTATGTTTTTGAATTGTTGAAAATAAAATTGATGAATTGAATAAAAAATTGTATTTTTTGGAATGGGTGATTTCTGCTCAGTCGGCATGTCGAACCATCTAATTCGGCAGGCCGATGGTTGTAGATCGGTAGGCCGGACGTGAGATTTGGTAGGCCGACAATGTTGTGGAAATCAAGAGGCTCTAGTGGCAGGCCGAACTGTCGTGCATCGACAGGCCAATCTGAAGGTCGGCAGGCTGATGGGTCATGATCGGCAGGCCGATCACCCAAATCGACTTGCCGATAGAGAGCTGAAAATTTTTCCAAAAAGGTGTAGTTTTTCAATACAGTTTTAATTTTATTTTTGAGACAATTTTAAGAAACATTAAATTTGGATATGACTAGAAATATGAGGTATTCGATTCATATGGGATTGAAGACTTGAAGATGGGCATTGCATAAAGAAGGATACAACTTGAGGATTCAAGGATGAAGAATCGATAATATGTTTCGATTATTCTCTTGTAATCTATGTTTTCTATTCTCTAGGGTGGAACCATCATATTACGGTTATTATTTTGCTTGTGGCTTTGCTTGATTACTTTGCTTGTCTACATTATAATATGATTTTCCATGTATATTGATAACATATCATATAGAATAGGGAGTGCCGCTCCTATTAAAATTGTTCATGCATGTTCTTAAAATAAAACCTTGATTTCAAAAGATTAAGTGGGAGAAGGTTTTCGAAGAGAGGACCTGCGGCCTCCATCATTGGTCCATAGGAAGAACATGGTGGTGCCAATCCCTAGGAAGGGATTTCTATCATGTACCAGATTGGATCTCTGAGAGGATAAGGTATTTTAGCATGATTTATGGTTGCACACCCCTAGGTGGTGATTATAAATCATGGATAAAATATTGAAACAATGGTTATACACTCACGTTAATTTTATTATTAACCTCTCTTAGGAGCTCTGTTAATAAAATTAATGGCCAAAGAAACGATTATTAATATATGCTGGATCATACGAGTCCTGGATGGCATATATTAATTAGTAGGGGATCCGTGTTCCTGATTGAATTTGGCATGACTCCCCTAGGAGCTTGTTGAATTCTAAGTTAGGAATTATCATTGTAAGGTTGTGATATTTTCAAGGTTTTGACACATAAACACATTTATATGTTTTTACATGATTGTGTTATCTTACTAATTATTATTATATGTTTGCTTATGTTTGGTATATGATTCTTTATTGTAGATTAAAAATGTCTAAAAACGCTTTATCTTCGATACTTGATGAAAACCTATTAACCGGAAAGAATTATAATGATTGGAAACGGAACCTAGATATCATCCTCTCCTTTAAGAAACTGAAATTTGTGTTGACAACCACTTATCCTCTCGAGCCTACGGGAGACTCTACTAATGAGCAATTCTAAGCATACGATCACTGGAAAGATACAAATGATCAGGCCCGCTACTATGTTACGGCCAACATGAATAATGTGTTGCAGGCTCAACATTAAGATTATGAGACTGCGAAACAGATCTTGGATAATCTTGAAGACATGTTTGGAGGCCAGACCATAATAAAGCAGCAAGGGGTGCTTTGGAAACTTCTTATCTGTAAACAGAGATCGGGGACGTCTGTAAAGGAGCACATGATGTTAGTTATAGGTTACCTCGCTGAGGCTCAAACCAATGGAGCCGACATCGATGCTGAAAGTCAGATGACTATGGTCTTTGAGACTCTGTCAAAGGAATTTATTCTGTTTAGAGCTACTTTTAATTTGACTTATAGGCAGGATATGACCTTAACAGAATTGATGAAACAATTACAGGAGTTTGAACTGTTGATCAAGGAGTCCCCTGTGGGTGGAAAGGTCAACATGGTAGCTACTTTTGTTTCCAATCTCAACTCTGGGAATGGAAAGAAGCAACGGGCCAAGAATAAGAAGTCTTCTATTCCTACTAGCACCAAGAGCAAGAAAAAGAAGAAGAAGAACCTGAAGAAGCTTAAGTGCTTCTTTTGTGGAAAGGTCGGGCACATCAAGAAGCATTGCAAGGACTTCCTTTCCAAAGGAGGTAGGTATGATCTTTTGTATTCAAAAACTTGTTTGGTTTACGAATCTAGTGACATTTGGGTCATAGATTCTGATGCAACTAATCATGTTTGTGTTTATCTATAGGGGTTCAAAGAAACGAGAAGTCTACTACATGAAGACTTCACGCTTCGAATGGCAAATGGATCCTTGGTCTTAGCAGAAGCAGTGGGAGACATCCATCTTGATTTTGATAATTATAGCAATTTAATTTTGCAAGATTGTTTTTATGTTCCTAAATTTAAAAGGAATTTAATTTCTGTAGCTTATTTATTTAAAGACTCCTATTTAGTTTCTTTTAATAATAAAGTGGTGATTCATAAAAATAAATCTTTTATTTGTTCTAGATGGATGTAAAATAATCTATATTTTGTCAAACCTAAGGTGGACTTACTGCTTAATGCTGAGATGAATGATAATAACTCTAAAAGACTTAAAACTTCTCACTCTAAGAAGACTTATCTTTGGCATTTGCGCCTTGGTCATATTAACCTAAATAGGATTCAAAGGTTGGTAAGGGATGGACCTTTAAGTCACTTAAAGGTGGAATCTATACCTCAATATGAGTCTTTTTTGGAGGGTAAAATGATCAAAAGACCATTCGGGTCTAAAGACAATAGGGCCAAAGGGGTTCTAGAACTTGTGCATAGCGATGTTTGTGGACCGATAAACATCCGGGCACGAGGAGGGTATGAGTACTTCGTCACTTTTATTTATGATTACTCAAGATATGGGTATGTGTACCTGATGCACCACAAAAATGAAACTTTTGACAAGTTCAGGGAGTTTTGGGCTGAAGTGGAAAAGCAATTGGGTAGACTCATAAAGGCACTTCGATCTGATTGAGGTGGTGAATACCTTTCTAATGAGTTCTTGGGACACTTATTAGAAATGAGATTTTATCCCATTTGACTGCGTCGGGCACTCTGTAGCAGAATGGCATAGCGGATAGCAAGAATAGGACTTTATTGGACATGGTCAGGTCCATGATGAGTTATCCATCATTGTCTTTATCCTTTTGGGGATATGTATTACAAACCGCATGTTATCTTTTGAACAATGTGCCTTCAAAATCGGTCCCTAAAACTCCTCATGAGTTGTGGATGGGCAGGAAGACATCCTTAAACCATATTCGCATATAGGGATGTTCGGCTCATGTCCTGTTTAAGGATTGGAATAAGTTGGAAGCACGTTTAGAAGTTTGTGTGTTTATAGGATATCTAAAAGGGACTAAAGGGGGTTATTTCTATAACCCAAAGGAAAATAAAGTCATGGTTTCAACTAATGCAAGTTTCCTTGAGGAGAGTTACATGGACGACTTTAAACCTTGAAGCAAAGTGGTGCTTGAGGAGTTAAGGAGTGATTCAATCACTCCGGAGGTTCCGAATGAAACAATTTCAATCAGTGTAGAAAAACTAAATGAACTTGAACAACAACCTAAGGGGCTTCGGCGTAGTGGGAGGATCGAGCGTCAACCTGAGAGGTATATGTTCAATGGGGAGGTCTTCTTGGTTGAACCAGATGAACATGACAGGGATCCTTATACTTACGCAAAGGCTATAGAGGATGTTGATTCAAAACTCTGGACAAAGACCATGAACATTGAGACGAATTCTATAGAGACTAATCAGGTCTGGAAGCTTGTGGATCTTCCCTAAGGGATAAAACCCATAGGGTGTAAGTGGATCTACAAGAGGAAAAGAAGAGTGGATGGAAAGGTCAAAACCTTTAAGGCTAGACTAGTAGCTAAGGGTTATACGCAAAAGGAAGGAATCGATTATGAGGAAACCTTTTCGCCTGTAGCCATGCTTAAGTCCATCCAGATTCTCTTGTCTGTAGCTGCCACACTCGACTATGAGATTTAACAAATGGACGTCATGACGGCTTTTCTAAATGGCTATCTTGATGAGTCCATTTATATAGAATAACTAGACGGGTTCAAGGTCAAGGATCGAGAGGGTAAGGTTTGTAAGCTGCTAAAGTCAATTTATGGACTTAAGCAGGCTTCTCGTTCTTTGAACATAAGATTTGATCAGGTGATCAAGACTTATGGGTTCTCACAAAATGTGGATGAGCCATGTGTTTACAAACACATTAAGGATGGGAAGGTGATTTTTCTACTACTCTATGTAGATGACATTCTGCTAACTAGGAACGACGTTGGGGCGTTGTCATCAATCAAATTATGGTTGCCCAAGTAGTTTGACATGAAAGACTTGGGTGAGGCTAATTTTGTTCTTGGTATCTAGATCTTTTAGGATAAGAAGAACAAAATGATAGCTTTATCCTAGGCCGGCTACATAGATAAAATTCTCAGGAGGTTTACAATGCAAGATTCCAAGAAATGTGGGCAACCATCTAGGTTTGGAATTACTCTTTCTAAGAAAGACTCTCCAAAGTCTTATGAAGAAACCGAATACATGAAGAATGTGCCTTATGCTTTGGCAGTGGGTAGTCTCATATATACCATGCTTTGCACATGATCGGATATTTGTTATGCAGTCGGGATTGTAAGTTGATTTCGGCAGATCCAGGACCAAACCACTGGGTTATGGTTAAGCATATTTTCAAGTACCTGAGAAGGACTCGAGGGAATATGCTTGTATATTCGGGTGAGCACTTGACTTCTCTAGGATATACTGACTCAGATTTTTAATCCTGTCTGGATTCTAGAAAATCAACTTTAGATTTTGTGTTTACTCTAGGTGGCGGTGCCATCAATTGGAGAAGTGTGAAGCAAGATTGCACTTCAGATTCAACAATAGAGGCTGAGTATGTGGTAGCTAGTGATGCTTTAAAAGAAGCAGTGTGGCTCTGCAAGTTCCTTGGGGATCTTGAGGTAGTTCCTGGTATGGATAAGGCAGTATCACTATATTGTGATAACAGTGTGGCGATAGCTAATGCTAAGGAACTAAGATTTCACAAGAGTAAGCATATTGACTGAAAATATCACGTGATAAAGGACTTTGTTGAGGGCAGGCACATCACAGTGTGCAAGATCGCATCAAAGGACAATTTAGTTGATCCATTAACGAAGACACTTATTGAGAGAGTCTTCGAGAGGCATGTGGAAGCTATAGGGATGCAAGATTTATGATATTTACTCACTTAGTGCAAGTGTGAGATTGTTAGACATATATGCCCTAAGGAGTAAAAATGTAATAAGTTTTTGGAGACATTTTTATCAATAGAGAATTTATTTATTATTTATATATCAAATCTTATCCTCTTTACATTCATATTTGTTGAATGTATGTTAAGCAAACAACAGTTTGAGGCTGTCGGTCTAAACCTGTAAGAATTGGGCATATGATGGATAAATTATGTAGAAAACACGATTCTTAAGGTGATGGTCTAAAACATAATATCCACAATCGAGGGAATAAAGCTGGGTGCTTTATTCATGTAAAGATTGTTATGTTGTATATATCCCTATTAGGAGATGGTTTGTCTTGACCATCGGAGGAGTACTCCGTGAATAGAAATATTGACACATTGTCGTAGGTGACGATGTGTTGGATTGGGACATAAAGTAAATTGATTTAGATTAATAATTCTGTCTAAGCAAATCGATTCACTTTAGACAATCATTTGTATTGTATCTTAATCCTGAGATGAATGATGAGCCCGTTGTTTTGACTTGTGTCTTTGATGTACCAAAGGGTGACACCCACATCTAAATAGTGGTATGCATGCCGGTACATTGGAGGCATGATTCTTGATAGCGTAGACTTGTTATTCATAGATATGGAATCCATAGCTCCTCTTTAAGAGTAGTGATATCCTCTTATATGCGTTATCTGATAATTAGAATACTAGAGTGCTCAACCATTTAGATACATAGGTGTAACCAAATGGTATACTGTCTTTGGATGGTAAGTTTTTTGATGGTGAGATAATGAAATTTAAGATAAAAATAATTGAGAAGGTAAGATAAAACATGTCCTTAAGCCGGTTATGGATAATCCTATGGGGATATGGTACATTATGATATGTCATGGAGACTTAGCTATACGGGCTTCGTAATTCTATATAGTTTTAGAGTGCAGCTCCAAGCTTTTAGTAGAATAGTGTTGGAGTTGATAATTATGAAATGTATATATGAGATATTGGGTTTCATAATTATCGGGAGCTTGAACTATATAGGTCCATTTGGTCCCTTTGCTAGCTCACAGCATCTTGTAACGATACGGCGTGCTTTTCTAATAATTGGTGACTTATGTCAGATTTGTCAGATTGGTTAAAATTTGGATGAATCAAATAATTCATATATGTTTATTGGTTGAATTAATTTTGTGATAAAATTGATTCAAGATAAACTTGTTGAATTATTGGAATCGGATAATTCTTGTCTGTTTATCGGTTGATTTAATTTTTGATAAATTTGATCAAGATAAACTTGTATAATTATTAGGAATTCATTTATTTTCTTAGAGATTATCTAGATAAAGTTGTTTTGATTAGATAACTTCTCTATTGGATTATTTGAATTAAAACTGAGACTTTATCCTATAGAATCTCGGGTGGAAAATAAAAAATTCGCTGAGATATTTTTTCAGTAGTTCAGCATGCCGATCCTCAAATTCAGCCTACCGATTAGGCAGATTGGCCTGCCAATGGGTGAAGGATAAGATCACACATTTTTACATAGATTTTATCAGATATTGATCTAAATTTGATTCTAATTTGAATTTTTGAGACCTAATCTGATAAGGACTGACCCCATACCCAACCTCTATAAATAGGGAGTAAGTCACAAGAGTTATTCAGATCAATTGAGAGATTAAGAGTGATACTCTACTAGTGAGAATCTAAAAACTCCCTGAGAGCTCTTGTTCACAAATCACGAACACCTGCTTTGGGTTCTCTTGATTGGTTGGAAGGAGAGTCATCTAGTGGAAGAGCTGTACGTGTGAGTCCACACTCACTCCGATCGTAGATAGAGAATAGCAAAGAAGACCAGTTGGTTGAGGCTCTTCTAGAATGTTACTTCTCTTCACAGATTGTGCGAGTTCTTCAACATTCAAAGGTTAGTAAGATCTGGTTAATTTATGCATATAGCATGTCAAACTTGTGTTTTGAAAAATACTCTGATATAAAATTTTTAAAATTCCACTGCGTACTATTTTTCCAATAGCAAGAAACAACGAGATGATGTAGGATTCATTGGATCTGATGGAGGAAAAAAGGACAAAGCTTTCTATCGCCTAGGTTGCTACCAATAAGCCGCTGCCAGATACTACAACCAGAAGGTCAAGGTCATAAAGTTTCAGGACGGAGAGCTCATGCTTAGAAAAGTCTTTTAGAATATGAAAGAAATTAACGCTGGGAAATTGGTAGCTAATTGGGAAGGACCTTATCTAATACGGTCAGTTGTTCGGGACGAAGTATACAAGTTAGAGAAGTTAGATGGATCCCTCATTACCAAGAGCTGGAATGTGAATCATTTGAGGAAGTACTACGTGTAATATTCATTTTACTTTGTTATGTAATCGAACTACATTTGGCTTGATTCCCACATAGGGGTTATGTAGGCAGCTCGTGTTCTGTATAAACGAGTGTAGCCGATTTATTAATTTGAATTATTTCCTCAATTTCATTGACAATTTGTTCTCAAGAAAAGCGACAAAGCACTTCAGACTCGACCAACTCGATCCGAAGAATGCTCATCATCATGGCCAACTTTGGACTCAACCAGCTTAGTCTGAACTCTCGCTATGCTATCTTTATGGCCAACTTCGGACTCAACTAGCTCAATCCAAACTCTCGCAATGCCGTCTTCATGGTCAACTTTAAACTCGACCAGCTCGGTCTGAACTCTCGCAATGCCATCTTCATAGCTCAACTATGGATCCGACCAGCTCGATCGGTACGCCTTCACCTCGCCATTTTAATGGCTCAACTTTAGATTCGGTTGTATCGATCCAACCATTCTCTATGGCCATTTTCATTGCTAACTTTTGGACTCAACTAGTGTAATTAGTACGACCTGTGCTGCCCTTATAATGGCTCAAACTTGATCAATTTAATCCAAAATGTTCTCGCTAATTGGTTTCACAATCAGAGCTTATAAGATTAAGAGAACTTGATCAATTCCTAGGCTTCAGTTTTACATTTTTGTTGTTAATTATAACTTAATTCGAGCTCTCGGTCTTAAGTATCTTTCTTGACTCAAGGCCATGCTTAGTTCAATCGATCCTAAAAGAGTCTAATACCATAACATTATATATTTGGCTCTGTAACTATGATGATTCCTTTAGATTGAATACTTCCATTTATCGTGTTATTGGTCTGATTGCTTTTCGATTAATCAATTTATACGGTATAAAAGCATTGTTAATCTAATGCTGAATTTGAAAGTTGAATTTCAGATTTGAAGTTCCGTTAATCGGAATAAGATGTTCTATACAAACAAAGCAAAAATGACAGTTCAAATATAAAACAAGAATCTTTCAAGAATCTCCTCCTTTCGCAAGTTGAGCATGTTCACCCTCGGTCAACTCGATAGTTGGAATCGAAGTAGCATCGGACTCAGGGGCAGGGGGCTCGACAGAAACTTCTTGACGGGCTGATTCGCCTTGGACATTCTGGTCGTCTATCAATAACAATTCTTGGAGCTCCTTGATTTCTTCATCGATCGTTTCAACACTGATTTGTCTTGACTTGAATTCTAACAAGGTTTTAAGTCGTGCCTTGAAGGAAGAAGTGCCATGGACCTTGAGCAGCTGTTCCTTGATTTCTTCGATGTCCTTGTCTTTCGCGGTCATTGTCTTCTTCAAGACGTCGACTTCTTCTTTGGAAAGTCGAAGGCTACTAGAAAAGCTCAGCACCTTCTCATTTGACCTGTTTAATGCTTCAGTCGCATCATTGAGCTCCTTTTGTTTTTTGTCCCACTCAGCTCTCATCTTCTTCAACTCTTCTTTAAGCTTTCTATTTCTCAATACCTCTTACTCGTACTTGTGAGCGGCCTTGTTTGCGAAGAGGTTGTGAAGCAAAAGAGCCTGCATGACAGAATTTTAGTATGGAACGTTACAATCGAATTCAACAGGGTTTAATATTTGAAATTTTACCTGCCCCATTACTGCAGCCGATTCGTTGTAGAACTAGGCGAACGATTTTCCTCCAAGACGCTCCTCGTCTTTGTCAAAGTAGAAATTTATAGCCGCTCATGTCGCCCACTCCTTATCTTCCATTATGCTGACGTCTTTTAGAACATCAAGGGTCTTCTCACGAACTCTCTGTTCGACGTCCCTGGTCGAAATTGAAGCCCCACCACTCTTCCTTTTCTTTAATGGTGAGGGTTGTATGTCAAAAGGAGGTGGTGGAGGAAGATCTGATGAAGTGGCTGGAGCAGCTTCTTTTTGGACTAACAGTTCGCCGGCATCGCTTTTCTTTTTCTTTGACATATTGTCGGCAATTCTCTTCTTTCACATCTCTCCTACTGAGGGCAGTGTTACCTTCATGGCTGACAATGCGGCTTCTGCGAGATGAACGTCCTTGTCAGATTGAGGGGTAATATATTTGGATGGACCGTACAGCTGCTAAAGTGCACCGCGGCATACAAAGACCCAATCGACTTGTTTTGGAAATCGAATAGGAATACCTGTTTGGATTTGTTTGAAGTACCTCCAAAGCAAGGACTTCCCAAGTCGATTGGGTTTCGAGATCTCAGCCCAAGTTCGACCTTCTAAGCAAGGAGCACGTTTAGCCTCTCTTGGAACCTCTCCCCGATCGGAGCTGGGTGATTCAGCTCGTAATCTACAAAGAAAAAGCACACTTGAGATCATTTGGAATTACTGCTTGAAATAAACTTAAGTGTAGGTGCTTACCAATATGACCAAAAGTAGACAAAAAAGCAAATCGAATAGTAAGCTCGAAGGAATTGTGGTTGATCGACAAAAGAAATATCTTTCTTCCCAATGTCTGTCAGCATTAACGAATTCTGTTATGAGCTGCTTCGATTGTCGGTATAAGAAGTAAAAGCGACCTGGATTTTTGTTGTTTGGTTTCAAGTAGTAGCACCGAATGAAATCATAAATATCGAAGTCAATCCCAGCTTCTTCGATTAGAACCATCAGTGCTATCAGCAGTCGAATTCCATTCGGCATTAGCTACGTCATGGAAATATAAAAGTGGCCGACAATCTCCATCATGAACTTAGGGACCGGTAGTCGAAGGCCAAGCTCGAACCATTTGGTGTAAACACAACACCAGTTATTGTTTTGAGTGTCAGCTCGTTCACCAAGGTAGGGCAGTCGAATCTCTACCGAAGAAGGGACCCCATACTTTTTTCTTATTGTCTGTAAATCCCCCTCTGTCAAGACAGATTCTGGGTTCTTCATGAAAAAGGACACTCCTTTAGTTGGAGAAATATACTTCCTTCTTTCGAGTGGTTCGATATCATCGACCCTTCTTGAGGGACCTGTTGGCTAGTTTCGTTCTACTCCTTGGTTTGTCGCCTCTCCGCTAGTCTCGGCTCCAGTAATTCTCGCACTCGATTCGATCATGGTTTGTTTGCGGATCATTTCATCCACTTCCCTTTCGTCGTTACTTGACCAAGGATCTTCGTCGCTATTGGAGCTCGAGTCAATGATGACTGTCTTCGACATTTTTATACAAACAGGTTTACCAAAGAAAATCTAGGGTTTTGGAGGTCAAAAAGCTGAAGGATCCTAAAATCTGGAGAAGTTCTAACTGTTCGTGAATGCTTATTGCTCGCAACAGCCAAACAGGTTCAGTAATGGCTAATTTTCTCAGAAAATGAGGCATGTTTGGTACCAGAATGCTCGGAATTGAAAGAAAAACAAGATTACAAAAAGAAAATCTCAAGAAAATTAGAAGAGGAGAAGAATTCTTGCATGAAAATCATGAAAAAACTTTGAGAAACAAAGAGAAAATCGTCTTGTGTCCGAGGAGGGAGAAGCGAAATGAAGAGGTGAGAGAAAGAATGTGAGTTATATACTACTCGAGGGTATTAGGTTGATGACTGGGATTGCTTTAGAACCATTTGATCCAAGGGCTTGGGTTATGCGTCTTTTCGAGTTCCTGTTCAAACCGAGGCAGTGTCCTTTCGAATCAGACGCGTGCGTCAGCATTGTAGTGATATTTTAGGGGATGCCAATCGCATGATGACACGTGTTGCAGGTAATCAAGTATTGCGATTTCCCGAGGAAAGGTAATGATTCAAGGCCAGATGCGAGATATAAATCAAGGTCACGTGTCGTTGGACCAGAGCCTGGCCTTTCACTCCTACAGTCTATTACATCGACTAAGGAATGGGGGGCTAATTGTTGGGGTGCAATTTAGTCAGGCCCAAATTGCCAATGGGTCCATGCAGCCCAATGTTGATACTAGTCGAATGGATCGAGTAAAAATGACTGAGCTCTTGGTGGTTTTGAGGTGTTTCTCTTGTTCAAGATGGCTCACACTCGTTTCCCATGTCTTTGTTCGACCGGATCGATCATCTCGAGATGACAGTAATTAGCACAAATGGACGGTTATAGCACATCTAGTCATGGACCGAAATGTGGAGGAGGTGTAATTCATGCAGCCTATCACCAATCGACACGTGTCCTACTATTGCAGTTATTACAGTGCACTATCCCACTCTGCCAGACGGTTGGGATCCACTATTCTTCTTCATCTTCTATATAAGGGGAAGGTTGCTTTGTTGTACGGGACACATAAAAACAGATACAGAAACCCTGTCAATTTGCTTTCTCATTTTCTTTACTCTCTTGTAATTTGTACTTAAGGACATCATAGTGAATTACAATAGACGTAGCTCTTTATTAACAGAGTAAACCACTATAAATCCCATGCGTAGTCCTTATTATAGCTTTATTTAGTTTGTTTCACTAATCTTGAATTTCAACCCAAGCCTAATCAAGGTCCATTTAACGGTGATTTGAGGACCCAATTTCCTAAATAACTAAATCCAGAATCCTATCATTTAACCGTAGATTCACCGTATATATATATATATATATATATATATATATATTGCTCATGTGAAGTAGTCTAGATGAGTAAATGGTTTGGAAATTATCTCTAAACCCATTAACGTTATAAAAATTTGCATGTAATGTACCTAGATCCAAAATATGTAAAATAATGTTTATGTAATTATTGTTCATGGAGTAGTCCAAATAATTAACTGGCTTCAAATATCAAAAAGGCCAAAGATATCCAAATTACTTTTCCTCGTTTCCTTTCTAAGTCTCGAACTCTTTCATTTTGTTTTTTTATCTTATAGTTTGCTATGTTTATTGTATTTTTGGACTGCTCTTTTTGTATATTCTCCTTGAATTTCTTGGTAAATAAAAATTTGAATGGTAAATAAAAATTTTAACCTCAACTCGTTACATGCATTGTACACACGCACCTAAACTAATATTGTGAAATACAAGAACATTTAATTATAAAAAAAAATAAGTAATACGTATATACTCTGCTGATAAGAAATAGAACACGAAATTGACCTGTATTTATTTCGGGACACAGAAATCCAATGTCCAACTTGACTAAGTTAATTAAAATGCAAACATTAGCACATGAAAAATACTATTATTGAAGTTAATAAATACTATTATTGTAGTTAGTTAATTTAAAAATTTAATAGAGTATTCATGATAGTTTTGACTAAACAATCGATGTAAATTTAAGAAAGAAATAAGATTACACGAAATTAACGTAAACAAACCATTGTGAGTTTTATTTAGACCAGTGTATCACGTACACATGATGACGTGAAACATCGCATCTGTTAAATAACTTCTCGTTCTCTACGTCGAAGTCAAACCAATTCATCCCATTAATTGAAATTCAATTTGTTACCCTATTTGAATTAGAATCTCTTTCTCAATAGGAATATAGGACGATGCAGCGGAAGCTTGAACACAAATATGATTGTGGGGTTTGGCAAGATGATTGCATTGTAACCTCCTTTCATTTTTTTTTTTTTTTTAAATGGTGCAAAATGTCAAACATACGTAATCCACATAAACTAGAGAAGTTAGCTTTCACATTATCACGAAAACCATAAGAGGAATTCAATCACGAGAAGTTCAGAAGGAACAAATAGTCAAGGCAGATGAAAAGAGGGGGACAAGGAGACAAGTAAAATATAAGCAAATACTTCACACAATCCCAGAGTTTCAAATTGCAATATAACATAATAAGAGAACAAGGATCTGATCCATACATAGGTTACGCATTGGAGACACTTTCAACTGCATAAACATGTGGAAACCAAACAAACTAGCACATCATAAACAAAGAAAAACAGGAAATAAACTAAAATAAAATAAAAACACCCACGTGCACAAAAGTAACAAAGATAACAACAGAAGAAACAGCAGCAGTTTTAACAGACACCCTACTGGCAGCATGACTTTACTCATCTTTTCATGGCATGCACCTACAAACCATGAAAAAGAGGGGAAGACCATGCATTATTGACTCAAAAACCCATTAGATTCACGCACAAACTCGCCTTCATTGGTGTGTATCCAAAGGAAAGAAGGTTGGATCTGCATCCCGATGTTTTTGACTAGTAACTAGCTTTCTTGTAACTATCCTCTCCTCACTCCTTTTGTCTTCTCCCTCGTCAAAAAGAGAAGAAGATACCAGCACCAATGCTGCATCCTGTCAAAGGAAAAACATTTCGTTCTCCAGGTCCACGTGCAATTTAAAGACCCTTTCATCAAAAGACCCCACTGAAGGCGATGACAAACCCAGCATTGAACAAGACGATGATCCTGCTGAAGGTGGAGACTGTCCCTCAACCAGCGCCTCGTAATACAGCCTCCCTCTGTAAGCAGCACGGTCGGCATAGAATACTGGTGGGACCAAAGAGACAGGCTTTGTGCAGTGAGCCATGGTAAAGCACATGTCATATATGAGCTTCTGCAACTGGTCAGAAGTAAACTTTAGCTCATCGTACAAGACATGGTAATGTGTTGGCTTGCTTGTTCCAAGGCTTCCATAGTGACTGCACAGATAGAAATCAAAATCAATTAGGTGAACAACTCTTGTATCGACGACGGTGCCAGGAGGCACATTGCCAGTGGAACATGCATCCTCGTTACGTTGAGGGAACAAACGTGTTTGATGGCGCTTCTGGGCAACAATAAGAGTGATGTGTGGAGAGTAGTTAATAGCGTCAAGTGCCCTTTTCAAATCAAGCAACTCTTCATTGAGAACCATGTCAAACTGGCCCTCGCTAACTCCATCTCGGAAGATGATAATTTTCTCTGGTCTGACCTTATGCAGTCGAGCATAAAATTGAATAAGCTCCAAACACATATACCCAAAATCCATAATCTTCTCACATCGGTGAGCTTGAGCTCGAAACCGTGCAGCATAGCGATTTGCAGATGGCCAATTTATGGTAGAAACAACAGCTGCAATTGAAGGGCTTGTCACATTCTTAGGGGCGGGATGGTTGACATCAGCCCCCACAAACATCACATGGCCTTTACCAGCAGAGATGGGGAGCCGATTCAGCTCAACATTACTGCCACCAAGCTTTGCATTGATCTTCAGTGCAAGATTTGCAAGATACTGGTCAGTTGCTTGGTTTGCAAAACTAGACAAACAACACTGTGTCACAATACCAATTTTTGTTTCAGAGATCCACTTAAGATACTTGTAACCAGGATTCCTCTCGGTCATCACACAAACAAGAAGTTGTAAGCGGCCTCCAGTATTCTTACAAGCTCGTTCACTTATGCCTTCAAGAAGTTCACGAAGCATATCAACACTAAAGAGTTTCTCCATTGAAGTGGGTTCATAGAATAGAGGCTCCTCCATTCTAATTCCCAAATTTATGCAGCGGTCGATAAGCTTTGGAATGAATGCATCAGGATGTAGATTGAAATTGCTGTGGCGTCGACCCTGGCGTCGGTTGTTTTGGCGGAAGTCAAGCACAGCCCACCTTTCAATAGGTTTTCCCCGCACCACAAGCTTTCCAACAAGATTCCAGTGACATTTCTCTCCGTCAACTCTTACAGTAACCAATTTACCATCAGGAGCACCTAGCTTCAACTCAGGTGGCCCAATCACTCGACCTTCCACAGCAGTCATGTCCGGCTTGACATCAATTCCAAAATTTTGGGCAATACCCCCCCTGTCAAAACGATATAATAAAAACAAAAAAAAGATCAATTAAACTCACTTATATTCTCAACATATTTACAAGGTCTACCATGTCTATATTTTCTAAGATGACTTCATCCACATCCACAAAACCATTTGAATTCCAAATTGATGCAAGATTTTTCTGTAACATTTACTAGATGTACAATATTTAAGGACATGCCAGATTCCTACAGGTGCCATTGTCACCACATTCTCGACAGAGAAACCCATAATTTGCCTAGTTTTAATATATGTGTTGCATTTACATTACATAGAAACAACTTAAAACATACATCTCCAGCCAATTAATACTTGGAAAAATACTCAAAAAGAAACAATAAGAATTGCTAACCCATTACAAAACACTAGTGTGGTTCCAGTCTACAGGGCCAAGATTTTCATATGTTAGCTGCATAAAACCTGGGCCACACACGACTAAATTGATCAACTTACAAGCATAAAGAGAAAAGGTCAAAAATCACTCAAAAAAGTAGACATTCTACTAGGCATAAACGGGTATAACATCTATACTAGAGTAAATTTCAACCAAATTGAAAACAAATCACTTGTTTGGACAAGAAAGCACCTTCATTCACCCCAAATCCCACAATAGTTTTCCAGATCGAATTCTTCAATAGTTCAAAGTGATGGCTGAATTGGAAAAAGATTAAAATAATAAAAAAGAGACGCATACAAAGAAATTAAACAATTTCACGTACCCACAAGGTCCATCAACGGACCGTATCATCTCCTGGATCTTCTCCGCTCTACCACGTGGATGAGGCAGCGACAAACTTTTCAGATATTTTGCTGCATCTCTGTCCAACTCCTCCTTAGGAAACCTTTGCCCCTCTAAAATTTCACAAAACTCCATTGGTACATAATTCTTTTTATTGCTTTTCCCTAAATCCAAGCAAGGAATGTCCACATGCACAATATTCCTGCCATATTTCTCTCTGAAATAGTCCACTAGAAAAACTTCTCTCGATGAATTTTGGCCATCTGGATCTTCAATACGAAATGCACAATCACGAGCATTCTCCTCAGTTAACCCCCTCACAATGAACTTTTGCTTGTTCCTGCGGTGAGTCACGCATACTTTTAGTCCTCTCAGTGCATTCACAACTTCTCCTCTAGACTTCCAAAACTCGCTTAGGTTAAAACAATTGATGTGCTCTCTAAGGAAATCCAGAACTGGCATACGCTTACGAAATGCCAAAACAGAGTAGTCCAAACACAAGCTTAAACCCTGCAAAGTAGGCTTTAAACTATGCTGAAATCCTCTGAAAGCAGAAATTCCATAACCGAGATCATCTCTCGGATCAGGTTCTCTAAGATAAAAATTTCGGCCGGCAGAAATCATTCTCCTCGTCGGATTCTCCTTCATTACCAAATCCATCCCTTGTAGAATATCACGAGGGATTTGTGTGTGACATCCACTTAAGTAATCATTTAACTTACTTAGCTTGAGCTCATTTACAAGCTTTATAGTGATCTGGAAAGAACGGATCTTAGTGTCATCTCCATCAGATAGATCCTCTTTGAAAATTCCTACTGGCAATCTCACTGCACTGAATATGTTCTTCTCACCATCATATGCAGTTGATGACAAGGGAAATTCTGAAGGTCTAGCAGAGAATAATTTGTCTCTAATCATAGAAATATCAGACTTAGTTATTCTCAAAGGCCGACCACGCTCAGGTCTCTCAGCTTTGATCTCAAAATCATAATGCATTATGACACTTTCGGCTTTGTAGTTTACAGGAAAATGATTAACAAGAAGTCTAACACTTCGGATAGAATTAGAACCACCCTTATCAGGTCGTCGTACTGGAGACTTCTGATCAGAAACGCTCAACGTTTTCATCACAGGAATGAGAGGATCTGTGCAAATCATAAAGCTAAATCAATGGATCAATTCCAAAAGCTTCAATAACCACAACTATAACTTGCCTAATTACGTGCAAATCTTCAACATAGTATTGAATAAACATAAGAAAAGCTCCCATCAATTTAATTAAATCCAAAACCCAGCTTAAAAATTAAAGGAAAAAATAATAAACAAAAAAACGCAGATTTACTCGATCAATTCAATTTCACTCTCCAAACATTTAAGTCCGTTCACAAATTTATCATGAAAAAAACCCTGACGCCAATTTGGTCCATGACGCCAAATCAAACAGAGAGATTCGAATAAAGAGAACAGATCTTTACCAGCAGAATCCTTCTTGGTCTCAGTCTGAGCAGGCTGACTCGAAGCAGAAGCGATCGTTTGCCATTCTTTTCGCGGAGTTCCCCACGCACCGCCTCCTCTCCCACCGCTACGGCCAGAATCTCTGCTCGATCCTTCGCCTGGGACGATCCGCCCCTCTGCGGGACCAGAATCTCTCACGTCCGATTGGGCTGCACCTCCGCCGCCATTGTTCCTCCACGAAGACCTCTCCATCGGATTCTCGTAGCGATTGTCGCCGCTGCCGCCGTAATCACCGCGCTGATTATGATAATTCTGATAACGATCACCGCCGCCACGGCCGCTTCCTCTGCCATAGCCACCGCTCCGTCCTCCTCCTCCACCTCGAGCTCCCCCTCCGCCGTAGCCACCGCCTCTTCCTCCTCCCCAGCCTCGACCTTCACCTCCGCCATAGCCACCACCTCTTCCTCCACCTCCTCCGCCTCTACCTTCGCCTCCCTCATAGTCACCACCTCGTCCTCTTCCTCCTCCTCCTCCGCCATAGCCACCACCTCGTCCTCCTCCGCCATAATCACCACCTCTTCCTCCACCGCCTCTACCTTCGCCTCCCTCATAGTCACCACCTCGTCCTCTTCCTACTCCTCCTCCGCCATAGCCGCCTCCTCTGCCTCTGTACGCACTGCCACCTCTCTCCATTGCAGCAAATCAATCCACCAAACAAACAACCAAACAATAATTGAAATTTCAAGAAAGTATTGAAGATGGGTAAGAAAATAATAAATTGTTGGAGTGGGTTTATATACAAAGAAAAAGTGGAAGAAGAAGGTGGGGTTAGGAGGTCAGCCATAAGGGGAAAGGACAGTCGTGACCTTGACTTACTTTATCCGCAAGTATAAGACTGGACAAACTTGTCATTTGAAAAATTCCAGAAACTTCCGGTGAATTCGAGAAGGAATGTTTTCCGTAGGTGTGGAAGGTGGCAGGGAGCGACGGAGGCTTTGAGGGGAAAGTTGGCAGTATAGGTTTTGGCAAATCTCTCTCTCTCTCTCTCTCTCTCTCTAACAGATGGAAAGGTTTTGGGCCAAGGCCTGACGGGTCCGTGGGCACAAAATCAACACAAATGAAAAAAAAAAAAAAAAAATCAATTTTAAGGATCATTTACAAATTGCACAACAAATAAAATTAAAAATCATTTAAAAAATATAAATGAGAATAGTTTTTTGTGAGACGTCTGAGTAGTCCAGCATATATAATATTCTTCGTTCACAAATATAATACTATTTATATATTTATGTAATATTTAATTGTTTAAAGGGATATTTAAAATTTAAGTTTTAAACTAACAGTTATAATTACAAAAAGTGTAAAACTTTAAGTAGTTATAATAAAAAAACAAAAAGTTATTATAATTTAAAGTTCTCATATATTATAGTTTTTAAATTTAAAACGTCAATTATAATTGAAGTTTCAAATATAAGCTAAATATATTCTCCAATGTTACATGTATTAAATTACATTTATCAATGTACGTTTTGGAAAACGATTTTTATAAAAATAGCAAAAAGATAGTTATGGTGTGGAGTGCATATAACAAAAATTGTTCTCAGAACATTATAAAATATACTATAGATTATTTTAATTTAACGATTAAATAAATATATAGAAAACCTTACTAGTACCGGATGAAGACAAGAGACTAAAAATCTTCTTGCAGAAAAGGGACGTTCTCTATTCAAAACCACCATATTCTTTATCTAGTCCTTGACACCAAAATGGATGAACTTGTGGACGTTGGAGAAATTTGAGGTTTTAAAGATCACTCGACTAACTTTTAGTCACTCGTTAATCTTAACGTATGAGTAGAACGAGTCTTAGTATAAAGAACTTTTCTTCACTCTCTTTTTCTCTCTAACGTGCTTATATAAAGGGATTTTCGTAGAGTACTCTTAGTTTCTCCAAGACTCACAAGTGTCATTAGAGTATGGAAGAGTTAATTAATTCTATACATTTTCTCTATTTTAATTTAAATATCAAAGATTTAATTAAAATAAAAAAATATTTCCTCTTTCCTTTTATTGTGTTAGGCGTCATATACCTAGATACCATATATATGTGTGGCGCCAATTATAGAGAATGGAGAGAAAAAATCTTCTTGTTACTTAATCTCAGTTGTTTCCAAATTTTTTCCATAGTTCAATTAAATCACATTTATCTAAAGATGAAAAATTTAAATATGTAAACTTGGTAATCAAGCTTTAGACTTCACACGGAATATTCCCTCTAACAATTGGCGTTACACACAATGGGACCTTCTCACTATATGCGCCACACACAGTAAGTCCCGTATACTGCGTGTCTTTCAAAATTAATTATTTTATTATTAAATAATCTTATTATTTAATAATTATAATTTAATTTAGAATTTCATAATTCTAAATTAATTAATTAACCTAATAATTTCACTTGTCCAAACAGTGTTTCGAGGATGGCAGGGACTAGTGGATCCATAATTTCAAGCTCCAATAAAACCAATACATTAATTAAACTCTTTAATTTATATATTACTCTTTTATTAATTCCAATATAACCTTATTAAATACTTAGAATTGTACTCCTAAAATTATAAATATATGATTACTCATTTCTTAGAGTTATCTAAATGACACAGTCATTGCATATAAGTTGATTCTCCATAAATAATTCATAATTAATGTATGATGAAATTCATTAACTCTTTACTTACTTCTTTATCCTTGAGTGCCATTGATTTTTTAATGAATAATAAAATCATAAACTTAATCACAAATTAAGCTATCATATTATTTAAGATCTGAATTAATACTCAAGAAAATTATTTGTCTACTTCTCGTTAGAGAATGAATGGATTCCTTATTGTAATATTAACATTCATGGCTACTTACTTCATTATACATCTAAAATACAAGGGACATGATTAGATTTTCAAATTTGTATTGAGTAAAACAAACGACAAAATTCCATGAATAGGTTTTTGCTAAAACTCAAGATTAAGATCATCTCATATATGACCATCAGTCGATGCCATTAGAACTTACTATATTTAACGAAAATTATTAGCTGTTCATATCACATCATGTCCCGGTCCTACATAATCTCATTATATACAATGCATTCATTTCATAACTCATTATATTAATGATTTGGATAAGACCATTGCATTCTTAATGGAAATGACCCGTACTAGTAACTCTCAATTAAAGATTCCATACTTTAACTGAATAATTAACTATAATAATTAACTATATGTTATTGATCATTTTAACTATCATCCTTAAATATTATCCTCTATATATAACACTAATATCTAATATTTAAGGTTACATAGATAATTATGAAATTTTGATGATATTTATAAAGTATTCAAAAGTACATACACGTAAATATAACAAATAGATTTACTTTATTTATTTATAAATATAACATTTACAAAACATCATATGCTTTAAAGGCATATATCCTAACAATCTTTCACTTGTCCTAAAACAAATGAGACATGTCTTTTCATCCAAAACCCTTCAAATGCATCTTAAAAAATTTGATTAGCAAGGTCTTCATGAATGGATCTGCTAGGTTGTCTTCCGAGGTGATCCTCAATACAGTTATGTCACCTCTGTCATCTATATCCCGAACCAAATAATACCTCCTCTCTATATGCTTTGTACTCTTGTGGTTTCTGGGTTCTTTGATATCACAATTGTACCACTGTTGCCACGGTATAGCTTAATCAGCTTATCCATTTCTAGAACAACTTCCAGATCAGTTAAGAACTTATAGAGCTAGACTGCTTCCAATTGCGCTTCAGAAGTAGCCGCATATTCAACCTAAATTGTTGAGTTAGAAACATAATTTTATTTCACACTCCTCCAGACAATGGCCTTGCTAGCAAGAGTGAATACAGAACTTGAGATCGACTTTTGATCGTCCTAATCTAATTGAAAATTGGAATATGTGTATCTGTTGACGAACAAATCTTCATCAGAATACATAAGTACATAGTTTCTCATTCTCCAAAGATACTTGAGAATGCACTTCACAGCCTTATAGTGATCAAATCATGGATTTGACCGAAACTTTCTAACCATTCCCACTGTATAGCAGATGTTAGGCTAGTGTACTTCATAGTGTGTATCAGGCTTTCGACTGCCGATGTATAAGGGAAACATCTCATGTTCTCTTCCTCATGAGGAGTTTTTACACACTGATTTTTAGAGAGATGAGTACTATGCCTATGAGGCAAATTCCTTCTCTTAGAGTTGTGCATATTGTACTTGACAAGCACCTTGTCTACATACATAGCCTGAGAAATGGCAATAGCCTTTTATTATGATTCCTTATAAGCTGGATTCATAGCATGCCTCTCCTAAAGCTTTCATTGGAATTGGCTGGCTAACCAATCCTTTACTTGTGACATTGATTCCTCATCATTCCTAATGAGTCAGATGTCATCAATAAAAAGTACTAAGAATACCACCTTCTTTTCTCTCATATATTTGTAGACACATGTACATCTTGGTTTTGTTCAAAACCAGAAGACTTAATGGCCTCGTTAAACCTGATGTTCCATGATCCAAAAGCCTATTTCAGTCCAAAAATGGACTTCTGCAGCTTGTAGGCTTTCTGCTCTTAGCCTTTAGCAATGAAACCATCCTGTTGCACAATGTAGATGCTTTTCTCAAGATAGTCATTCAAAAACACCATCTTGACATTCATATATCAAATCTCATGATCGAAATACATAGCAATGGATAAGAGTATCCAAATGCACTTAAGCATAGCAACTGGGGAAAAAGTCTCTTCATAGTTAACACCTTTTTTTGGGTATAACCCTTGGCTTCCAGCCTAGCTTTGCAAGTCTTCCTTTACAGTCTACTCCTCTCTTTTTATTGTAGATCTATTTACACCTAATGGGTTTTACCCCTTTAGGAGGATCAACAAGCTCCTAGACCGAGTTGGAATACATGGATTTTGTCTCAAGTTTCATGGCTTCCAACCACTTGTCTTTGTTAGAATCTTCCATCGTTGACTTGTAAGTTAATGGATCTTTCTCACCATCACTCACAATGACTAGCTATGCTTTTCTTCGATAGCGAGTGAGTAATCTAATTTCCTTCTCACTACAACGAAGCACCGGAGGCATCTAACTAGAATTTATGGCCTTTTTGATTTGCTATTCAACAACTTTTGTCAGCTCGTCGATAACTCTTATCAACCAGGGGCCGATGTGATTGGCAGGTAACTCTTCTAAAACCATTTTGCTTTATGGTTTGAAGTCCTTCATATAATCATGCTCAAGAAAAGTGGTGTTAGTCAATACAAACACCTTTTTGTCTTGAGAACTGTAGAATAACCCTCCTCTTGTACCTTCAGGATAGCCCACAAAGTTGTAGACTTCAGAATGAGGTTCTGACTTCTCGGTCTTAGCCTTCATCACGTGTATAGAACACCCCATATGCGGATGTGCCTCAAACTGAGTTTTTGGCAATTCCACAACTCTAGAGGCATCTTAGTTATAGACTTAGAAGGAACCAAGTTTAGAATGTAAACTACTATTCTTAGGGCGTGTCCCTAGAAGGACGTAGGCAAAGAAGAATAACTCAACATTGTTCTCATCATGTTGAGCAATGTTTAATTTCTTCTTTTGGCAACACCATTCTATTGTGTTGTTTCGGGTGCAGTGAGCTGCAAAACTATTTCACGTTCCATCAAATGGTTTGTGAAATCTATGTCCAGACACTTACCACCTTTTGATTAAAGCACCTTAATTTTCTTTCCTAATTGCTTTTTAGCTTTTTTTCGCATAATTTCTCAAACTTTTCGAAAGTTTCAGATTTCCTTTGTAGTAGGTAAGCTTAGCCATTTCTAGAATAATCATTAATAAATGTGACAAAATATTCATACCCACCTCTTGCTTAGACATTTAAAGGACTGCATACATTGGTATGTATCAATTCAAGAGGTTCTTTGGCTCTTGTACCTTTAGTTGAGAAAGGTTTCTTAGTCATTTTACCTTCCCAACATGATTCACAGACTAGAAGTTCTTTAACTTTTAGTTCCTTCAAAAGACCATCCTTTACCAGTCTCTTAATCCTATTTAGGTTAATAGGTCCAAGTCTAAGATGCCCTAAATATGTATCATTATCATGAGAAATCTTTTATCTTTTATTCACGGATTCAACGACTTTGAACATTTTAGTGTTAAGCAGTGGTTTAGGACTGAGTTTAAGAAAATATAAACCATCATTTAGTTTTCCAGAACATATATTTAAACCATTCTTTAAAATAGAAACACTTTCATTATTAAAAGAAACTTTAAAAAATTGTTCATTTATTTTAGAGACAGATATCAAATTTCTTTCTAATGTAGGAATAAAATAAATATTGTTCAAAACTAAATAATTTTTCCTAAACTGAAGTCTAATTTCTCCCACTATTTTAGTCAAAACCCTAGCTTTATTGCCCACAACTATCATGTACTCTTTATCGGCAAGCTTGCTTATAGAATTAAGACTCTACAAAGAAGGACAAACATGTTTAGTTGTTCCTGAGTCTATTACCCAGGTTGAGACCTCATTCTCTACAACACATGTTTTTAAAACTAGTAAATCACATTTACTTTGATTTTTCTTCTTCTTCAACTCCTCAGCATTTCTTGCAGTTTCTCTTCCAATGGCCTAGTTGATCGTAGTGGAAGCACTTTCTCTTGCCCTTTGTATTGGAGCTTGTCTCTTTGCCCTTGTCAACCTTTTTAGGCTTTTTCTTGTTATTCCTTTTGTTGGTCTTGGAAGAACTGGCTTCAGCAACGTTTGCTTCATCATCTTTTGCACACTGAATAGATTCATATTTCTAGAGCTTGTTCAACAATTGAGTGAGCTCAATGCGTATGTTGTTCATGACATAATTGGTCTTGAATTGCTAGAAGGCACGACTTAAGACTCTCTAAGATCATTCCCACCTGTGTTCCCTCATGTATGGTTGCCCCATTAAGCTTAGATTCATAAGGATGGTTGATCATTGTGAGCACATGGATATGAACAGGAGTGCCTGGCTTCATCTTGCTGTTCACAAACAACTTTACAACAGCAAGACGAGCTTTCTCACTAAGTTGGCCAAACATGCCATCCAATGACTGCAATATCTCATAAGCAGTCTCTAAATGCTCATGCTTCTTACGAAGAACTTTAGACATTCTAGCCAACAAATAGCACTTTGCTTTCTAGTTGGTCTTCTGCTAACAAGCATAGGCTTTTTATTCTGTTACTCTAGTATTGCCTTCAAGGACTAGAGGACACTCCTGTAGAAGGATGAACTTATAGTCATTATTGATGAGCATTAGGTTCATGTTACTTCTACATTTGACATAGTTCTCGCCAGCTAGTTGTTCAAGTGCGAGTAGGTTGACAATAGATTAGACATATTGTTGGAAAATAAATAAATAAACATTCAATTTGTGTGCATGAATATTATAAGCAAATAAATGAGTTTTAGGCATTGTAAATTTGATGCATGGATGCACATGGAAAATAGATAAAACATATTTACAAAATTTAGCCAATGATAATTTGATTTACCATAAATAATGTGTTGTTGTAGGGTCAATCAGATTATTTGCAAATTAAACCGAGACACTCTCAAACAATAAATGTTAGTCAAAATATCTCATATTTTCAACATTTATTAACTACCATTATTTTGGTAAAAAATACAATTAACATTTAATTACGTCTTTATGAGTGTAACCCACTGTTTCGGATTCCAAAGACTTAACTCTAAAATGTTGTTGTAGGGTAGGTCAAATTAGAGGTATATCCTGAAATCCTATCACTAGGAAGAATAGCCATGTATCGACCCAAATGGGCACCGTAGGGAAGACGAAATCAATGCAACCTCAAGGCACCATTTGAACCTTACGGTGTTATTCTAATGACGGAGACTAATGGGTCGTAATGTCATACAACCCTCTTCTACTCAATATTTTGCAAATATGTATTTTATTTGTAAATCATCTCATGGTTTATAATTTCTCGTAATATAAACATTTTATATCTCCACATATGTTAAATACTAAAATTTAACTCTTAAATTCAATTTCATATAATAATACTATTTTACAAATCAAATTTGTCACCATTAAGTAATTTAATCTCGTTAAATTAATTTACAGTGCATATACCATATTTCCAATTAAAACAATTTTAATATCATAAATAAATACGCATGTATGGATGGCATGTTATAAAATATATGAGTAGGTACACTAGGACTAATATGACATATGATAATGTATAGACAATAATAAATCATCAACATAAATAAAGCATTCAATTGGGCAATTGAAATAGATTTGACTGGCTTTCTTGGATATTTAAATTACAACACAATTGAAATATTGAAAATAAAATAAATTCCTAATCTACTTATTCAATATCTTCATGGGTCTTTGATGAGACTATAAAAGTGTACATTTTCTAAGGCTTAAATCATTTATTTATGCTTTTATTTCTCATTAAATCCTCTAATTATTAGCATTTTGTGTTAATTAGTATTTTTGTGTCTTAGTGTGTAAATGTGTTTAAAAATGTATTTTTAGTGAGTTTTCATGTTTAATAGAATTTTTAGTAATTTTTAGAGTCATTTTGATATGTTAAATAAGTGTCTAGTCTATAAATAATCAAAGCCGTAAAAATAATGCGGTTATTTTATTTTAAGTTTTAGTGTGTTTGATAGTGTGTTTTAAGTTTGTAAATATATTTTATTATATTTTTAGTAATTTCTAAAAATATTTCCAAGTCGTAAAAATTATATCTATGTCAAACCGTAAAAGACTGAAAATTTTAGGAGTTTTTATTTATTTTTGTGTGTTTTAATGTAAAATAAACATTTTTAATATTTTTGTAAATATTATGTTTGTAAAATGATTAATATTAGTGTGTTTGTGATTTTTTAGATTTGAAATCTAGAGGGAAAAATGAGCAAAACGATACCAAAATGGATAAAATCGGACATCAAATGCATAAAAAAATCCTTAAAATATTTAGAGGGACACGTGGCGTAACAAGGACCGTCGGATCAACTGATAGATTGATCTTAGCCGTCCAAGGAAGAGACGCGTGTCAATGCATCATGCGGTGCGTTAGCGAAATCTCAAGGTACAGTCCACGTGTCAACCTATGATTGGCGCGTGCATCACACGCGCCGACAAAGCTGCAGAGAGAGTCAGAGGGAATCTCGGCCTGCGTGGAATCTCGTGCGGCCATGTCTACATGCAGCCATTCTCTAAGCCATTCGATGCGAATGCCAAGACTGATCTAACAGTCCTAAATCTCAGCCCACTGGTCCCACCTGGGCCCATTCTCGAACGCCTCTACCAGCCATTGGATAGCGCGTTCAACGGGTTAGATTGCACCTGTTTCGTGCTGCCATGACCTGCGAAGCACAGGATTCCAAACTAAAATTCGCATATCAAACAAAGCAGATCAGCACAGAACCGAAGAAAATTTTTATGTTCACGTGAATCTCAGTGCAAGTTGGGCCTGCTCCTGTCGAAGAAAAGAAAAGAAAAGAAAAGAAAAGAAAAGAAAAGAAAAAATAATAAAAAATCTAAAATAGTGAAATGTTTTCACTATCAATAGGGGGCTTTCCCCCCTCATTCAGGACACACCTCAAGGCCTTCAGGCCTCCCTTCCCTCTTCTCCCAATTTTCTTTTTTCCCCTTTTTATATCCCTTAGGTAAAAAATATATATATGTTTAATTTAGTATAGAGAGTCTGGTGAGACAGAGAGATGATCTTGTATGCGTAAGTACTCTGGTATGGGTTTTAACTCTATATTTGTGTGTTAATGCTTATATTTTGTGGAATAAATTATATCTTTATGTTTTTAACAATTATTGTTACTGTTGTTATGCTGCCAATTTTTACATAAATTTAGTCATGCTTTCTTTATGTAATTTAATTGTGTTGCATAATTAATATTAATAATACTAAAGTCATGCTCATTTATTAAGTTGAGTTTCTACTGTATTATAGACATAGACTGACACAGTAAATGCTTGGTAATTCTTGATTTATTGTAGACAGAGGATGGCATAGTGTATTCTTATACCAATTAATAAGTCGAGGTGCTGCCAAAATTAACGCAATAATTTATTCCATAAAAATATATTAATTTTGATTTGTTATTATCTTTTCTATCTCAAAATTATGTTAATTATAATTGAGTGACAGCTGTTATAATTTTCATAATTAGTGCACCAAATCATTAGTGACAGATGATTATTTTGCTAGGTTTTATAGGAAAACCCTTACTGCATCATGGCTTGCTATATTGTCGATTTAGGTTGACCTATATAATTAATAAAAAGTGCTTGCAATTAATAAGAAAAGATATAATAAATCAAACGCTTTAGATAATTATTATTTAGAGTTAAAATTTCATATTAGTTGCGAAACATACAAGGGATTCTCAAAGCTTCACCATTTTAATTTTATGCCTTAAATTTTGAGTAAAACGAAAAATCACAAAAATATTTCTTTGCTTTCAAAAATTGCTTGCCTCTTTGACCGTTTATTTTTAACAATCTCTCGAGTTACAAATTTTCACCTCCCTGTGGATACGACAACTTTTCTATACTACAAACATCTGCCGTTTATTAAGAAGAATAAACATCATTTGGGGCGTTACCATCAAACAGTCTTGTTGTAACCCCTTTTGAATAGTCATCATTCGCCTTCTGGGGTAAATTTAGAACAAGGGGAGAAAATAGAGAAGAAACATGTCTAAAGCCCTACACTAGGGTTTTGGGCTAGCGAACCAGCACCGCAGCACCAATTTCTGGTGCTATGGCACTGAGCTCACTATCAGCAAGCGAGGAGCATGCTTACATGCCAGGCCTGATGCCTGGCACTAAAGGTGAAACCCCTATTTTTCTCCTCTTTTTAGTAGTTTCAAAAACCATCGACCTCCAACGATCTCAAGATTGATAGTTCTGATCCTTCAGGTCTTTGTTGGGTTTTGGGACTGGAATAATCTTCCATCTTCGATATTACAATAATATAAAATCATAGAATAATAAATTACAAAAAATTCCTAACTCTTAATAATAGGCAAATATCTATTCTAATAAAATTACAATAATTAAAGAGATCCTCATAACCATATAATTAATAACCAAATCCACTGTGCATACAAATTCCCCTTTCATCACATGAATAAGAATAATATAAACATACATATTAATGTAAGGTGCCTACCTATCACATACATACATAATAGTGAACATATATATTTATGTGAAGATGGCTATCTCATAATCAATACTTAAAATTAATATATTCTATAGCCAGTTCTAATGTGAATTGTAGGTTTTGGAAAATGATTTTTCCAAAAATAGCAGAAATGTGGTTATAGTGTGGAATGCATATAACAAAAATTTTTCTCAAAACTTTTGTAAAACATGTTATAGATTATATTAATTTAACACTTAAACATATATATATATATATATATATAGAACCTTCCTTACTTGGATAAAGCAAGAGACTAAAATCTTTTTGCGGAAAAGGGACATGTTTATTCAAAACCACTTTTTTTCTCACCTAGTCCTTGATACTGGAATGGATGAACGTGTTGGGATTGGAGCAATTAAGTGTTTCTAAGGATCACTTGACTAATTTTTAGTTATCCGTTAATCTCAACGCATGAGTAAAACAGGTTTTGGGATGAAGAACTTTTCTTCATTCTTGTTATCTATCTAACATGCCTATATGAGGGGATTTTAGTATAATACTCTCGGTCTCTCCAAGACTCATAAATGTCATCTTATGAATAGAGGATGCCTCTATTTATAAAGTATAGGAGACTTAATTAATTTTGGAGGTTTCCTCAATTTTAATCAAATACTTAATTAAAATAAAAGAGAATATTTTCTCTTTCCTTATATTGTGTTAGGTGCTACAAACATATATACTTTATTTGCATGTGGCGCCAATTGTAGAGAATCGAAAGAGAAAATCTACTTGTTACCCAATCCCATTTGTTTCAAATTTAACTTTACAGATTTGAATTAAATCACATTTATCCAAAGATGGAAATTCCAAATGTGGAAACTTGGTAATCAAGCTTTGGACTACATAGGGAATATTCCATCTAACAATTGGTGCTGCACATAGCAAGACCCTCCTATTGTATACGCTGCACATAGTAGGTCCCACATGCGCTGTGTCTATCAAAATTAATTATTTTATTATTAAATAATCTTATTATTTAATAATTATAAATTATTTATTAAATAATCATATTAATTAATAAATATAAATTAATTATAATTAATTTATTTTGAGTGATATTTAATTCACTACTACAGATAGCGGTTTTCACGACAGTTTAAAACTATCGTGGAAAAGTTTCTTACAAAATCGAGTTTTTACGACGGTTTTTTACCATCATGAAACCTCGAAATAGGCTCAGAAATGGGGGTGTGGGGGGAGTCTTCCACAATAATTTTTTCAGAAAATTGCCGTGGAATATTAGCCTTCCATGACGGTTTTCTAGAAAAGCATAGTGGAATATTATCCTTCCACGACGGTTTTCTAGAAAATCATCGTGGAATATTAGTATTGGCCAAAAAAAATTAACAAAATTTGTGATTTCCTACAGGATGGCTAGTCCCATGTGTTATCTATTACAACAAGACCCTGATTGCATACAAAATTTGATGTATATTGAAATTACAATGTATTTACAAGATCATTTACAATTGAGCTATTTTGAGCAATTATTTATCTACTATCTCTATTCATCTAAAAGTGACATACCTATTTATAAATTGTACCAACTCTAATCAAATATCATTTATATCCATATGTACATAAAAATCTTTTCTTCCTAGGGCTTGTATACCACTTGTAATTATATCTCGCATGAAACGTAGAATAAAAAAACCACATTCTACGTTTTCTTGTTATCTTGGACACTTATGTCTAGAATATAGCTTTCCATTCGGTCGGTTTATGATGCTGCTTCCCACTTGAAGCTTCAAATCGTTAAGCACCCTAACAATGAGTCGTGATTAAATGAATTAATAGACAATACAATTATGTAAAACTCAAAACAGTTAATTTTATAAGAGAACATTAATACTTACAATCTCATAACTGATACAAAATCCTCATGTGGTGGGTGTCCGAGAGGATCAAACCAATATATTTGGTCCTCCCATGGCGAAATAACTACCAATATCCAATGTTCTCCAACATTGTATGGTAGGAAGAATAATTTCCCCCTCGGTGCTTGAGCTAAGAGGTGGAGGAGTGACGTGGCGTGCTATCTACAATCACTCTGTAGGTCTCTTGCAGCACTTGAAACAATCGCCAAAGATATGAAGCCAAAATTTTGCACCAAGCCTTGAAGTTCACAATATTTTGCTAAAAAACTACAATAAAAAATAATATAGCCAATTATTTAAAAGCACCTCAAAACTCTACCTATATTTTAAAATTTACGAATTAAGGATAGAACTATTACTTGAGGTATACCAGGATACAATTCGCCCCACTTTAATCAAAGTTGATGAAGTAGTAAACGTCTTCATACCCCACATAGGTAGGTAATTCATTGCCAGTGACATTTATCTATATCGGGCACTGAATCATCAACCTATCGCGCATGAAAGAATGTGCATATAGAGCTAACTACATAAATTCTTGAGGTATTGAAGTGAAGCTAAATGGAGGCAGTTGCTAATTCACAATGGGTTGTTCTTGTTCTTGTTCTACCTCAGGTTGTGATTGTCTTGCTTAGATGTTGTGGAACGTGGCTAGGCGCTCAACTTGTCTTTGTCATTGCGACGACTTCAACTAACCTCTTCGGCCGTGCAACGAAGCTTCTGGGGGCTTCACCTATAGTTGCTTCAAGTGTTGGAATAGGCAATTTATTTGTTCTAACTCTAATGTTAGTGATGCTAATGTGCACGCTTTCTTCCCTTAATGGTCTTCCATGGATTGTATTAGTTGGAAGACTCTCTATCCACGCCTTCCTAAGCACAACAAGTGCACACCCACCATTGATTCTATCCTTAACAAAGAGCCTGCATTTTTGACCTTGTTTAGGCTCTTGACAAACATTTGACAATTGGACTTTAGAGCTTCTGGAGCTTCTACTACATTATAATGAGGGTTACAACTAGCCTTGAAGCTGTTGCGTTGTCAGATGCTATCATCCGTCGACTTGGCACGTCCTTGGGAAATGAGCTCAGTCATAAGACCTCGCAATTTTGCAATCTCCATCTGTATCTTTGACATTTGGGAAGTCAATTTCAAACCTGATTGGAGGTCAAAGTATTGAGACTGCTTCACATACTTCGATTGACTGCGAACACGTCCTGAATGTTCCAGTTTCCCTAGTATCCTCATCAATATGTCATTGTTACCAACGGATTGGAAGCTCCTTTAACTTTTTTGCATAGTGTATTCATCCTATAAAACAACAACAAAACCATGTTATTTTTAAGATCCTTCAACATGTAATAAATTACAAATTGGTTACTATGTGTTCAATAAATTTACAATCAAGTTCCCAATTTCTGCTGCTCTTAAAGTTTTAAACTGTCTATCAGGACCTTGACGTGATTTTACCCATAACTTCTCCTGTGTTGGTAGTACACTCGTCTTAGCGAATTGTATTATGCTATGTTAGTAACATATTAGTGATAGAATATTTGATATATGTACTATGAGTAAGATATTAATGTACCAATGATTGCTCGAGCTCTCTACATCCGACTCAACCAACCATAGAACAATATTCATTTTCGCCTCTTATTTTTCTTATGTTTGATGATAACAGTTAGAATTTGCTGGAACGTCGATAGCTCACAAAAGCTTCCCAATCGTCATCGTTTATGGAGGGGTAGTAGTGTACTACCATAGGCGGTCATTTATATACATTTTCATCCTCCTCTGGAGTGGAAAGGTATGGTTGTATGAAGATAACGTAAAGGTCGGATCTAAATCCCTTTGCTAATTCGTCACAAACCTTTAAAGCCCTTTTCCTATACCAATCCTCGACTATGAAAGCTTCGTAAATATATCTTGAAATCACATCTCACTACTACAAACTGAGGGTTCCACGACGGTTTATAACTGTCGTAGAAAAATTTCACGATGGTTAAAAAACCGTCATGAAAATTTTAGTTGTGGTACAAAATGGAGTTCTCACAATAGTTTTTTACTATCTTTAATAGGAAAAATCATGGAAATGGGGATGTGGGTAATAATTTTTCATGACAGTTTTTAAAAAAACCACATGGAATGTAATTATTCCAAGACTGTCAATTATTTGAATAATTTCCCAACATTGTATGGCAACAAGAATAATTTCTCCCTCGGTGCTTGAGCTAATACGTGGAAGAGTGATGTGGCGCGCTCTCTACGATCACTCTGTAGGTCTCTTGTAGCACTTGAAACAACAGCCGGAGATATAAAGCTGAAATTTTGCACCAAGCCTTGAAGTTCACAATATTCCGCTAAAAAACTACAATAAAAAACAATACAGTCAATTATTTGAAAGCACCTTACAACTTTACTTATATTTTAAAAATATCAAATAAGAATGGAGTTATTACCTGAGGTATACCACGATATAGTTCACCCGATTTTATCAAAGTTGATGAAGTAGTAAATGTCTTCATACCCCATATAGATAGGCAATTCATTGCCAGTGACATTTACCGGTATCGAGCACTGAATCGTCGACCCATCGTGCCTGAAAGAATATGCGTATAGAGCCAACTGCATAAATTTTTGAGGTACTAAAGCATAGTTAAATGCAAGCAATTGCTCATTAGCAACGAGTTGTGATTGTTTTTGTTCAACCTCAGGTTGTGATTGTCTCGTTTTTGTAAAGCTTTTCTTTTTTTGGCATTTCTTTCCGCTTAGATCTTGCAAAACGTGGCTAGGCGCTCGACTCATCTTCGTCAATGCGATGACTTCAACTAACCTCTTCGGCCATGCGATGAAGCTTCCAGCTGCTTCACCCACAGTTGTTGCTTCAAGTGTTGGAATAGGCAATTCAGCTGTTCTAACTCTGATGGTAGTGATGCTAACGCGCACGTTCTCTTCCCCTAATAATCTCTATGAATTGTATCGGTTGGAAGACTTTCCATCCACACCTTCCTAAGCGCAACAATTGCACACCCACCATTAATTATATCCTCAACAAAGAGCCTCCATTGTTTGAGCTCTTGACGAGGAGGTGACAATTAGACTTCTGGAGCTTCTGCTACGTTATTGGGAGGGTTACAACTAGATTAGAAGCTGTTGCATTGTAAGAAGCTATCATTCATTGACTTGACACGTCCTTGGGAGATGAGCTCGATCACAAGACCTCGCAGTTCTGCAATCTCCATTTGCATCTTTAACATATGGGAATTCAATTTTGAAGTACCTGATTGGAGGTCGAAGTATTAAGACCGCTTTACATACTTCAATTGACCGCGAACATTTGAGAATGTTCTGGTTTCCCTAGTGCCCTCATCAAAATGTCATCATTACCGACCGATTGGAAGCTCCCTTGACTTTGTTGCGTCGTGTATTCATTCTGTAAGACAACAACGCAACCATGTTATTCAAATCATCCTTCATCTAGTATTAAATTACAAATTAATTGTTCGTGTTCAATAAACTTACATTCAAGTTCTCAATTTCTACTACTTTTGGATTTTTAAACTGGCCATCGAGACCTTGATGTGATTTTACCCACAACTCCTCCCATGTTGGTAGCACGCCCATCTTAGCAAACTGTGTTATGCTATGTTAGTAACATAGTAATGATAGAATAATTGATATATGTAATATGAGTAAAATATTAACGTACCAAGGATTGCTCGAGCTCTTTATATCTGACATGGCCAACCATAGAGCAGTATTCATTTTTTGCTCTTATTTTTCTTGTGTTTGAGGATAGCAGTTGGAATTTGGTGGAACATCGATACCTCACAAAAGCTTCCCAATCGTCATCATTTATGAAGGGGTAGTAGTATACTACCGTAAGAGGCCGTTTATATACATTTTCATCCTCCTCTGAAAGGAAAAGGTATGGTTGTACGAAGGTAACGTAGAGGTTAGATCTAAACCCCTTTGCTGATTCACCACAAACCTTCAAAGCCCTTTTCCTATACCAATCCTCGACTATGAAAGCTTCGTATATCTCTCTCCAAATCACATCTTTTACTTTATCCAAATCCTTAGACCACCAATCTTTTGTCCATATTGGAACATGCTTTCGACTGAGGACTTCGATCCAACTGCTTAATTCATGGCAGAGTGCCCCTTCTGGTTGGCCTTTTGAATCAAAAGTCACTTCAATTCTTAAACCTTTCATTCTCATCCGATGAATTTTTTTCATTAATGTAGCCCTTCACTTAAAATCTACTTTCGGATCAAATTCAGTTCACCTTAGTGGCTTACTGTGTTGGTTTCCCTCGCTATATCGCGATGAAGATGAAGTGCAGTCTTCGTACTCGTCCTCGTACTGGTCACTATCGATCTCGCGAAACATTATACCTGTGCAAAGTAGACAGAAACACATACATAGTATTATTAAATCATTTATTACACATATTCACATCTTCACATATCCCACTTCATACATTTTCAATTACACAATTTCACATATTCATATAATTTCACATATTACACATATTCATAAATTTACAATTTCAATTACACATATTACACATATTGATATATTCACATCTTCACATATTCACAAGTTTACAATTTCAAGTTCCCAATTTCATATATTGACATAATTTCACGTATTCAAATCTTCACATATTCACAAGTTTGCAATTTCAACTACACATTTTCACATATTCATATAATTTCACATATTACACATATTTACAAATTTTCAATTTCAATTACACAATTTCATACATTACACATATTCACAAATTTACAATTTCAATTACATAATATCACAGATTACACAAATTCACAAATTTACATTGTCAATTACATAATTTTACATATTACACATGTGAGGGATTAAGGCTGAAGGGGGGCCGTGGGTGGGGGCAAGGGGGCCCGTGGGGGCTGGGGCGAGGGGGGAGGCGGGTGGGGGCCGTGGGTAGGGGCAAGGGGGTGGGTGGGGAGAGGGGGGAGGGGCGAGGGGGTGAGGGGTGAGTGGGGGGTGGGGGGACTAAGGTGAGGGGCGAGGGTGGAGGGAGGTAGGGGGTGGGTGGGTGGGGGCAAGGGGGTGAGGGGTGAGTGGGGGGACTAAGGTGAGGGGCGAGGGTGGAGGGATGTAGGGGGTGGGTGGGGTGGGGGCCGTGGGTAGGGGCGAGGGGGGTGGGTGGGGACAAGGGGGTGAGGGGGAGGGGCGGGTGGGGGTGCTAGGGCGAGAGGCAAGCTGGGAGAGGGGTGGGGGTGAGTGGGGGCCATGGGTAGGGACGAGGGACGAGGGTGGGGAGAGGGAAGTGGGGGGAGGAGGGTGGGTGGGGCCGTGGGTAAGGGCGAAGGGGGAAGGGGTGAGAGGAGAGGGGCAAGGGTGTGGGTGGGGGCCATGGGTGGGCACGAGGGGGCGAGGAGCGAGGGGGTGCGTGGGGGGGGGGCGCGGCAGGCGAGGGCGAGGGGAGAGAGAGAGGGAGGGGGAGGTTACTGGTGATGAGCAGGCGATAGCCACGGAGGCGACGACGGTGGAGGTGATGGCGGCGGAGAGACATAAGGATTTTAAAGAAAGAGAAAGAGGGATTTTAGAGAGAAAGTGAGGAATTTTGGAGAGAGAGAGGGCGCGCACTCAAAATAATGGGGGGTAGGCGCAAATTTCAAATTTTAAAAAGGGTGAAATGATGCTTCCATGACGGTTTTTGCAGAAACTATCGTGGAATGTTGTAATATTTCATAGCCAAATTAACGTTGTGGAAACTTTTCCACGACGGTTTTTGTAAAAACCATCATGGAAGCCACTCACAAAAAGAAATGCTGTGATAAGCATTCCACGACAGTTTTTGCAAAAACCGTCGTGGAATGCTTATCACAGTATGAAAAATGCTATGAAAAGCAACATATTTTTCCATGATGATTTTTGTAAAAACCATCATGGAAAGCTTATGACAACATTTATAGCTTCCATGATGATTTTTACAAAAACCGTTGTGGAAAAATCTGCTGCTTTTGTGATAAGCATTCCACGACGGTTTTTCCAAAAACTGTCATGGAAGGCTACGTTCCATGATGGTTTTTGGAAAAAGTGTCGTAAATATTGTCTAAAATATTTCTTACACATGATTGTCTTTGCTGCCTAGGGTGGCTAGCCCATGTGTTAAGCATCCAATGGCCTAGAATGTATATTTTTTCTCTGTTTTCACCACAAATATAACTATAGATAGATATACAAAACCCTTAAAAAAAAGATTGAAAAATGAAAGAAATTAAAGAAAAATGTTAAAATAAATTAACATAAATTGGTTTATAGATGCTCATCTTTTTATGCTTTTTTGCATTGGTTCCTCAATACATATCCATTCCACATCTTAACGAAGCAAGTGCGAAACATCATCTTCAAAATTATTTATCTCTTCAACCAGTGGCAATCCCTTTGTGAATGAAGGGATGTTTATGCAATCCTCAGGAACTTCTTCACCGTCGATAACTATTCTTGGCTTTCTCGAGACGACTAGAGACAACTCCATGTCTTGGGGATCTGTAGTATAAAAAACTTGGATTGCCTATGATGCCATAATAAATGGATCATTCTTGTATCCTAATCTTCTAAAGTCAACCACCGTGATGCTGTCATCATCGTTCTTAACATAATTATTGTCAGCCCACTTGCACTTAAAAAGTGCTATGTGTAATCCCCCATAATCAAGTTCCCAAATATCTTCACTAAAACCAAAATAGTTCATGGTCCCACGTACCAGATTCTTGTCCTTGGCAGAGGCAATATACATAGCCTCAACACGGAGAGTCACATCGTTATTTTGCACTGGATGCTTCTCATCTCTTTTGAGAGTGTAGAAAGTGTAACCATTTATGGAATATGACATATACCTTGTAACTACCGACAACGATCCTCTAGCTAGGTTCTTCAAGTCCTATGACATGCCTTCATCTTGTGATGTAAGCACTTGCCATAGATGTGTGCTTTAATCTACAATCGAAAGGTCCGAGTCTGTTCATTTTACAACCACTTCTCATTTCTTGCTCTTTTTGGGTATGCTTCTTTTAATTCATTCATGTGCACCTCAATGAAAGTCTTTTCTTCAATTTGCATTGTGCAAGACATAAAGACAAGCTTGCTCCCACTCCTCTCGATTTACTGATGAAGGATTGCCCATAGATAGTCCACTAGCCTCAATGTTTATAGTCTTTGCACCCCAATTGTGTCTACATTAGATAGGTACTTAGAGCAAAATTCAACCGATTCCTTAGCTATGTAACTTTCTACAATACATCCCTCCGGCCTATTTCGATTCTTCACATAGCCCTTCAAAACCTTCATATATCTTTCAAATGGGTACATCCAACTTAAATACACCGGTCTGCATAACTTAACTTCATGTACTAAGTGCACTGTTAAATGAATCATGATGTTAAAAATGCTAGTGGAAAATACTTTTCAAGCTTACATAAGGTTTGCACCAAATCTGATTGCAGTGAATTGAGCACAAGTGGATCAATGACCTTCGAGCATATTTAGTTGAAGAACAAGCACAACTTGGAAATTGCAAATCTCACATCCTTTGTTAGAATTCCCCGCAAAACAAGTGGTAGTAATTGCTGTATCAGCATATGACAATCGTGTTTTTTCATGCCAATAAGTTTCAAATCCTTCATCGACACCAACTTTTTGAAGTTCAAAGAATACCCGTCCAACACTTTTAATGAAGCAAGCCATTCACAAAGCTTTCTCTTTTCCGCTTTGGATAACATGTGCTTTGCCAGAGGTAAGTTAAGTACGGTTCCCTCTTTTCTCGGGAAACAAATTAAGCCTAATCTCCATTTCTATGAGATCCAACTCAGCTTTTTCACCATCCTTCGTCTTGCCTGGAATGTCAAGCAGCACGCCGACTGCGGATTCACAAACGTTTTTCTCAATATGCATAACATTCAAGCAATGACGAACAAAAAGTGTTTTCCAGTATAGAAGATCGAAGAAGATTGATCTTTTTTTCCATGGTCCATCATTTGGCAGCTCGTCCTTACCTCGCTTCATGCACATCTTTGGAGGGAGATTATAGTTAACAACTATTACAGGCCAAGTGCTATGCCTACTACTCATGTTACCATGTGGGTTCATTCCATCCATTGATAAAGCGAAATGTATGTTTCTTGGATCTACACTAAAGTTGTGATGATCGGCTTCAAAAGTCTTCCATTGTGGTGAATCCGTCGGGTGTCTAAGCATACCATCATCCACCCGTTTATCATGATGTGATGAGACTTAGAAAATGCACTTTTTTTAACGATAAAATCAAGCATTTTGCATTAATATTTTTCATAAAACTCCTCAATTATAGCAATTCAGTGATAAACAGTGTTTTAATGTCTTAGTATGCAAATATGTTTAAAAATGTATTTTTAGTATGCTTTTTATGTTTAATAATATTTTTAGTAATTTTTAGAGTCATTTCTGTGTGTTAAATGTGTGTTTAGTTTGTAAATAGTTAAAACTGTAAAAGTAATGCGGTTATTTTATTTTGAGTTTTAGTGTGTTTAATAGTGTGTTTTAAGTTTATAAATATGTCTTATTATATTTTTAGTAATTTCTAAAAATATTTTGAAGTCATAAAAATTATATCTGTATTAAACCGCAAGAGACTGAAAATTTTAGGAGTTTTATTTAATTTTTTGTGTTTTCATGAAAAATAAATATTTTTAATCTTAATGTAAATATTATGTTTGTAAAATAATTAATTTAAGTATGTCTGTGAATTTTAGATCTAAAATTTAGAGGAAAATGGAGCAAAACGGTGCAAAAACGGATAAAATCGGACATCAAATGCATAAAAAATAATTAAAAAATTTAAATTTGAATTCAATGGAGACACATGGCGTCACAAGAACTGTTGGATTCACTGCAAAATTGATCTCAATCGTCCAACCGAGGTCCACATGTCGTTGCGTCATCCCTTGCGTCAGCCGAATCTCAAAGTGCAGTCCACGTGGCATTCTCTGATTGGCACGTGCATCACATGCGCCTACAAGCTGCAGACGCGTCAGAAGAGATCTCAGGCCACGTTGGATCTCGTGTAGTCGACTCCACGTGCATCTGTCTTCCCTGCCATTCGATTAGCTGAAGGAGACCAATCTGACGGTCTCGAATCTCGGTGCCACCGGTCCCATCCTGACCCATTTTTACGCATGTCTCCAACCCTTGGATTGCGTTTTCAACGGCCTAGATTGCCCCATTGTCGTGCTCTCAGCTGCCGAGAAGCAGAGAATCTCAGTAAGATTCTCACGCATTGATGAACGCCTAGTGCGCAGAAGAAGAGGGAAAAGCAAGTTTTTCAACGCTTGAATAGTAAAAATAATTGAAGAATAGTAACCTTTTCACGCCTATAAATACCGAGCTATTCTTTTGGTCTCAGCACCCCTCTTGCAGCATGAGAATGCTGTTGTAATAGTTATAGTTTAGTTTTTATTTTAGTTTTCAGTCTAGTTTCTTGTCAAATATTTTCTAGTTTACGTTGTAAAAATTATGCTCAATAATATCAGTAGTACTTTATTAATTATGTCTTTCTAAATTTCTTTTTAGCTAAGGGGAGAAGGGAAAATTTTGGCAAAATTATCTTAAATATTTTTGGTCTTTTTTAGTTTTTTAAGCTGTTGTAATGCCAAAATATTTTCTTAGAAAACCTAGAATTTCAATATTTTCTTAGATAGAACTCTGCCCAAATTACGGTTCTGATTTATCGACGACATAGACTGGCATGAATAATGCTTAGGAGGACCTTGATTACTTGTAGACAGAGAATGGCTCGGTAAATGCTTAACTTACTATCTTGGTTGTTATTTTAGTTAAGTTATGTTGAAATGCTACTTATTTATTACGTTGTGTTTTTGCTACATTATAGGCATAGAATGGCACAGTAAATGCTTAGTAAATCTTGATTTATTGTCGACATAGGATGGCATAGTGTATACTTAAACCAACTAATAAATAAAAAGAGAAACTAAAATATATTGAAGATAATTGTCAAAACAAAACCTTTGAACCTCAGTCCTGTTATTAGTGTTGTTACTCTGCTTAAGTTATTATTTGCATTTCTTGTTATTAAAGTTCCAAATTATCAAAATTTAAAGATGAAAAAATGTTGTAAAAATGTGTAAATATTGTAAATACATTCTGTGAATAATAAATATTAATCCTCAAATTTTTCAGCTAAAATAAAAAGAAAAAGTTAATATAATATATGTACTGAAACTGAATAAATCCTTCCATGTGGGTTCGACCTTGGATTCACCGAATAAATATTACTTGAGACAACCTTATACTTGGGGTTAGTTTAGAATGCGTAAATAGACATGAGATCATAATGCCATGTCAAATTTTTGGCATGTTTTAGGTTTTTGAATAAACGCCTCAAGCGTGATACCGATGGAATATACCATAACACTTTCTTTGGGACTCCATTCTTGCCATCTTTTAGCTCATTTCCTTTCTTCCACCTTGCTCCTAGTAGAAACCTTCCTAAAAATTCCAACAGCTTTGTGAAACTAGAATTTGACCATCCACCCAATGCTTTCAAATTCTATAATCCAACTAAAGTAGACAATTTAGTGAAATTGGTACACCCCTCATACACGAGTGTCTCCGCATCATTCATGATTGTCTCAAATAAATCCAGACGGTGCACAAAGTGTTCTTCTAAATCATTGACCATGTCAACCATATTGTCTTGATCATCCATATTATCCTCCACAATAGCTTGCTTTTCTCTACTTAGTAAACTTGGATTGAAATTGGACTCGCCATGAAAATGCCACGTTTGATAACTACTTATAATTCCATTTCGAAATAAATGTCGTCTAACAATTGGAATTGGATGCAAACACAAGGACACCAAATTTTATCACCATTGGCATGACTTTTGGCCAAATCCAAGAACTCTCCACACCATTCACATACTCTCTAGACAATTGAAAATCCCACATCCATTTCCCATCTATTTTAAAATTTCTAAATCGAAATAATAAATACCAAATATTCAATTAAAATTAATTTCACAATTTATATATATACCCACATATATATATATTAATTAATCATAAAACAAAAACATCACGCATCGTAAAACAAGTTACACATACTCATTATAAAACAAATAAATCATACCCATGATCCACAATGCAAATTTCACGGAATAAACAACAAAATCAACAACTATTTATCAATTTCGGATTAATTATACAACACAATCAACAACAATTTATCAATTTCTAGCAAAAACTTACAATTTGAGCTGAGCTTAAGGAGTGTGGAGGTGGAGAGGGACAGCGGTAGCTGATTCAGATGGGTCTGTGTTTCTATTTGAGAAATGAGTTTCTAAATTGTGTCTGAATGTCGAAGTAGGAAAAGGGGGTTTTAAGTAAGCCACGACGATGGTTTTATTAAAAAAACCATCGTGGAATGTACTGCAGCTATCACAACAGTTTTTTAAAAAACCGTCATGTAATGGGAAAGCTACTACGACAGTTTTTAAAAAAACCGTCATGGTAGCCTGTCAATTCCATGATGGTTTTTTAATAAAACCGTCGTGGTAGCTAAAGCTACATTCAACGACGGTTTTCATCTTCATGGGGGTAACTCGTCGCGCTTTTTCCTCCTTACCACAACGGTTTTTGAGAAACGGTCGTTAAATAAAGGTCATATATTCAAAAATTTCTTGTAGTGTATTTTACTTGTTCTAAATCCATAGACCTTCAATCTTTTATCCATATGAGAACGTGCTCTCGACTAAGGACTTCGATCCCACTGCTTAATTCATGGCCGGGTGCACCTTTTGGTTGGCCTTTTGAATCAAATGTCACTTCAATTCTTAAACTTTTCTTTCTCATCCGATGAACTTTTTTCATCAATGTAGCCCTTCGTTCAATGTCTACTTTTGGATCAAATTGGGTTCGCCTTCGTGGCTTACTGCATTGGTTTCCTTTGCTATATTGCGATAAAGATGGAGTGCACTCTTCACGGGACATTGTATCTATGCAAAGTAAGCAAAAACTAACACACACATAGTAATATTAACATATTATAAATTGACATATTACACATATTCACATAATTTCACATATTACACATACTCACATAATTTCACAAATTTCAATTATTCACATCATCTCAATTACACAATTTCACATATTCACATAATTTCGCATATTACACATATTCACATAATTTCACATATTACACATACTCACATAATTTCACAAATTTCAATTATTCACATCATCTCAATTACACAATTTCACATATTCACATAATTTCGCATATTACACATATTCACAAAATTTCACATATTACACATGTTCACACATTCACAATTTTACAATTTCAATTACACAATTTCACATATTGCACATGTTCACATATTCATAATTTTACAATTTTAGTAACATAATTTCACATATTACACATATTCATACAATTTCACATATTCACAAAACAAATAAAAATTATGGGGGTGGGATGGGGCCGGGTGAGTGGGGCAGGCTAGGGGCAGGGTGGTTGGGGGAGGGAGTCCGGGTTGGGAGGGTGAGGTAGGGCGGGTTAGGGGGTGGTTGGGGTGGGTTGGGGGGGTGGGGGGGCTTAGGAGGGTAGGCGGGGTGGGCGGTGAGGGGGGGGGGGGTGGTGGGGGTGTGTCGTGGGGGGGCAAGGGTGGTTTAGCAAGGTAGGGGGCGAGGGTGGGTGGGGGGCAAGGGGGGTGACGGTGGGTTGGGGGGAAGGGTGGGTGGCGCGATGGGATGTGAGGGGGCGAGGGTGGGTTGGCGGGGTGGGGGGCGACGAGCGTGGGTGGGGGTTGAGGGGGGACGAGCATGAGTAGGGCGTTGAGGGGGGACGACGTGGGGGTGGGGGGAGAGGGTGGGTGAGGTGAGGGTGGGGTGACGGGGCATAGGGGGCGAGGGTGGGTTGGCATGGTGGGGGGGCGAGAGGGAGTGGGGGGGGACCGGGGGGGCGGGGGAAGAGGAGAGAGAGAGGGAGAGGAGAAAGAGAGGGAAGGGGAGCTTACCGATGGGAAAGAGGCAACAACAATGGCTTTTGGTGGTGGAGTGAGAGCTTAAGAGAGAGAGTCCTTTTAGAGAGAGAGGGAGTTGTGGATTCAAAATGTGGGGGGGTGCGAATTTTCAAAATTTAAAGAGAAATTACATCGTACACGATGGTTTATAGAAAGACCGTCTTGTAATGCTAAGAAAAAAAAAATTTTGAGCAACATTCTATGACAATTTATACAAAAATTGTCGTGTAACTTGTGAAAAAAAAAAATTTGTTTCCTAGCTTTACACCATGTTTTAAGCATTACATGATGGTTTATACAAAAGCTGTCGTGTAAGCTGTAAAAAAAAAAAAATTCCAAGCATTACATGACTGTTTATATAGAAACCATTGTGTAAAAAAAAAATCTATACACGATGGTTTTTGTATAAACCATCGTGTAAGTTTAAAAACCCAGCTTTACACGATGGTTTTTACAAAAACCATTATGTAAGCTACACAAAAGTTTTTTTTCCCAACTTTACGCGACGGTTTTTGTATAAATTATCGTGTAAGATGTTGGACAAAAATTTATTCCCAGCATTACATGATGGTTTGTTTATAAATTGTCGTGTAATACTGGGAAAAAAAATTTTTCCTAACATTTCACGATTGTTTATACAAAAACCATTGTAAAAAAATGGTCCAAATTATCACTTTTATATGTTTTTCTCTTCTGCCTAGGGTGGCCAACCCGTGTGTTCAGCATCTAATGGCCTAGAATGTACACTTTTTTGTTGCTTTCATCACAAACATAACTATAAATAAATATCCCAAACCCTTCAAAAAAGATGAAAAATGAAACAGAGAAATATTTTAGAATAAATTAATATAAATTGGTTTATAGATACTCATTTTTCTCTTTTTTTTTCATTGGTTTCTCAATACATATCCATTCCACATCTTTAAGAAGCAAGTACAAAACATCATCTTCAAAATCATCTATCTCTTCAACCGGTGGCAATCTCTTTGTGAATGAAAGGATGTTTGTGCAATCCTCCGCAACTTCTTCACTGTTGATAACTATTCTTGGCTTCATCGGGACGACTAGAGACAACTCCATGTCTTGAGGATCCGTAGTATAAAAAACTTGGATTGCTTGTGATGCCATAATGAAGGGATTATTCTTGTATCCCAATATTCTAAAGTCAACCGCTGTGATGCCATCATTATCATTCTTAACATAGTTATTGTCGGCCTACTTGCACTTAAAAAGTGCTATGCACAATCCCCCATAATCAAGTTCCCAAATATCTTCAATGAAACCAAAGTAGTTCATGGTCCTATATATCGGATTCTTGTCCTTGGCAGAGACAATATGCATAGCCTCAGCATGGAGAGTCACATCGCTATTTTGGATAGGATGCTTCTCATCTCTTTTGTGAGTCTAAAAAGTGTAACCATTTATAGAATATGATGTATACCTTGTAACTACCAACGACGATCCTTTAACTAGGTTCTTCAAGTCCTGTGACATGCCTCCATCTTGTGATGTGGAGCACTTGCCATAGATGTGTGCTCTAATTCACAACCGAAATGTCCGGTTGTGTTCATCTTGCAACCACTTCTCATTTCTTACTCTTTTTGGGTATGCTTTTTTTAATTCGTTCATGTGCACCTCAATGAAAGGCTCCACTTCATTAGCATTGTGCAAGACATAAAGACAAGATTGCTCCCACTCCTCTCGATTTATTGATGAAGGATTGTCAATAGATAGTCCCCTAGCCTTAATGTTTATAGTCTTTGGCACCCCAATTGCGTCCGTGTTAGATAGGTACTCCGAGCAAAATTTCAACCGATTCCTCAGCTATGTAACTTTCTACAATACATCTCTTCGGCCTATTTCGATTCTTTACATAGCCCTTCAAAACCTTCATATATCTTTTAGATGGGGACAACCTTCATATGTCTTTCAAATGGGTACATCCATCTCAAATAATTGGTCTGCATAACTTAACTTCACGTACTAAGTGGACCATTAGATGAATCATGACATCAAAAAATGCCAGTGGAAAATACTTCTCAAGCATGCATAAGGTTTGCACCAACTCCGATTGTAGTGAATCTAGCATAAGTGGAGCAATTACCTTGAAGCATATTGAATTGAAGAACGAGAACAACTTGGTAATTGCAAATCTTACATCCTTTGTTAGAATTCCCTATAGAGCAAGTGATAGTAATTGCTACATCAACACATGACAATTGTGTGTTTTCATGCCAATAAGTTTCAAATCCTTCATCGGTACAAACTTTTTAAAGTTTGAAGAAAACCCATCTGGCACTTTCAATGAAGCAAGCCATTCACAAAGCTTTCTCTTTTCTGCTCTTGATAACGTGTGCTTCGTCGGAGGTAAGTAAGTGTGCTTCCTACTTTTCTCGGGAAACAAATTAGGCCTAATCTCCATTTCCATGGGATCCAACCGAGCTTTTTCACCATCCTTAGTCTTGCCTAGAATGTCAAGCAAGGTGCCGACTATGGATTCACAAATGTTTTTCTCAATATGCATAACGTCCAAGCAATAATGAACAAAAAGTGTCTTCCAGTATGGAAGATAAAAAAAGATTGATCTTTTTTTCCATGGTCTATCAATTGGCAGCTCGTTTTTACCTCGCTTTCTCTTCCCGAATACGACTCTTATATCTTTTACCATTTCATATATTTGTTCACCCATCAAAGGACAAGGAGGGTCTCTTTCTTCGCTGTTGCCATCAAAAGCTTTCTTTTGTTTGCGGTAACGATGATCTCTTAGCAACGATCTTCTACGACCAAGAACAACGGTTTTCTTACCATTCTTCAACCATTTGAGAGACGTTTTCGCCATGCAAATAGGAAAACCAATAGAACTCTCCACCGAATAACCAGATAAATTGCCATATACGAGGAATTCGTTAATGGTCCATATTAACATTGCATGGAGTGTGAACGTCTCTTCTAGGTAAGCATCTCTAACTTTGACTCTATTTTCCCATAAGTTTTTTAGGTCATCAATTAATGGTGCCAAGTATACATCAATGTCATTACCTTGCTGGCGAGGACCCAAAATCAATAAAGACAACATTAAAAACTTCCGCTTCATGCACATCTTTGAAGGGAGATTGTAGCTAACAAGTATTGTGGGCCAAGTGCTATGCCTATTACTCATGTTACCATATGGGTTCATTGCATTTGTTGATAAAGCAAAATGTATATTTCTTGGATCTGCACTAAAATCAGGATGATAGGTTACAAAAGTCTTCCATTATGGTGAATCTGTCAGGTGTCCAAGCATACCGTTGTCGACCCATTTGCCATGATGCCATGTCAAATTCTTGGCATGTTTTGGGTTTCTAAATAAATGCCTCAAATATGGTACCGATGGAATGTACTATAACACTTTCTTTGGCACTCCATTCTTACTGTCTTTTAGCTCCTTTCCTTCCTTCCACTTTGCTTGTTTACAAACCGGACAATAATTCTCGTCTTCATACTCATTCCTATAAAGAACACAATCATTTTCACAAGCATGAATTTTCTCATAATCCATTCCAAAAGCGCTCAAAGTCTTTTTAGCCTCATACATACTAATTAGTAATTTATTACCCTATGGTAGAAGCCTTCCTAAATATTCCAAAAGCTTTGTGCAACTAGAATTTGACCACCCACCCGATGCTTTCAAATTCCATAATCCAACTAAAGCGAACAATTTGGTGAAATTGGTACACCCCTTATACACGGGTGTCTTGGCATCATTCATCATTGTCTCAAATACATCTGGATGGTGCACAAAGTGTTCTTCCAAATCATTGACCATGTCAACCATATTGTCGAAATCATCTATATTATCCTTCACAATAGATTCCTTTTCTTTACTTACTAAAGTTGGATTGAAATTAAACTCGCCATAAAAATGCCATGTTTGATATCTACTTATAATTCCATTTTGAAAAAATATCCTTTAACAATTGGAATTGGATGCAATCTATGGTTTCCACATCGAACATCACCATTGGCATGACTTTTGGCAAGATCCAAGAACTCTTCCACACCATTCACATATTCTCTAGACAATCGAAAATCTCACATCTATTTCCTATCTATTTTGCAAGTCCTACATCAAAATAATAAATAACAAACATTCAATTAAAATTAATTTCACAAATTATATACATATATACCTACGATATATATTCTAATTAATCATAAAACAAAAACGTCACCCATCATAAAACAATTACACATACCCATTATAAAACAAATAATTCATACCCATGATCCACAACACAATAATCACAAAATAAACAATAAAATCAATGACAACTTATCAATTTTGGATTAATTAAACAACAAAATCAACAACAATTTATCAATTTCTAACAAAAAACTTACAATTTGGAATGAGATTAAGGAGTGTAGAGGCGAAAGCGACGGGGGCAGCTGTTTTAGAGGGGTCTATGTTCGTTTTTGAGAGTTGAGTTTCTAATTTAAGTCTAATTATAGAGGTGGGAAAATGGGTTTTAAGTGAGCTACCACTACAGTTTTTCTACCATGATGGTTTTTCTAAAAAACCGTCGTGGTATGTGTAGGCTACCATGATGGTTTTTTAAAAAACCTTTTTAAAAAACCGTCGTGGTAGCCCCCGCACATACTATGATGGTTTTTGCCTTCGCAGGTAAAACTCATCATGTTTTTTCCCTTATCACGACGGTTTTTGAGAAACAATCGTTAAATAAAGGTCGTATAATCTATAATTTGTTGTAGTGATTTAGAATTCCATGATTCTAAATTAATTAATTAACCCAATAATTCTACTTGTCTAAATAGTGTTTCAAGGGTGGCGAGGGATTAATAGACCCATAATTCAAGCTTCAATAAAACTAATAGATTGATCAAACTCTTTAATTAATATATTACTTTTTTATTAATTTCAATGTAACTCTACTAAATACTTTGAATTGCGTCTTGAAATTATAGATATATAATTAATCATATTTTAGAGTTGTCCATTTGATATAGTCATTATATATAAGTTGATTCTTCATAAATAATTCATAGTTAGATATAGGTGAAATCCGTTAACCTCTCTAACTACTTCTTTATCCTTGAGTGCCATTGATTTTCTAATGAATAATAAATTTATGAACTTGAACCCGAATTAAGCGATTAATATTATTCAAGACTCGAGTCAATACTCAACAACATTGTTTATATGCTTCTCGTTAGAGAAGGAATAAATTCCATCTTGTAATATTAACACTCTTGCTGCTTACTTTATTATGCCTTTTAAATACAAGGGATAGGATTAGATTTTCGTATCCATACCGAGTAAATCAAAAGTAATTCCATAAATAGGAGTCTACTAAAAACTCGGGATTAAGATCGTCTTATGTACGAACATCGGCTGATATGATTAGAACTTGCTATATTTGATGAAAATTATTACCTGTTTGTATCAAACCATGTCCCAATTACATACTTGATGGGGGAAAAAAGGTGACCTCTGGAATGGTTGGCATAGGCAAAATGGTGTCTCGTGTAGACTAGGCAAAATGGCATCTTGTGTAGACTGGGGGGTGTCTGATGCATAGGTGGCTACGACTGAAATAGGTTCAATCAAATGGTACAACTTCTAATACGATGGTAGGTTCTGATCAAGACCATTCTTGTGGGAACTTCACCCCTGCTCTCAACTTGGAACCTCACCCAATGGGAAGCCCTACCCAACATAGAGACCAAAATCCAAAATTCGCCTGAGGCGATCAACACTTCCTAAGGATGTCGATCTATGGCTAACGTATCTCAATAACATTTGTGGTCGCAAATGGAATCTCACGAAAGTAATGACAAAGTCCATTCCAAAGATTCATGAGTTGGTTTCTAGATTGTCTCATTACGCTGCACATCCCGAACAATCAAGGGGACTAATGTTGATACCTCTTTTTTTTTTCTTTTTTTTTTTTACATAAGCCCAACCTATATCCCACGATATGGCCCAAGGTAAGCTATGTGGACCCAAGCCACGAGACAGGGCACTTAAGTAGGCCATGGTCTGGAAGGCCAAGGAATATGAACGGACCATTTTATTTAGTCTAATTAGACTTTCAACCTACTTGGGAGTTTTTGAGTCTAATTAGAGTTAAAATAAAATAGGTATGGAGGAAATTAAAGTAAAACAAGATAAAAAAAAGCCCATTTAAAAGTCTTAGCCCAATGCTAGAAAAGGCCTAATTGGCCCACCTGACGTGTTAACACATCAACCCACTTACTTATTGGGATTGGTGTGTTTATAATGTAGTGTAAATTTCATTGGGATATTATAAGATTTAAAATAGCAAAAATACCAAAAACAACATACTGTTTTTACCCTTTATTATGAAAATGCCTAAAACAATCATTGTGTTTTCAAAATCATACATAAAATACCCCCTAAAGTGGTCAAACTTTTTAAAAAACAAAAATTACCCTTCCTCATTTTTACTAAATACAATTTAAAACATTATTAAATCAAAATATTAAATAAAATCAATCTTAAAAAGTAAAAAAAAAAACTAAAAAATAATTGAAGTATTTGCTTAATTGAAATATTTTTTTGAACATTATAAATTGCTTTTTCTTTAATTTTTAATTCTATTCATATTTAAAATAACATTTAATATATACTGGTAAAGATAATCTTGATATTTTCAACCAAAAAAAAATTAATTACTTTAGGGGAATTTTTGTAACACCTAAGCATTTTTAGTACATTAAAAATGCAATAATTTAAGGATTACTATTTAATCGAATTCTTATGATAAGGTCTATAAAGGCAAAAAAATAGGATTTTAAAGGTAACAATCATGCATAATCTTATATGAGAAAGGAAGGATGTGAAAATAAGTTGGAAAGCTTAATTATTGCAAAATATATTGCAACAAATATTAAGACAAAAATGCAGTTTAAGAAAAATACTATATAATAATATGAACAATTATACAGTATTAGAATAATGCAATGTAAGGAAGTATACTGATAAGGTTATGCAGTATGCAAATTATACTGTAAAAGTAATACAGTATACGAATTAGACTATTTAAGTTAAAACAGTATGTGAATAATATTGTTTAGAGAATATGGATGAATAAGGAATACTATAGCAGTATAGAGAATGTACCAATAATATAAGAAAAATACTGTCATTATAAATTTAGACTGTATAAAATTAGATAATATTGGAATACATTATGTGATGGATGAAAATAAATATGGGAGGTTGTGGGACCTCATGAATTGTATGGAAAGGAATACCGACAGTATAAGAAGAATACTGTTACTATAAACTTGGATTGTGTAAATAAAAAGCGGACACTTTGAAGAATTTGATTGGACTACCACATCACCTAATGTGTTCCAATCCTTAAAGGCCACCTTAGGTAAGTATGATTAAGTGGTGACTCACTACTTTAACTCAAATGAGGTAAGCTTCCATAAAAGCTTAGGAAAACCATTTTTTTCTTCATTTTCCCCCATCATCCATGGCTACCTTGGTCCCCTTTCTCTTGAAAATTTTCTCAAGCAAACTTTTCACAAGGTTTCACTTTCAAGCAAGTTTCAAGTTCAAGTTCAAGGTTTTTTAGACCTTAAGTGGATTCTAGTCAAGGGAATTTGGAAGCTCACAAGTGCTAAAAGGTGGGGACAAACACTTGGGAATAATTAGGTAATATCCTAACCTTACAAGTTATGCTAAAGTTTGTATTCTCTTATGTATGCCAAGTATTTGATGAAATGTTTTGATTTATGATATGTAAATGGACATTATGGCATGATTGATTTATGCTTTATGATGATGGAGATGATGAAAGAAAGAAAGAAAGTAGGGATTTTGCATTTGAAAATGGAAAATTGATAAAATTGCAAAGTTTAGCTAGTTAGAAAGGTATGGAAATTGTCAACACGGTGAGAGAAAAAACTTTTGTGAAATTCCAAAAGGACTAAATTGTAAAGTTTTATGAAAGGTCAACAGATTTGAAAATCAATTAAAAAGTCCACTTTAACGATGGAATTTCAAGAAAGTAAAAACACCAAAGTTGTAGAACGCATCAAATCTATTAGGACAACATGGATAGCTTTCTAAAATTCTGCTCGGTTTAGGAGCTATGAATTTTACAAAATTTTGGGCACATAATTTCAAGAAATGAAAATGTTATGAAAAGTTTAGAATTCGACCAAGGAGCTTTTGTAAGTTTTGTTCCTTGCAAAAAACTGAACTTTATGGTATGAATTGGTCGCTTTTGGTTTTGAGGGAAAAAATCAAAATATATTGTATTTCAGGCCAAAACTGTAAAATTGTGTGAAAACTGGGTTTTCACTAAGGAACGTTGGTTTCCTACACTGTTGTAGGTAGTAAGTATCATATATGTTAAGTTTTAAAGAAATTAAATTTTAGTCAAAGAAATAATGAAAGAAAAATGTCAAGGGCAAAATGGTCATTTTGTAAAAAAGGCCAAAACAAACCTGAAATGCCTGATATCGAAAAGCACCCTTGTGGGAATTTTTTTGTAATATATACGTAATAGAACAGTAAAGTTAACCAATGAGTTCTATAAAGTTACGAAGTTGACGAAAAACCCGTTAGGAGTAAAATCGTCATTTTTAAGGAAACAGCTAAAACGGAGTCAAAAACTCCAATTTAGCATAACGTTCTTAGATAAAAAATGTTTCGTAATATGTTCGGTAATGAAACCATCATGTGAGATGAGAGATTTAATAAGGGATGTTTAAGTAAATGAGAGGTAACCTGATAGGTTACAAAGTTAAGTAAAGACAGAGGTAACCTGATGGGTTACAAAGCTAAGTAAAAAGAGTGATAACCCAATAGGTTATGGAGTTAAGTAAAAGGTACAGTAACCTGGTGAGTTACAAAGTTAAAAGCAATGGGGTACGAAGTAAAGAGAAAGGTAAACTGATAGTATACCAAGTTATGAAAAAAGGAATGAATGTTTAATATTTACGTTTTATTTCCAATCAAGTAGATTGATAAAAAGAAAGTTAATTAATGAGTTGACTGTCATTTGACCAAGACACAGAGGCCGACTAATGAAAAAAAAAAGGAATGAGAAAGGAACAGAATAGAGAACGCTAGAACGTAGTTTAGGTAAGTTCAAACCTCACCTACAACATGAAGTAAATGGTTTTCAAATGCTTATTTATGTTTGCAAATGTGTTTGCCATTTTTATACAAATTGTTTTTAAAGAATGTTTGCATTTGTTATGCAAAAGGTTTTAAAGTTTAAATCCAGATTTGCAATGTATTTGCAACTATTATGTTTAAAGCATGATTGCATTTAATATGCATAAAGTTTTAAAGATTAAGCAAAAGTTTCCAATGCATTTGCAATAACTATGTTTAAAGTATGTTTTGCATTATGTCAATGCATAATGTTTTACAATTTAAGTTATAAGTTTATTATTGCATTTGTTATACAATAAATTTTAAAGAGAACAATTACGATTTGCAAATGTCATTGCATATAATGTGTTAGCATTTGCAAAGCTCATTAACGTTAAAAGAAGGAAAAGTAAAGACGAGAAGAGAAAGTGTCATACCAGCCTTCTTGTTGTGAGCTAATGAAAGCAAAGTTAAAGTCTGACCTCCTAAATGTGAGGTACATGACCTTGATATTCGATGGTCTCAAGTCTTCCACAAGGGATGTTGAAAAAATAGTACGTAGCGGAATTTTAAAATTTTTATATCAGAGTATTTTCCAAAATACAAGTTTGACACGCTATATGCATAAATTAACTAGATCTTACTAACCTTTGAGTGCCGAAGAACTCCCACAATCGGTTAAGAGAAGTAACGTTCTAGAAGAGTCTCAACCAACTGATCTTCTTTGCTATTCTTTATCCACGATTGGAGTAAGTATCGGCTCACACATACAACTCTTTCTCCAGGTGACTCTCCTTCCAACCATTTGAGAGAACCCAAAGCTAGTGTTCCTAATTTGTGAACAAGAGCTCTTAGGGAGTTTTAGATTCTCACAAGTAGAGTATCACTCTTAATCTCTTAATTGATCTAAATAATAATGAGACTCACTCCCTTTATATAGAGGTTAGGTCTAAGAGTCAGTCCTTATCAGATAATGCCTCAAAATTCAAATCAGAATCAAATTTGGATCAATATCTGATGAAATCCGCATGAAAACGTGTGATTTTTTTATCATGCATAGGCATGTTGAACTTGCCCCATCGGTGGGCCGAACTTAAAGATCGGCATGCCGAACAATCGATAAAAAATGTCAGTGAATTTTTTATTTTCCACCCGAGATTCTATAGGATAAAGTCTCAATTTCAATTTAAATAACCCAATAGAGAAGGTATCTAATTAAAACAACTTTATATAGATAATCTCTAAGAAAATAAATGAATTCCGAATAATTCTACAAGTTTATCTTGATTTAATTTATTCAAAATTAAATCAACTGATAAACAGACAAGAATTATCCGATCCCAATAATTCAACTAGTTTATCTTGAATTAATTTTGTCACAAAATTAATTCAACCGATAAACAGACATGAATTATTGGATTCTTTCAAATTTCAACCAATCTAATAAATTTGACATAAGTCACCAATTATTGAAAAAGCACGTCGTATCGTTATAGGATTTTATGAGCTGGCAAAGGAGACCAAATGGACCTATATAGTTCAAGCTCTCGATAATTATGAAACTCAATATCCCAGATATACATTTCATAATTATCAACTCCACTGCTACTCTACTAAAAGCTTGGAGCTACACTCTCGAGCCATATAGAATTATGAAGCCTGTATAGCTAAGTCTTCATGACATATCATAGTATATCGTATCCCCATAGGATTATCCATAACTGCCTTAAAGACAAGTTTTGTCTTACCTTCCTGATTATTTTTATCTTACATTCCATTACCTCACCATGGAAAAACTTACCATCCAAAGACAATATACCATTTGGTTACACCTATGTATTCAAATGGTTGAGCGCTCCAATTTTCCAATTATAGGATAACGCATATAAGAGGATGTCACTACTCCTAGAGCGGAGCTATGGATTCCATATCTATGAATAATAGGTCTACGCTATCAAGAGTCATGCCTCCAACATACCGGCATGCATACCACTATTAAAATATGGGTGTCACCCTTTGGTACATCAAAAGACATAAGTCAAGACAATGGGCCTACTATTCATTTCAGGATTAAGATACAATACAAATGATTGTCTAAAGTGAATTGATTTGCTGAGACAAAATTTTTAATCCAAATCAATTCACTTTATATCCCGATCTAGCACATCGTCACCTATGACAATGTGCTAATGTTTCTATTTATGGAGCCACCTCCAATGGCCAAGAGAGACCATCTTCTAAGAGGGATATAGACAACATAACAATCTTTACATGAATAAAGTGCCCAACTTTATTCCCTCGATTGTGGATCTTACGTTTTAGACCATCACCTTAAGAATCATGTCTTCCGTATAATATGTCCATCATATGCCCAATTCTTAAAGGTTTAGACCGACAGTCTTAGACTATTGTTTGCTTAACATACATTCAACAAATATGAACATAAAGAGAACAAGATTTGGTATATTAAATAATAAATAAATTCTTTATTGATAAAAATGTCTCCAAAAACATATTACTTTTTTACTCCTTAAGGCATACATGTCTAACAATCTCCCACATATCTCTCGAAGACTCTCCCAGTAAGTGTTTTCGTGAATGGATTAGCTAAATTGTCCTCTAACGTGATTTTGCACACTGTGACATGCCCACCCTCGACAAAGTCCTTTATCTCATGATACTTCCGATCAATATGTTTATTCTTCTTGTGAAATCTTAGTTCCTTAGCATTAGCTCCTGCCACATTGTTATCACAGTATAGTGATACCGCCTTATCCATACTAGAACTACCTTAAGATCCTAAAGGAACTTGCAGAGCGACACTGCTTCTTTTGAAGCGTCACTAGCTGCCACATACTTGGCCTCCATCGTTGAATTCGAAGTGCAATCTTGCTTCACACTTCTCCAATAGATGGAACTGCTGCCCAGAGTAAACATAAACCCTGAAGTCGATCTTCTTAAATCCAGACAGGATTGAAAATCTGAGTCAATATATCATAGAGGAGTTAAGTCCTCACCCGAATACACAAGCATAAACCCTCGAGTCCTTCTCAGATACTTGAAAATATGCTTAACCGCAACCCATTAGTTCGGTCCTGGATCCGCCTGAAATCGACTTACAATCCCGACTGCATAACAAATATCCAGTCATGTGCAAAACATGGCATACATAAGACTACCCACTACCGAAGCATAAGACACCTTCTTTATGTATTCTCTTTCTTCCGTAGACTTTGGAGAGACTTTCTTAGAAAGAGTAATTCTAGACCTGGATGGTTGCCCACCTTTCTTAGAATCCTGCATTGCAAACCTCTTGAAAATTTTATTTACGTAGCCGGCCTGAGATAAAGCTATCATTTTGTTCTTCCTATCCCGAAAGATCTAGATACCGAGAACAAAATTAGCCTCACCCAAGTCCTTTATGTAAAACTGCTTGGTCAACCATAATTTGACTGATGACAATGCCCCAATGTCATTGCCCATCAGCAGAATATTATCTGCATAGAGCAATAGAAAAACTACCTTTCCATCCTTAATGTGTTTGTAAATACATGGCTCATTCACATTTTGTGAGAACCTATAAGTTTTTATCTCCTAATCAAATCTTATGTTCCAAGAACGGGAAGCCTGCTTAAGTCCATAAATTGACTTTTACAGCTTACAAACCTTACCCTCTTGACCTTTGACCTTGAACCTGTCTAGTTGTTCCATATCAATGGACTCATCAAGATAGCCGTTCAGAAAAGCTGTCTTGACATCCATCTGCCAAATTTTATAGTTGAGAGCGGCAGCTATGGACAAGAGAATCTGGATGGACTTAAGCATGGTTATAGGCAAAAAGGTTTCCTCGTAATTGATTTCTTCCTTTTGCGTGTAACCCTTAGCTACCAGTCTAGCCTTAAAGGTTTCGACTTTTCCATCCACACCTCTTTTCCTCTTGTAGATCCACTTACACCCTATGGGTTTTACCCCTTAGGAAAGATCCATAAGCTCCCAAACCTAATTAGTCTCCATAGACTTCATCTCTATGTTCAAGGCCTCTATCCAGAGTTTCAAATCAACATCCTCCATAGCCTCTACGTAATTATAAGGATCCCTGTCATGTTCATCTTGTCAGCCAAGAAGGCCTCACTAGTGAACATATATCTCTCGGGTTGATGCCAATCCTCCCACTACGTCAAAGCCCCATAGGCTGTTGTTCAAGTTCATTTGGTCTTTCTACATTGATCGAAACAGTTTCATTCAGAACCTCAGAGTGATTGGACCACTCCTTAACTCCTTAAGTACCACTTTGCTTTGAGGCTTAAAGTCATCCATGTAACTCTCCTGAAGGAAAGTTGCATTAGTTGAAACCATGACTTTATTTTCTCTTAGGTTATAGAAATAACCCCTTTTAGTCCCTTTTGGATATCCTACAAACACGCAAAGTTCTGAATGTGCTTCCAACTTATTCGCATCCTTAAACAGGACATCAGCCGAACATCCCTATATGCGAATATGGTTTAAGGATGTCTTCATGCCCGTCCACAACTCATGAGGAGTTTTAGGGACCGATTTTGAAAGCACATTGTTCAAAAGATGACATGTGGTTTGTAGTGCATATCCCCAAAAGGATAAAGGCAATGATGAATAACTCATCATGGACCTTACCATGTCTAATAAAGTCCTATTTCTTCTCTTCGCTGCGCCATTCTGCTGTGGAGTGCCCGACGCTGTCAAATGGGATAAAATTCTATTCTCCAATAAGTGTCCCAAAAACTCATCAAAAAGGTATTCTTTACCTTGATCGGATCGAAGTGTCTTTATGGGTTTACCTAATTGCTTTTTCACTTCAACCTGAAACTCCCTGAACTTGTCAAAAGTTTCGCTTTTGTGGTGCATCAGGTACACATACCCATATCTTGAGTAATTGTCAATAAAAGTGACGAAGTACTCATACTCTCCTCGTGCCTGGATGTTCATTGGTCCGTAAACATCACTATGCACAAGTTCTAGAACCCCTTCGGCCCTATTGCCCTTAGATCCTAATGGTCTTTTGGTTATTTTAACCTCCAAACAAGATTCACATTGAGGGATAGATTCCACCTTTAAGTGACTTAAAACTCCATTCCTTACTAGCCTTTGAATCCTATTCAGGTTATTATGACCAAGGCACAAATGCCAAAGATATGTCTTATCAGAGTGAGAAGTTTTAAGTCTTTTAGAGTTATTATTATTTACCTCAGCATTAAGTAGTAAGTCCATCTTAGGTTTGATAAAATAGAGATTATTTTGCATCCATCCAGAACAGATAAAAGATTTGTTTTTACGAATCACTACTTTATTATTAAAAGAAACTAAATGAGTCTTTAAATAAAAAAGCTACAGAAATTAAATTCCTTCTAAATTTAAGAACATAAAAACAATCTCTCAAAATTAAATTCCTATAATTATCAAAATAAAGATGGATGTCTCCTACTGCTTCCGCTATGACCAAGGATCCATCGACCATCCAAAGCGTGAAGTCTTCATGAAGTAGACTTCTCATTTCTTTGAACTCTTTTAGAGAAATACAAACATGATTAGTTGCATCGGAATCTATGACCCAAATGTCACTAGATTCCTCAACTAAACAAGTTTCTAAATACAAAAGATCGTACCCACCTCCTTTGGAAGGGAAGTCCTTGCAATACCTCTTGATGTGCCCGACCTTCCCATTCTTGGTCTGTTGCTTTTTTCCATTCTCTGAGTTGGGATTGGAACCAAAAGCAATCGCCAAATTTGCCTCTCCACCCGCAAGTGACTCCCTGATCAGCAGTTCAAACTCCTGTAACTATTTCATTAATTCTGCTAAGGTCATATCCCGCCTATTGCTCAAATTAAAAGTAGCTCTAAACGAAATAAATTCCTTTGATAGAGTCTTAAAGATCATAGTCATTTGAGTTTTAGCATTGATGTCGGCTCCATTGGTTTTTGCCTCAACAAGGTAACCTATGACCAACATCATGTGCTCCTTTATAGATGTCCCCGGCCTCTGCTTATAGTTCAAGAGTTTCTAAAGCACCCCTTGCTGCTTTGTTAAGGCTTGGCCACCAAACATGTCTTCTAGATTGTCCAAGATCTGCTTAGCAGTCTCATAATCTTCATGTTGAGCCTGCAACACATTATTCATGCTAGCCATAATATAGCAGCGGGCCTAATCGTTTCCATCTTTCTAGCGATCATACGCTTGGAATTGCTCATTAATGGAGTCTCCCGTAGGCTCAGGAGGACAAGGGGTTGTCAGCACAAATTTTATTTTCTCAAAGAAGAGGACGATATCCAGGTTCCATTTCTAATCATTATAATTCTCTCCAGTTACTTGGATTTTGTCAAGTATCAAAGATAAAGCATTTGTAGACATTTTTAATTTATAGTAAAGAATCATATACCAAACATAAGCAAACACATCATAATAATTTAGTAAGATAACACAATCATACAAATGTGTTTATGTGTCAAAACCTTAAAAATATCACAGCCTTACAACGATAATTCCTAACTCAGAATTCAACATGCTCCTAGGGGAGTCATGCCAAATTCAATCAGGAACACGGATCCCATCCTATTAATATATGCCATCTAGGACCCGTATGATCCAACATATATTAATAATTGTTTCTTTGGCCATTAATTTTATTAACAAAGCTCCTAGGGAAGGTTAATAATAAAATTAATATGAGTGTACAACCATCGTTTTAATATTTCATCCACGATTTATAATCACCACCTAAGGGTGTGCAACCATAAATCATGCTAAAATACCTTATCCACTCGAAGATCCAATCTAGTACATGATAGAAATCCCTTCCTAGGGGTCAGGACCACCATGTTCTCTATCGACCAACGATGGAGGCCTTAGGTCCTCTCTTCGAAAACCTTCTCCCACTCAATCTTTTGAAATCAAGGTTTTATTTTAAAAACATGCATGAACAATTTTAAAATGAGCGGCACTCCCTATTCTATATGACATGTTATCAATATACATGGCAAATCATATTATAATACAGACAAGCAAAGCAATCAAGCAAAGCTACACGCAAAATAATAAATGACCGTTATATTATGGTTCTACCCTAGAGAATAGAAAATAAAGATTACAAGAGAATAATCAAAACATTTTATCGATTCTTCATCCTTGAATCTCCAAGCTGTATCCTTCTTCATGTAATGCCCATCTTCAAGACTTCAATCCCTCATAGATCGAATATCTATATTTTTGGTCATATCCAAATTTAATGTTTCTCATAATTGTCCCAAAAAGAAAATTAAAACTGCACCTTTTCTAGAAAAATTTCTAGCTCCCTGTTGGTAAGCTGATCTGTGTGATCGGCCTGCCGGTCATGACCCATCGGCCTGTCGATCTTTTCAGGTTGTCCTGCTGATACATGACAATTTGACCTGCCGAACTAAAATTTCAACCTGAGGCTAGAGCCACCTGATTTCTATGCCTCTGACGGCCTGTCGAACCTCACGTTTGGCCTGCCAATCTACGACCATTGGCCTTGCGAACTAAAGGGTTCGGCATGCCGACAGAGCAAAAATCATCCTTTTCATAAAATACAATTTTTTAATGCAATTTATCAATTTTATTTTTAACAATTCAAAAACATAAAATTAGAGACTCAGGAAATACCTAGGAACGCTAACCTCCATCTTCTAGATCCGTCTTCTCTGAATAATTATTTAATTACAAAATTTTTACAAATTTAAAATTAAATAATAATTCCTAGACGGAGATAATAGTCCGCCATCTAATTACATGAAAAACTTAGATACATATTCTAGCCTCTAAGGAACCATAACCAGCATAAATTAATTAATTAATAAATAATTAAATAACAGTTTAATCAACCATAATTAATTAATAAACATTCACCATATAATTCATAACAACATAAAATTATATAGAAACCTAGAGTGCCAACTCTCTATAAAATTAAATTCAAGCATATGAGAGATCAAGATCACATAATTTATACATATAGCATGATCATAAACTTGTAAATTTATGTAAAAACCATGTCTCTGATACCAATTGTTGGAAAAATAGTACGTAGCAAAATAATAAAATTTTTATATCAGAGTATTTTTTAAAACACAAGTTTGACAAGCTATAAGCATAAATTAACTAGATCTTACTAACCTTTGAATGCCGAAAAACTCCCGCAATCTATGAAGAGAAATAACGTTCCAGAAGAGCCTCAACCAACTGGTCTTCTTTGCTATTCTCTATCCATGATTGGAGTGAGTGTGAGCTTACACGTACAGTTCTTCCTCCAGGCGACTCTCTTTCCAACCAATTGAGAGAACCCAAAGCTAATATTCTTGATTTGTGAACAAGAGTTCTCAGAGAGTTTTCAGATTCTCACCAGTAGAGTATCACTCTTAATCTCTCAATTGATCTAAATAATAATAAGACTTACTCCCTTTATATAGAGGTTAGGTCTAGGAGTCAGTTCTTATCAGATAATGCCTCAAATTCGAATAAGAATAAAATTTAGATCAATATCTAATGAAATCCGCGTGAAAACTCATGATTTTTTTATCATGCATAGGCAGGCCGAACTTGCCCCATCAGCAGGCCGAACTTGAAGATCGGCATGCCAAACTTGAAGATCGGCATGCCGAACTGCCGATAAGAAATCTCAACAAATCATTTCTTTTTCACCTAAGATTCTATAGGATAAAGTCTTAGTTTCAATTCAAATAATCCAATAGAAAAGTTATCTGATTAAAACAACTTTATCTAGATAATCTCTAGGAAAATAAATGAATTCTTAATAATTCTACAAGTTTATCTTGATCTAATTTATCCAAAAATTAAATCAACCAATAAACAGACAAGAATTATCCAATCCTAATAATTCAACAAGTTTGTCTTGAATCAATTTTATCACAAAATTAATTCAACCGATAAATAGACATGAATTATCTGATTCTTCCAAATTTTAACCAATCTGATAAATCTGACATAAGTCACCAATTATTGGAAAAGCATGCCGTATCGTTACAGGATTTTGTGAGCTAACAAATGGGACCAAACGGACCTATATAGTTCAAGCTCTTGATAATTATGAAACTCAATATCTTAGATATACATTTCATAATTATTAACTCCAACGCTACTCTATTAAAAGCTTGGAGCTGTACTCTCAAACTACATAGAATTACAAAGCCTATATAGTTAAGTCTGCATGACATATCATAATATATCGTATCCCTATAGGATTATCCATAATCGGCTTAAGGATAAGTTCTGTCTTACCTTTTCGATTATTTTTTATCTTACATTCTATTATCTCACCATGGGAAAACTTACCATCCAAAGACAGTATACCATTCGATTACACCTATGTATCTAAATGGTTGAGCGCTCCAGTTTTCCAATTACAAAACAACGAATATAAGATGATATCACTACTCCTAAAGATGAGCTATGGATTCTATATCTATGAATAACAAGTCTATGCTATCAAGAGTCATGCCTCCAACGTACCGACATGCATACCACTATTAAGATGTGGGTGTCACCTTTTGGTACATCAAAAGACACAAGTCAAGACAACGGGCCACTATTCATCTTAGGATTAAGATACAACACAAATGATTGTCTAAAGTTAACCAGATCTTACTAATCTTTGAATGCCGAAGAACTCCTGCAATCTGTAAAGAGAAGTAACGTTCCAGAAGAGCCTCAACCAACTAGTCTTCTTTGCTATTCTCTATCCACGATTGGAGTGAGTGTGGGCTCACACGTACAGTTCTTCCTCTAAGAGATTCTCCTTCCATCCAATTAAAAGGACCCAAAACTAATGTTCCTGATTTGTGAACAAGAGTTCTCAGAGAGTTTTCAGATTCTCACAAGTAGAGTATCACTCTTAATCTCTCAATTGATCTAAATAATAATAAGACTCACTCCCTTTATATAAAGGTTAGGTCTAGGAGTCAGTTCTTATCAGATAATGCCTCAAATTCGAATTAGAATCAAATTCAGATCAATATATGATGAAATCTGCGTGAAAACGCGTGATTTTTTTATCACGCATAGGCAGGCCGAACATGCCCCATCTGCAGGCCAAACTTGAAGATCAACATGTCGAACTGCCCATAAAAAATCTCAACGAATCTTTTATTTTCCACCCAAGATTCTATAGGATAGAGTCTCAGTTTTAATTCAAATAACCTAATAGAGAAGTTATCTAATTAAAACAACTCTATCTAGATAATCACTAGGAAAATAAATGAATTCTTAATAATTCTACAAGTTTATCTTGATTTAATTTATTCAAAATTAAATCAACTGATAAACAGACAAGAATTATCTGATCCCAATAATTCAACAAGTTTATCTTGAATTAATTTTGTGACAAAATTAATTCAATTGATAAACAGACATAAATTATTTGATTCTTTCGAATTTCAATCAATCTAATAAATCTGACATGAGGCACCAATTATTAGAAAAGCATGACGTATTGTTACAAGATTTTGTGAGCTAACAAATGGGACCAAATGGACCTGTATAGTTCAAGCTCCCAATAATGATGAAACCCAATATCTCAGATATACATTTCATAATTATCAACTCCAACGCTACTCCACTAAAAGCTTGGAGCTGTACTCTCGAACTATATAGAATTATAAAGCCTGTATAGCTAAATCTCTGTGACATATCATAGTGTATCGTATCCCTATAATATTATCCATAATTGGCTTAAGGACAAGTTTTGTCTTATCTTCCTTATTATTTTATCTTATGTTCCATTATCTCACCATAGAAAAACTTACCATCCAAAGACAGTATACTATTCGGCCACACCTATGTATCCAAATGGTTGAGCGCTCTAGATTTTCAATTATAGGATAACGCATATAAGAGGATATCACTACTCCTAAAGAGGAGCTATGGAATCCATATCTATGAATAACAGTTCTACGCTATCAAGAGTCATACCTCCAATGTACCAGCATGCATACTACTATTAAAATGTGGGTGTCACCTTTTGGTACATCAAAAGACACAAGTCAAGATAACAGGCCCATTATTCATTTCAAGATTAAGATACAATACAAATGATTGTCTAAAGTGAATTGATTTGCCAAGACAGAATTATTAATCTAAATCAATTCACTTTATGTCCCAATCCAACACATCATGACCTATGACAATGTGCTAATGTTTTTATTCATAGAGTTCACCTCCGATGGCCAAGACACACCATCTCTCAATAGGGATATAGACAACATAACAATCTTTACATGAATAAGGCGCCCAACTTTATTCCCTCGATTGCAGATCTTATGTTTTAGACTGTCACATTAAGAATCGTGTCTTCCGCATAATCAGTCCATCATATGCCCAATTCTTAAAGGTTTAGACCGACAGTCTCAGACTATTGTTTGCTTAACATACATTCAACAAATATGAACGTAAAGAGGACAAGATTTGGTATATTAAATAATAAATAAATTCTTTATTGATAAAATGTCTCTAAAAACATATTACATTTTGACTCATTAGGGCATACATGTCTAACAAGGGAAGCATCATGGTAATGATCTCACGATTAAAGATGTTAGTACGAACACTAAAGGTTATAAGATAAAGAAAGTTAAGGAACAAGGATAAAGGTTAAGAAAGAAATGAATGTTTAAGTTTCTAGATTGTTCATAAAATGCTCATAATTGAAGTTCATAATTGAGCATAATTGGAATCATGTATTATGAATTTGCTTGTATTCCTTATTATAAAGTAATTACGTTAAATGCTTATGAAAAACATTTTGAGAAATGTTTTATGTTAAGTGTTTATGAAAACATTTTCATGGTTACAAGAAAAGGTTTATAAATGACATTTTATGAAAAGCATTTTGAGGATTACTGCATCTTAAATGTTTAATGAAAAGCCTTTATAAAAAACATTTTAGAAATGTTTTATAAAAAATATTTTTGAAAAACATTTTAGAAATGTTTATGAAAAACGTTTTTAGAAATGTTTACGAAAAATGTTATAAGAGAATGGTTTTTATGCAAAAAGTTTTTAAAGTATGTTTAAATGCTCTGTGAGATTTTGTTTGAACTTACTAAGCGAAAGCTCATTAAAAGTTGTTTCATGTGTAGGTAGTTTTTTGGATGACCAATAGGACCCGTTAGAAGAGCTAGGTGCTGTAGAAAGCATATGCAAGGATTTGGGTATGGATACCACCACAGTTTGCTTCCGCTACACAAAGTAAAGGTTTTCCACTATTTAATATAATGTTTTCACAGTATTAAGAAAATCACAGTTTTAAGAAATATTTTCAAAGTTTTAAGATATATTTACGAAATATTTTATTTTCTTTTAAAGTTAAGTTTTAATCAATGATTCAGTGGTTGTTTCTTAATAGGTTTTAAGAAATGATTTGAAAAGGGTTTAAAGTCAAATGTTAAACAAGGTCTCAACTTGAATGGTGACAGAGATTGCAATAGTTTTTAAATATGTTTTTCAAGAATGTTTAAAGAAAAAAAATTAATTTAGTATGTTTCTTACTAAGTAAGAAAGATTAATTCTTAAGAACAATGTTTAAGAAAGTTAAGTGATTGTCTAAAAAGGCTGGTCGTCATAGGTGGTATCAGAGCGGTATCCTGCCATCCCATTTCGCGTTGTCATATGTCCGCTACATCATAGCTCAAGTAAGTAAGTTAAGTTAAGTAGGAAGAAAAGTTGTCTTTAATAGTTACATGTTTATGCTGGATATAGCCTCTGATGTCAGCATTTTCGAATGAACAACTAGATGGCAAAGGTCTAAGGATGAATGCAATGTTACATGTTATAATATCCCCTCAAGTCGACGATAGTTATCATCCATCAGTGGTATCAAGCCAATGAGGATCAAACGTGGCCAACGATGGCCAATGATGGTCAATAGATGGCCAACAGCTCAAAAATAAGAAGATGAGCTCATGACATGTTATGATGCTTATGCACACAATGGTGTCTCTATATGAGCAAATCTTGCTCTATTAGAAGTTAGTCAATATTGATTATATGTAGAACGAGGAGAGTAGATCAAGATAACAAAATAACAGACGTCTAAAAGTGATTTTCGGTGCTCTATGGAATGAAAGTGCCTAAGAGCAACCAAGCATTAGATGACTAACTATGCAATTCCTTCAAGTTTAAGCATTCTATAGTTGAGCAGAGACGTGCTAATGAGCTCGTAACTGCTCAGATGGGAATCCCGATTAGGACAATGATGCCAAATCTATCAGGAAAAGCCTCACGGATTGGAGGATGAAATCTAGAGATTTATACGTTATGAGGAAATTACAAAAAAATGTCATTTTAGAATGGGTATAGGACTAGAAAATTATGAATTTTATGGTCGGATGACCCTAATCTTTTGATAGACATGATGTGATTTGAATGAAAATGAACCCTATTTTCGAGAATAGCATTCATTGGTAGAATACCAAACCATTAAATAACTAAAACTACCCTCAGATGTTGAAAGATCATAGTTGAGCAGTAGAAATGTAGTGTACAATTTAAAGAAATATGTCAATAACGTGATGAAAATTGTCGAAGTTCTAAGATGGAGGCTTAGTTTTTAGTAAAAAAGTAGTGACGTAAGAAAGCATGTTAAGAACGAAAAGGGTGCTAAGGGAAATGAACTACCCAGGAAGTTTTTAATTTGCAAGGACGAAAATTTTTAAGGAGGGTAGATTGTAACATCCAAGCATTTTTAGTACATTAAAAATACAATAATTTAAGGATTACTATTTAATCCAATTCTTATGATACGGTCCATAAAGGCAAAAAAATGGGGATTTTAAAGGTAACAATCATGCCATAGTCTTATATAAGAATGGAAGGATTTGAAAATAAGTTGGAAAGCTTAATTGTTGCAAAATATATTGCAACAAATATTAAGACAAAAATACAGTTTAAGAAAAATACTACATAATAATATGAACAATTATACAGTATTAGAATAATACAGTATAAGAAAGTATACTGATAAGGTTATTCAGTATGAAAATTACATTGCAAAAGTAATACAATGTAGGAATTGGACTGTTTAAGCTAAAGCAATATAAAAATAATACTGTTTGGAGAATATGGATGAATAAGGAATGCTGTAGCAGTATAGAGAATGTACTGAGAGTATAAGCAAAATACTGACAGTATAAATTTAGACTGCATAAAATTAGATAATATTAGAATTACATTATGTGATTGATGAAAATAAGTATGGGAGGTTGTGGAATCTCATGAATTGTGTGGAAAGGAATACCGGTAGTATAGGAAGAATACTGTCAGTATAAACTTAGATTGTGTAAAAAAAAGGGGACACTTTGAAGAATTTGATTGGACCACCACATCACCTAATGTGGTTCAATCCTTAAAGGCCACCTTAGGCAAGTATGATTAAGTGGTGACTCACCACTTTAATTCAAATGAGATAAGCTTCCATAAAAGCTTAGGAACCATTTTTTTCTTCATTTTCCCCCACCATCTATGGCTACCTTGGTCACCTTTCTCTCCAAAATTTTCTTAAGCAAACTTTTCACAAGGTTTCACTTTCAAGCAAGTTTTAAGTTCAAGTTCAAGGTTTTTTAAACCTTAAGTGGATTCTAGTTAAGGGAATTTGGAAGCTCTCAAGTGCTAAAAGGTGGGGACAAACACTTGAGAATGATTAGGTAATATCCTAGCCTTACAAGTTATGTTAAAAATTTGTATTCTCTTATGCATGCCAAGTGTTTGATGAAATGTTTTGATTTATGGTATGTAAATGGACACTATGGCATGATTGATTTATGCTTTATGATGATGGAGATGATGAAAGAAAGATAGAAAGTAGGGATTTTGCATTTAAAAAAAAAATTTCCAAGTTTAGCTAGTTTTAAAGAAGTGATGGTCTAGAGGGCCTTAGAGGCCAATTTATGTTCCAAGCAAGGTTTAGAAATTGTCAACACAGTGAGGGAAACAACTTTTGTGAACAAAGTTTTGTGAAATTCCAAAAGGACTAAATTGTAAAGTTTTATGAAAGTTCAACATATTTGAAAATCAGCCAAAAAGTCCACTTTAATGATGGAATTTCAAGAAAGTTAAAATATAAAAGTTGTAGAACACATCAAAATTTTTAGGATAACGCAAACATTTTTTCAAAATTCTACTTGCTTTAGGAGCTATGAATTTTACGAAATTTTAGGCACAAAATTTCAAGAAATGAAAATATTATGAAAAGTTTAGAATTTGACCAAGGAGCTTTTGTAAGTTTTTTTCCTTGTAAAAAACTAAACTTTATGGTGTGAATTGGTCACTTTTGGTTCTGGGGGCAAAAATGTAAATATATTGTATTTCAGGCCAAAACCATAAAATTGTGTAAAAACTGGGTTTTCACTAGGGAACGTTACTTTTCTACACTACCATAGGCAGTATGTATTATAGATGCTAAGTTTTAAAGAAATTAAAGTTTAGTCAAGGAAAGAATGAAAGAAAAAGGTCAAGGGCAAAACGGTTATTTTGTGAAAATGGCCAAAACAGACCTGAAATGTCCGATATCATAAAACACCCTTAGCGGGAATTTTTTCTTAATATATACATAATAGAACGGTAAAGTTAAGAAATAATTTTTATAAAGTTACGAAGTTACGGTAAAAATCTTCATTTTTAAGAAAACGGCTAGAACGGAGTCGAACACTCCAATTTAGCAAAACGTTCTTAGACAAAAAATATTTCGTAATATGTTCGGTAATGAAACTGTCATTTGAGATAAGAGATTTAATAAGAGAGGTTTAAGTAAACGAGAGGTAATACGATAGATTACAAAGTTAAGTAAAAAAAGAGATAACCTAATGGGTTACAGAACTAAGTAAAAAAAGTGATAACCCAATAGGTTACAGAGTTAAGTAAATGATACGGTAACCTGATGGTTATAAAGTTAAAAGCAATTGGGTACAAAGTAAAGAGATGGGTAAACCAACAGTATACCAAGTTATGAAAAAAGGAATAAATGTGTAATGTTTACGTTTTATTATCAATCAAGTAGATTGATAGAAAGAAAGTTAATTAATGAGTCGGCTATCGTTTGACCAAGACACAGAGGCCGACTAATGAATGGAAAAGGAATGAGAAAGGAACGGAATAGAGAACGCTAGAGTGTAGTCTAGGTAAGTTCAAACCTCACCTACAGCATGAAGTAAATGGTTTTCAAATGCTTATATTTATGTTTGCAAATGTGTTTGCCATTTTTATGCAAATTGTTTTTAAAGAATATTTGCATTTGTTATGTAAGAGGTTTTAAAGTTTAAATCAAAATTTGCAATGTATTTGCAATAATTATACTTAAAGTATGTTTTGCATTATGTCAATGCATAGTGTTTTACAATTTAAGTTACAAGTTTATTAATTGCATTTGTCATGCAATAGATTTTAAAGAGAACAATTATGATTTGCAAATGTATTTGCACATAATGTGTTAGCATTTGAAATGCTCACTAACGTTAAAAAGAAGGTAAAGTAAAAACAATAAAAGAAAGTGTCGTACCAGCCTTCTTGTTGTGAGGTAATGAAAGTAAAGTTAAAGTTTGACCTCCTAGATGTAAGGTTCATGACCTCGGTGTTCGATGGTCTCAAGTCTTCTACAAAGGAAGCATCATGTTTATAATCTCATGATTAAAGATGTTGGTACGAATACTAAAGGTTATAAGATAAAGAAAGTTAAAGAACAAGGATAAAGGTTAGGAAAGAAATAAATGTTTAATTCTATAGAATGTTCATAAAATGCTCATAATTGAAGTTCATAATTGAGTATAATTGGAATCATGCATTATGAATTTGCTTGTATTCCTTATTATAAAGTATTTACATTAAATGCTTATGAAAAACATTCTAAGGAATGTTTTATGTTAAGTGTTTATGAAAACATTTTCATGGTTACAAGAAAAGGTTTATAAATGACATTTTATGAAAAGCATTCTGAGGATTGTTGCATGTTAAATGTTTTATGAAAAAGCCTTTATAAAAAACATTTTAGAAATGTTTTATGAAAAATGTTTATGAAAAACGTTTATGAAAAATGTTATAAGAGAGAGGTTTTTATAAGAAAAGTTTTTAAAGCATGTTTAAATGATCTGTGAGATTTTGTTTGAACTTACTGAGCGAAAGCTCATTAAAAGTTGCTTCATGCTGTAGGTAGTTTTATAGGTGACCAGTAGGACCCGTTAGAAAAGCTGGGTGCTACGAGGGATAGATGCGAGGATTTGGGTATGGATACCACGACAGTTTGCTCCACCACACAAAGAAAAGGTTTTTCACTATTTAATATTGTGTTTTCAAAGTATTAAAAAAATCACAGTTTTAATAAATGTTTTTAAAGTTTTATGACATGTTTAAGAAATATTTTATTTTCTTGTAAAGTTAAGTTTTAATCAATGATTTAGTAGATGTTTCTTAATAAGTTTTAAGAAAAGATTTGAAAAGGGTTTAAAGTCAAATGTTGAGCAAGGTCTCAACTTAAATGGTGACAGAGGTCGCAATAGTTTTTAAGTCTGTTTTTCAAGAATGTTTAAAAAAAATAAATTAATTCAGTATTTTTCTTACTAAGTAAGAAAGATTAATACTTAAGAACAATGTTTAAGAAAGTTAAGTAACTGTCTAAAAAGGCAGGTCGTCATAAATTTTGTGTATGATTTTGAAAATACAGAGGACATTTTAGGCATTTTTAAAATAAGAAGGGCAAAAGTAGCATTTTAGCAAAATACACGAGGTGTTTTGGGTATTTTCTCTTTAAAGTATTACATAATTAATAAACTAATTTTTGTTTATTCTCCTAAATATATATGTTTTGACATATATATGTGTGTGCTCGAATAACATAATGATTCCAATACTAAAGTTCATAATCATGTATATGAAGTGTTCATAATACAGAAGATATGGTTATGTGTATTTAATATAAACACTGGTTTACAATCATTAGATAAAGTTGGACACTTTATCTTGTTTAAGATTATGATGTTGTTTATTTCCAACTTGGTGGAATAATCTTATCCAAATTATAGTAATGTAATGGTTACTAGATAAAGACATTAGTGTGTTTAGAACGCATTAAATGTTGACTAAAACAGAATTCAATTTCTTGTGTAATTCTATAATGAGTAATTAATACTCTATCACTATTGATAATTTTATGAATCATATCTTAATCCTGAGGTGTTTAGTGGATTCACATCTATGTATTATGTCTTTTGATTGCTAATGGGTGAGATCTATAAATCCATTATCAAAAACTCGGTACATTAGAGACATAGCATTATAGGTAACCAAGAACTTTACTCATAGATATGGAATCCACAACTCCTATAAGATATGATGATGGGATAATATTCTCATGATTATTAATTTAGGAACTTTGGTGAAGAGTACTTGCTATTTTGATGTGGGATATCAAATATTATCTAAATTCTCATTTATGATTCATTCATAAATATGTCGCCCATTAGAGAATCAACTGAACTCGTGGATAAAGAAGTAATTAGAGAGATTGCATAGAAGATAATAAACCTAGCACTATCTATAAATTTTATGTGGAGGTTATTTTCACATGGTAAATGATTATATCAGTGGACAACCTTATTATCAAATTTTAATATTTAATATTCATATAATTTTGCATATAATTTAAGTGTGTAGCTTGGTGTCTGGAAATTTCTTGGATTTTTTCTTATCTGTAGAGGCAGAATGAGAAGTTCACATAGTGCACCACCAGCACTGTGTATGGCGCCACCCACTATACTTTAGGAGTATATATGGCACCAATTCCATGAGTGGGAGATTTAAATATATTACATGATCTTCATATGATCTATTTGTAAAATCAGTGTAGAAAATTATTTTTTAAAAAAAGTTGAAATTGATTATCCACAATAATTATTTATTTTATGAAGTAATTTAAGTGATTGAGAAAATCACAAAAAATGTTTATTTTAAAAATGAAAATAAATAATATTTCAATTTGAACCAGAATCAGATCTCCAACAGATAGTACATGGATGCAAGATTACACTGTTGGAGGTAGTTGTGATACGTGTCACTTTTTAGTTGGAAGAATCCCACTAAGTTTAGGCATGATGCTCTGTAGAATCCTACTAGGATTCTACTCCAACTTTCAAGTACCAGTATATCTATAAATAGACCTTGCAGGTTCTATTTTAATAGATTTTTCTCTAACCTCTGTCTAATGTTTTTAACTGCTCTCTCCTTTAGTGCTTTAAAGAACCTTTGTTGAGAAAAATTAGAAAAAGATATTGAGAAGATGTTTCAAGAAATCTCACTGGTGCCCACATGCCAATTGGTCCAAAAAAGGAGAATAATAAAGAAGATCTAAAGGTTTTGGAAGGTTTGATCATCCAAAGCTATTGCCAAACCCGTAAGTTTATGTTTTGTTCAATTATTATATCTAGCATCATGAGAAGGATCTTGAGAGTTTAAGAAAAATTTTAAAACCCCATTCTAATGCATTTGTTTGAAAAATAGTACGTAGCGAAATTTTAAAAATTGTATATTAAAGTATTTTCTAAAACACAAGTTTGACATGCTATATGCATAAATTAACCATATCTCGCTAACCTTTGTGTGCCGAAAAGCTCCTGCTATACGTGAAGAGAAGTAACGTTCCAAAAGAGCCTCAACCAACTGGTCTTCTTTGCTATTCTCTATCCACGATCAGAGTGAGTGTGGGCTCATATGTATAGCTCTTCCACTAGGTGACTCTCCTTCTAACCAATTGAGAGAACCCAAAGCAAGTGTTCGTGATTTGTGAACAAAAGCTCTCAGGGAGTTTTTAGACTCTTACAGCAGAGTGTCGCTCTTAATCTCTCAATTGATCTGAGTAACTCTTAAGACTTACTCCCTATTTATAGAGGTTAAGTCCATGGTCAATCCTTATCAGATTATGTCTCAATATTCAAATCAAAATAAAATTTGGATCAATATCTGATAAAATCAGCCTAAAAACGCACGATCCTATTTTTCGCTCATTGGCAGGCTGATTAGAAAGATCGACAGGCCAAACTTGAGGATCGGAATGCCGAACTGTTGATTAATATCTTAGCAAATCTTTTATTTTCCACCCGAGATACTATAGGATAAAGTCTCAATTTCAATTCAAATAACCCAATAGAAAAGTTTTCTAATTAAAACAACTTTATCTAGATAATCTCTAGGAAAACAAATGAATTCCTAATAATTCTACAAGTTTATCTTGATCTAATTTATCCAAAAATTAAATCAACCGATAAATAGACAAGAATTATCCGATCCCAATAATTTAACAAGTTTTTCTTGAATCAATTTTATCACAAAATTAATTCAACCGATAAATAGACATGAATTATCTGATTCTTTCAAATTTTAACTAATCTGATAAATCTGACATAAGTCACCAATTATTGGAAAAGCACGCCGTATCGTTATAGGATGTTGTAACCTAACAAAGGGGACCAAATAGACCTATATAGTTCAAGCTCTTGATAATTATGAAACTCAATATCCCGGATATACATTTTATAATTATCAACTCTAATGCTACACCACTAAAAGCTTGGAGTTGCACTCTCGAACTACATAGAATTACGAAGCCCGTATAGCTAAGTCTCCATAACATATCATAATGTATCGTATCCCCATAAGATTATCCATAATCGGCTTAAGGACAAGTTCTGTCTTACTTTTTTGATTATTTTTTATCTCACTTTCTATTATCTCACCATCGAAAAACTTACCATCCAAAGACAGTATACCATTCGGTTACACCTATGTATCCAAATGGTTGAGCGCTCCAGTTTTTCAATTACAAGACAATGCATATAAGAGGATATCACTACTCCTAAAGAGGAGCTATAGATTCCATATCTATGAATAACAAGTCTACGCTATCAAGAGTCATGCCTGCAACATACCGGCATGCATACCACTATTAAGATGTGGGTGTCACCTTGTGGTGCATCAAAAGACACAAGTCAAGACAACAGGCCCACTATTCATCTCAGGATTAAGATACAACACAAATGATTGTCTAAAGTGAATCGATTTGCCGAGACAGAATTATTAATCTAAATTAATTCACTTTATGTCATGATCTAACACATCGTCACCTATGACAATACACCAATGTTTCTATTCATGGAGTGCACCTCCGATGGTCAAGATAAACCATCTCCCAATAGGGATATAGATAACATAACAATCTTTACATGAATAAAGCATCCAACTTTATTCTCTCTATTGCAAATCTTATGATTTAGACTGTCACCTTAAGAATCGTGTGTTCCTTATAATCTATCCATCATATACCTAATTCTTAAAGGTTTAGACTGACAGTCTCAGACCATTGTTTGCTTAACATACATTTAACAAATATGAACGTAAAAAGGACAAGATTTGTCATATATTAATAACGAATAAATTCCTTATTGATAAAAATGTCTTCAAAAACTTATTACATTTTTACTCCTTAGAGCATACATGTCTAACAATCTCCCACTTGCACTAAGTGAGAAAATATGATAAATCTCGCATCCCCATAGCTTCCACATGCCTCTCGAAGACTGTCCTAGTAAGTGTCTTCGTAAATGGATCAGCTAAATTGTCCTCTGACGTGATCTTGCACACTGTGACATGTCCGCCCTCAACGAAGTCCTTTATCACATGATACTTCGGATCAATATGCTTACTCTTCTTGTGAAATCTTGGTTCCTTAGCATTAGCTACCGCTGCACTATTATCACAGTACAGTGATACTGCCTTATCCATATCAGGAACTACCTCAAGATCCCCAAGGAACTTATGGAGCCACACTACTTCTTTCGAAGCATCACTAGCTGCCACATACTCGGCCTCCATTGTTGAATTCCAAGTGTAATCTTGCTTCACACTTCTCCAAAAGATGGCACCGCCGCCCCAAGTAAATACAAAACCTGAAGTCGATTTCCTAAAATCTAGACAGGATTGAAAATTCAAGTCAGTATATCCTAGAAGAGTCAAGTCCTCACCTGAATATACAAGCATATACCCTCGATTCCTTATCGGGACCTTGAAAATATGCTTAACCGCAACCCAGTGGTTCGGTCCTGGATTCGCCTAAAATCGACTTACAATCTTGACTGCATAACTAATATCCGATCGTGTGCGAAGCATGGCATACATGGGACTACTCACTATCGAAGCATAGGGCACCTTCTTCATGTATTCTCTTTCTTCATAAGACTTTAGAGAGTCTTTTTTTGAAAGAATCATTCTAGACCTAGATGGTTGCCCATCTTTCTTGGAATCCTATATTGCAAACCCTTTGAGAATTTTATCTATGTAGCCAGCCTGGGAAAAAGCTATCATTTTGTTCTTCCTATCCCGAAAGATCTGGATACTAGAACAAAATTAGTCTCACCCAAGTCCTTCATGTCAAACTGCTTGGTCAACCAAAATTTGACCGATGACAATGCCCCAACGTCATTGCCAATTAACAGAATGTCATCTACATAGAGCAGTAGAAAAACCACATTCTCATATTTAATGTGTTTATAAACACATGGCTCATCCACAATTTGTGAGACCCCATAAGTCTTGATCACCTGATCAAATCTTATGTTCCAAGAACGGGAAGCCTGCTTAAGTCCATAAATTGACTTTAGCAGCTTACAAACCTTACCCTCTTGACCCATGACATTGAACCCATCTGGTTGTTCCATATAAATGAACTTATCAAGATAGTCATTCAAAAAATTCATCTTGACATCCATCTGCCAAATCTCGTAGTCGAGAGCGGCAGCTATGGACAAGAGAATTTGGATGGACTTAAGCAAGGCTACAGGCGAAAAGGTTTCCTCATAATTGATTCCTTCCTTTTGCGTATAACCCTTAGCTGCCAGTCTAACCTTAAAGGTTTCGACCTTTCCATCCACTCCACTTTTCCTCTTGTAGATCCACTTACACCCTATGGGTTTTACCCCTTCAGGAAGATCCATAAGCTCTTAGACCTGATTAGTCTCCATAGACTTCATCTCTATGTTCATGGCCTCTGTCCAGAGTTTTGAATCAACATCCCCCATAGCCTCTGCGTAAGTATAAGGATCTCTGTCATGTTCATCCGGTTTAGCCAAGAAGACCTCTCTATTAAACATATACCTCTCAGGTTGACGCCCGATCCTCCCACTACGCCGAAGCCCCTTAGGTTGTTGTTTGGGTTCATTTGGTCTTTCTACATTGATCGGAATGATTTCATTTGGACCCTCCGGAGTGATCGGATCACTCCTTAATTCCTCAAGCACCACTTTGCTTCAAGGTTTAAAGTCATCCATGTAACTCTCCTCAAGGAAAGTTGCATTAGCTGAAACTAAGACTTTATTTTCCTTTGGGTTGTCGAAATAACCTCCTTTAATCCCTTTTTGATATCCTACAAATACGCAAACTTCCAAACGTGCTTCCAACTTATTTGGATCTTTAAACAGGACATGAACCAGACATCCCCATATGCGAATATGGTTTAAGGATGTCTTCCTACCCATCCATAACTCGTGAGGAGTTTTAGGGACCGATTTTGAGCTCTTAAGGAGTTTTTAGACTCTCACAGCAGAGTATCGCTCTTAATCTCTGAATTTATCTAAGTAACTCTTAAGACTTACTCCCTATTTATAGAGGTTAGGTCTAGGGTCAGTCCTTATTAGATTAGGTCTCAAAATTTGAAGCAGAATCAAATTCAGATCAATATCTAATAAAATTCGTGTGAAAACACATGATCTTATCTTTCGCTCATCGGTAGGCCAACCAGGAAGATTGGCAGGCCGAACTTGAGGATCGGCATGCCGAACTGTCGATTAATATCTCAGCGAATCTTTTATTTTCCACCGGAGATACTATAGGATAAAGTCTTAATTTCAATTCAAATAACCCAATAGAAAAGTTATCTGATTAAAACAACTTTATCTAGATAATCTCTAGGAAAATAAATGAATTTCTAATAATTCTACAAGTTTATCTTGATCTAATTTATCTAAAATTAAATCAACTAATAAATAGACAAGAATTATCCGATCCTAATAATTCAACAAGTTTGTCTTGAATCAATTTTTTCACAAAATTAATTCAACCGATAAACAGACATGAATTATCCGATTCTTTCAAATTTTAACCAATCTGACATAAGTCACCAATTATTAGAAAAGCATGCCGTATCATTACAGGATGTTGTAAGCTAGCAAAAGGGATCAAATGGACCTATATAGTCCAAGCTCTCGATAATTATGAAACTCAATATCCCAAATATACATTTCATAATTATCAACTCTAATGTTACTCCACTAAAAGCTTGAAGCTGCACTCTCGAACCACATAAAATTATGAAGCCTGTATAGCTAAGTCTACATGACATATCATAATATATTGTATCCCCATAGGATTATCCATAATCGGCTTAAGGACAAGTTTTGTCTTACCTTTCCGATTATTTTTTATCTTATGTTCCATTATCTCACCATCAAAAAACTTACCATCCAAAGATAGTATACCATTCGGTTACACCTATGTATCCAAATGATTGAGCGCTCTATTTTTTCAATTACAAAACAACGCATATAAGAGGATATCACTACTCCTAAAGAGGAGCTATGGATTCCACATCTATGAATAACAAGTCTATGCAATCAAGAGTCATGCCTTCAATGTACCGGCATACATACCACCATTAAGATGTGGGTGTCACCCTTTGGTACATCAAAAGACACAAGTCAAGACAACGGGCCCACTATTGATCTAAGGATTAAGATACCACACAAATGATTGTCTAAAGTGAATCGATTTGCCAAGACAAAAAAATTAATCCAAATCAATTCACTTTATGTCCCGATACAACACATCGTGACCTATGACAATGCGCCAATGTTTCTATTCACGGAGTCCACCTCCGATGGTCAAGACAAACCATCTCCCAATAGGGATATAGACAACATAACAATATTTACATGAATAAAGTGCCCAACTTTATTCCCTTAATTGTGGATCTTATGATTTAGACTGTCACCTTAAGAATTGTATTTTCCGCATAATCTGTCCATCATATGCCCAATTCTTAAAGGTTTAGACTGATAGTCTTATACTATTGTTTGCTTAACATACATTCAACAAATATGAACATAAAGAGGACAATATTTGGTATATATTACTAATGAATAAATTCTTTATTGATAAAAATATTTCTAAACATGTATTACATTTTTACTCCTTAAGGCATACATGTCTAACAACATTTTCATTGTTTTTATTGAAATTTTGTAGGGAAAACCAACAACAGGTATTAGAGCCAACTCATGATTATGTTGTGTATAATAATTGTATCCTTTGATCTCATTCTTTTATATACATGTGATGTATATGTGTTTATTTGCATGATAATTGTATTAGGAAAGATGGCACTCTAGGTTCTATATATGATTATGAAATTTGAATGAGATGTATAATTTCTTTTATTATTGATTTTTATGTTCATGTTAATAATTATTTATATCAACTATTGATATTTATTTTAACTCTACCAGCTATGGTTCCTTTAAAAATTTGATTGTATTTTTATTATTGAGTGTAATTTGTTAGAGGCATAATCTATCATCATCGTAATTTCCCTACTAGTTGGCTACTTTCGTAGAAACTTTTGCAAGCCAAAAACTCTATAAGACTTTTCTATGTAGTTGCCTTTAAAGATGGAGGCACGTGGAGTCTCAAGATGATGAAGAAATACCTGATTGTTTAATTTTAACCAATGCTAGTTTTTTCTAGCAATTTAGTAGTCCTAATTTGATTTCTTGTTATACAAGGAATCAAATTAAGGTTTTTGAGAAAAAACTTAAAAGAACCATTGGCAACAACCACGGGTGCAGTCGGTGGCATGTTTGCATGCCACAAGCACGGACCGGAGGCCTGCTGCACACCTCTTGCACATGGTGGACCAAAAGCAAAGCTTGGCCTAGACCGAGCCTAGCTCTATGAGCAATGTGTGCCCTCAGGCATGCAGGCCTGCTTCAATAGGTGCAGGGACCGGCCTAAGCTGAGCCCACCGCAAGTAACAGGCCCACATGACTCACCCTTAAGGCGCCTAAGTCATGGCTATCTAGCTGTGGCTACCGCCATTTGCTTCACCTCATGTGGTGGTCAAAGTTGTTTCCACCTCCTCACGTTCTTCAAATTTTAAAGTGTTTAAAATTTTTTGATTTTGAAAATTCAAATTGATGTAAATTCAATTTTGGTAGTTTCAAATAGTTGTTAATACTTTTCAAATTTGAAAGAGTTTACAAAATATCCAAATTAAATCTTGGAGATTTAAATTGGATTGTGGAAAGATTATCAAATCAAATTAAGATCTTAAAATAATTTTAATCAACTTAATCCTATTTAGTGGGAGGAATTTAATAATGTGATAAATGTTAACACATATTAAATTTCTTGTTAATTAAAATAAAAAGTAATTAAAAAATATTTTTGAAATAGTTCTAAAAATGTACCTAATTAATTAAATTGGGATTACTTAACTAGAATTAAAATTAAAATTAAGAATTAACAAAATTAAAGTTTAAAAAATTTTTAAAATTTGGATAATTTCATTAATACTTGTGGGAGCGTAAAGGGATCAAACACAACCGCAAAGAAGATGGTGACTTAAAGATCATCACAGTTTTCTTTTTGGTTTTCTTTTATTTCTAGGTGGAACTATAGTATTACGGTAGCAATCATTTATGTATATTTTTGTTATATTTGATAACATGTTTATTATGATATGATTGCCATATTCATAATTATTCATAATATGCCATATAGGATAGTTAGTACTACTCATAAAACATGTTCGTACGTAAAGTGGTTTTAAAAATCTAATATGATTTACTGTCTTAAAAATATGATTTAAATTTATCTAAGAATGAAATAAATTTAAGAAAAATAAAGCACAAAAAATTGAGTGGATGCGAGAATCTCATAACAAAAGATTCTATTCGATGAGCCTTTTTTATGAGAATCCGATGGTCTCTACTATTGCTATGAGTAGAGTGATGAGTGGCCTGCTCCCTACATGAGCTGTGTTTGCCAAGCTTTATCTACCTTCTTAAAGGATAGTTTCCCTAACTTGTTATTAGCTTACAACTAACCAACCCTACAATGACACTCAATGGATGAAAATCGCTAAGGTATGAAACAATGGTTGTACACTCAATAAGAACCTATCTGTATACTAGTAGAACAAGTTCCTTTTGACTAAAATTATTGACCAGAGATACAATAGTTAATTTAGCCAACTATGTGATATTAGGTGGCTAAGATCAATAAGGAATGACCTGACATGGTAAGTGGGTTCCTAGATTGTCTATAGTGATCCATATCCCCATGGATACTAGTGTTGACCACTATAGAGGTGTATTTTCTTAGGTATCGTAAATCCACGTATTTTTGCTTTTTTTACTTTATATTCATTTTACTAAATTATAATTGTCTAATATGATATTGCTTCCTTTATTGATTATGTCTGTTTTACTTTATTTCTAGTTATAATGGCCCTTAATCCACTACCTCTACTATTGACTGAAAACATGTTAACCGATAATAATTTCGTCAAATGGAAACGTGCATTCATGATTATGCTTACTGCTAAGGAACACATCCTAGTGTTTCATGAAAAATGCCCACTGGATCAAAGAGATAGAGATTTACAAAGTGAAAGGGACCATTATAACAAATGTCAATATTCGAATGAACTATCTTAAACATTATTTCATGGCATTTATTATTATTGTTTTTGCTAGATTTAGGGTTAGTATTCGATAACCATAGAGATGCTATTGATATTATAGACTATTTAGATGCACTATATGGAGATAAAAAATATCAAAGCTAGTCGTGACATAGTCGGCACCATTCTAGACTTCAAAATGGCACCAGCATCATTAGTGAAGTTCATGTAATGAAACTTCTGAGACTGGTGAACAAGGAGACATTATGGAGCTCAAATCAGTGACACTATGTGCATTAGTATGATCATATCTTCATTGCCTATCATCTTCAGGGATTTCAAGATTGACTACATTACGAATATGAAGGATGATAATATTCCTAATCCGCTTAGGAATTTTTGCATTTATGAAAGCTTTTTGAAAGCTAGAAGGTGAAGTGCAATGAGGGTCATAGGTCATTGATGACTTCGATGAAGAGGTTGAAAACCCAAAATGCAAAGAAAAGTTTTTCCATTACAGCAAATAGGATAAAGAAAGTATGGTACTTTGTTTTTAAACAAGTTTGGTGGACAAATCCGCTAATGCCTAGATAGCAGATTCTAGAGCCACTATTCATCTTTGTACTTCTTTGCAGGAATTTTAGGAAACCAGAAGGCTATGTAAAGGAGAATTCGTGCTCATAGTAGGATAAGAGAGTCTGTTTCAGCTGTTGAAGTGGGAGTAGTTAAACTTTGTTTTTGGAAAAATAAATTTTAAATTTTAAATAATTGCTATTATGTACCTTGTTTAAATAGGAATTTGATTTCAACTTTTGCTTTGTCAGAACAATCATGCTTTACTTCTTTTGATGAAAAAGTTATATTTTTAAATATAATGTTTTGATATGTTCTAGTGGTACTAAAACTGTTCCAATTTATGAGATAATACTGAAACTGTACAACAAGATGAACCAAGTCCTAAGAGACAAAAGTTGCAAGATGACACATGTCTTTGGTATCTTAGACGGGGTCATATTATCCTTAACAAGATGGAAAGGTTAGTAAAGGATGGATTGCTTTAAGAGTTAAGGGTTCAATTTATTGCAACCTATAAGTCTTGTTGGAAGGTAAAATGACCAAGAGATCTTTCTCAGCGAAAGATTATAGGGCCAAAGATTGTCTTGAATAGTACACTTAGAGGTATGTGCTCCAATGAATGTACAAGCACATGAAGAATATGAGTATTTCGTCACATTCATTGACAACTACCCAAGATATGGATATATATGCATATCTAATGCATCGTAAATGGGAAACCTTTGAAAAGTTTAGAGAGTTTTGATCGGAAGTTGAAAAATAATTTTGTAAGCAAATTAAAACACTTCGATTTTATCGTGGTGAGGAATACATTGATGATAAATTCAAGAGTCATATAAAATACAATGAGATTTTGTAACAACTTATTACATAAGGGACGCAAGAGTAGCATAGCATTGCAAAAAGAAGAAATAGAACTTCTACTTGGTATGATAAGATCTATGTTAAGTTATTCATCACTCTTAACATCCTTTTAGGGAATGCTCTACAAACAGCTGTCTATTTGTTTACTTTAATTCCTTCTAAATCTGTACCTAAGACAACATATAAATTATGGGTCAGGTGCAAACCTAGTCTATGCCATTTATACGTGTAGGGGTATTCGGCTCATGTTAAAAAACCAAAGAAAAATAAATTGGAACTGCATACTAAAGTATGCTTTTTTGTAGGGTATCCGAGGGGAACATGTGGTGGTTTCTTCAATAGTACTCTAGACAACAAAGTGTTTATTTCTACGAAGGCAACATTTCTTGGAGAAAAATATATAGGACTACAAACCTCAAAGTAAAGCCATCCTTGAGGAATTATTGACAGATGAGATCATCTCTAAGAGTCATGAGAATGGTGAGATCATTCCTATGAAACTCGTCGATAAAATGACATCACACTTTTAGAACAACAATAGAGGATGCTATGTCGTAGTGCGAGAGTTGTGAGACAATCTAATCGTTACATTGGAATTCAAGAAGCCAATGTAGCAGTATCTAATGATAATATCAATGATCTCATCTTCTATAGTCAAGCTATGATGGATGTTGATTTTAAATCATGGCAAGATGCGATGAACCAAGAAACAGAATCCATTTGTACCAATAATATCTTAGAACTTCTTGATGTGCCTAAAGAGATTAAGCCTATTAGGTGCAAGTGGATCTATAAAAGAAAAGGATCATATAGGAAAGAATATATTTTCAAAGCAAGGCTTGTAGCTAAGGGATAAACCTAGAAAGAAGGGATCGATCATAAGAAGACCTTTTATCCAGAAGCCATGCTTAAATCTATATGCATTCTCTTGTCCATTGTTGCTTATTTCAATTATAAAATTTGGCAAATGGATGTCAAGAATGCATTTTTGAATGGCCATCTTGAGGAGACCATTTACATGATAGAGCCAGAGGGGTTCATCGTGAAAGGGCAAGAGAAAAGAGATTGTAAATTACAGATATCCATTTATGGACTCAAACAAGCCTCTAGATCATAGAACATTAGATTTGATCAAACGATCTAGTGTTACGGTTTTGATCAAATAATAGATGAGCCACATGTCCACAAGAAAATAAAGGATAAGAAGGTGGTCTTTCTAGTTCTTTATGTTGATGATATTATAATCATAAGTAATGATGTAGAATCATTAACAGCAGTCAAGGAATAGTTGGAAAAATAATTCCAAAGGCTCGATAGATGGTAGCTATGTTCTAGGTGTCCGACTCCTGAGAAACAGGAAGAACAAGCTGTTAGCATTATCCCAAGTCTTGTACATAGATAAAATACTTAAGAAGTATTTTATGAAAGATTCTAAAAAAGGCATATAGCCTATGAGACATAGAATAACACTTTCTAAGGAGATGTCTCCCAAGACTCTTGAGGAAGTAGAAAGCGTGAAAAAAACATCCACATGCTTTAGCAGTTGAAAATCTTATGTATGCTATGCTATGTATAATACCGGATATATGTTATGTGGTATGAATTATTAACTGGTACCAATCAAATCCAGGAGAAAAACAATGGGAGTTAGTGAAGCATATTCTTAAGTATCTTCGGAAAAAAAGAAATTATATACTTGTGTACTATGAGTCAGATCTAGCTCTTATCGGTTACATAGATTCAGATTTTGCGCACACCAACGCCGTTTGCCATCTCGTTGGTTCCCTCACTGCTACACACAGTCTTCATTTCGCCATTGTCAGTCTAGTCTCTCTTCCAATGCTTACCTATTTCACATTGCTTTCCATTTCTTTTTATCATTCTATCAGCTAAATTTGGACTCTTTTTTTTTTTTTTGGGTTAATTTGCCATCTTCAAGGTTGTGGCTAGATTTAATGAGATTGTCACAAAGCCCTTGCTATAGGGAGCTTTGGCCACTTTCAAGGCCTATTCTGTTGCTGAAGAGGATGTTGATGTATGTCCAATTTACTATATAATAATATGTATCCTGGCCCCCTAATATCCATCCATTAGTTTTGTTTTTGTTTTGTTGGAAACATGTGACGTGATTGATTATGGACATGGTCTATGAACTTAATAATTGCCCCATTGATAAACTTATACCAATGGCAATATGCGATTTGAAAGAGCTGAATATTTATTTCTTAAAGAGCTCGATTTTGTCATTTTTGCAGAGTTACATGCACATTTGGTACTCCTTAGTAGAAACGATGGTTTAATTGTTCTATTTATTATAATGAATTTGTTTGTTAAAAGTAAACATGTTCATGCGTTCCTTTGGCTCGTACTCCTAGCAATTCTTACCCCTAAAGCAGTTTTAGGGAGTAAGTGGACTCATTTCTAATGGGAAGCTTATTTTCTCAACTTTCTGATGAAATCGTTATTATTTCTGCCACATAATGAATCTCTGAAATATTCTGCAAAACAGTTATTTACAGTTTGAGCAATGTTTTTCTTTTTTTTTCCCCACCATTTACAGGCACTTAGGTGAGAATGCACAAACGGTAGAGATTTACAACCACTTTAAGTCCTTCCTCCTTTGTCCATTCCCCGACAAGGAAGAAAATGGTAACAACATCAACGGCCACAAGGTCCTTTGAAAGCTTAGGGTGCGTTTGTTTCGTGGTTTGAATCACGGTTTAAATCATTTTGCTACAGTATTTTTTCTCATAAAAATTTAAATCTTCACTCAAATACTCTATTTAAATATTCGAATCAAACGGGCTCTTAGTCTAGTGAAAGAGGCGAAGGAAAATCGAATTTCGGTACTGATTTACTGAATCGAAATTCACCACAGAAACGAGTCATAGTGTTGTGAGTGCATGAGAGGAAATGCGGTTGTGGCGTTCAAAATAAAGGTTGTTTTCGGAATGTCCCTTCCAAATCAAAAATTCAAATAATGGAATAGGAAATGTGCAATTATAGAGAAACTGTGAAATCCAGCCCATCTCAGCCACACCATCAATTCTTGGATTGATTTTTCTTCCTACAAATCCTATTATTACACATGAATTCTTCTTACCTATGTCTATTTCAAAGTTTTCGGTATGTATCTGAACTCTAATGTGCTTAATCGATTCTTCTAAACCTTTTTTTTTTTTTCCTTGTCTTTCTAAGCTTATATTGCTAACAGATGCAAATATGTTTTCCCTAAAAGGTCATACTCTTCAACAGGTAAAGAATAACCTTATGCCGTCTACTAGTGATATGAGGAATAAATAATGCAAAGATACCAAATTAAAAGTCTTCGACGTATAGTGGACTTCTTCTCATCACTACGAGCAAATTTGAAGAAACAATTTAACAAGCTAGAACTTGGATCATAAACACTATAACATGTGAGGGTTTTATATTGTAATATAGTTTTGTTTCATAATATGATAATAAGAGTTTTACGATATAGTAATCGAAACTTTAGAGATAGAATTTGGTTCCTAAACACATTAATAATAAAAATGAAAAATAAAGGAGTTAAGAAGGGAGGACTTTTTTGATGTGACAAAGAAGTGAAGACTTAAGACTAGTTGTTGGGCGGCAGATGCCTTTACTCTTTGGCCGGAAGTGCCACGATAAAATGAACTAACGAAGAGAGAGAGACTACACCAGAGAAGTTATGATACGGTTAATTTGGTATTGTTGTGTTTTGCTGTTGTTTTTGTTTGTTGTGATGTTTAGTGGACTAGAAACACGTAGAATTTTGGTAAATTATTTTTCAAAATTATTGTGAATGCCACAAGTAGAATTGCACGTATTTAGTAAAGCATGTATAAAATTGTTGTGGCAATGTATAATGATGAAAATAGACATGTTTTATTAAGTATGTTTACAATTTTTGTTTTTAATTTTAATTTTAAGGTTAACATGCGTAATATTTATACATTAAAATGTTAAAAAATATAACATTATCTAAAGAAATTGACTTTTTAATAATTATGTTATTAATTTGCTAACTAAACCATGGATTTTTTAATTCAACTAAATTAAGAAAATTACTCAAAGAAAAGCACAACATTAAAAAACTACCTTTAAATTAATTATTAACTTCTTGTATTGATGTTATTTTAATTTGTTATGGAAACAATAGGTAAATTGAGAATTCTGTAAAAAAAAAACTCCCGACCTGCTTTTCAAATTTTCCTATTAAGCAACAATTTATAGAAACAACTTTACAAAAACAAGATTTACCAAACACCACATAACTGTTGTAGTCCATTACAAAAGCTAAAAAATAATGCCAAACAGCCCATAATAACGTTGCTTGCTTGTACAACGCATCAATTTCATGGCATGTGAGTTCAGAAACAAAGAGAGAGAGAGAGAGGGAGAGAGAGTGAGAGAGATGATATAAGAATAAATGAAAGGGTCTTCTTTAGTCCCCCACTTCCATGATGAGGGAAATTTTTCCCACTTAATCTTAAATCATTCGCTACACTGACATGGCAACATAAAGAAGGTCCAACGGTCAAATAATGTTGAAGGTTATTTCAGGGGTATAAAGGACAGGGCAACTTTTATTAGCGGGTATGAGGCTAAAGAAGGTGATTTAACAAAAAAATAAAAATAAAAAAAGGAAACAACGGGTTTAACAAAGGGCCAAAATCTTGATGAAGAACTGCAAGGGCTGCACTTGTACTGTCATATGGAATGAACAAACCGCAAATAGAAGATCTCCGTGACGCCGCCATTATCAAAACTGATACAGCTTGAGGAAGGTATGTCATACAGAACTTTGATGTTATTTTTTGACAATTTTCAAGGTATGTTCTATCGTCCTTATTTTTTGTATTGCCTTGTTTTGTCCTCACCTTAGTCGATTTATCTTTTACTTTTAGTCAAATTCCATTATTACCTATCATATGCACATCAAGGGAAAAGAAGGGAAAACATTTGCTCAATTCGATTCATGCAAAAGAGCCCTGACTTAAACAATTGAAGCCAAGATGAACCGGGTGTATAAAAAAAAAAAAAAAAAAACAATTGACTTATTGTACTAAATATCTTTTTTTTTAAATTAATTATAGTAAATATCAAGTTTTCAAAATATTTATATTAAATATCATGTTATGGTGTAAATAATTTATTTACTTCAATAAGTGTAAATAATTCATATTTATACAATAAATAGATTTAAAGTGCAAATAATATATTTACCTTCTATTTAAAGTGTGAATGATTCTTATTTATATAATAAATAAATTATTTACACAGTAAATAAACTATTTACATTATAAATCTGTTAGTTACTACAAAAATTTTCCAAATCAGTTATTTACTTTAAAAGTTTCAAAAATTCGTTACTTTCCTTGGTCTCTCAAAAAGGCAAAAACAAAACAATTGTAGTGGAAGAAAAAATAAACGGCCATTAGTAGTGTTACAACTGGTACAAGGGACATTACTTGTAGTGCTTCTACATTACCTTACTTAATTTCAATATTTCCAACTACATGTTTGTCTCGAATGAAATTACCACTGTACTCTAGCTTTTTTACTTTACCGACTATGTTCATTAAAACATTGTAGTTACTTTGGTAAAAAGCGGCCCCAAGAAAACGCATACGCTTCTTCATTACAAAAAATTATTGAAATAACCGGTTATAACCGGTGAGCTCCTCCCTGAGCTTGATAATCCACTAGGTGTCAGATTTGAGGTGGGGAAAACTTGCAACAAAATTATAGATGGAGGCTGTAGAAAAACCCATAAAGGGATTCTTATATATTTATAGTTTGTGGATTCCATGAACTTATTATTGACTAAATATTAATTATTTAACGTATTACAATACGCAAACAACCAAGTAGCTTCAACTATTTTTTCCTCTTTTTTTTTGTTAGATATTCACCAATTTATTTCAAATGATGATCACTCCTTCTTAATTTAAGAACTAAACCCAAGTAGGAGCAATTCAATCTAGGGTTTATCTAAACCAGCCGATGGTAATTCTAGTCAAATGCTAACTAAAAGTCTATTTTTTATAAGACTTTTTAGGTGAAAGTTTTTACAAATGACAATGACTTATGTTTTGAAATTGTTAGATACGATCAATATATATATTAAGAATCCAACAGTCGAATATAAATACCCTGGTAGTTATTTTTTTGGGATTCTTACAAAGAAATGGCCTTAGATATACCCTTTTTTTTTAAGGACTAGAAGTTGCTTAGGACACAAGCTAATCATGATTCATGAAGTTGACATGGGGCACGGCGTTGGAACGCGTGTTCGTGATTCACGAAGTTGACTTGGGGCACAGGGTTGGAAAGCGTGTTCAAGCATGCAGAGAGCCATGGCATCCATCTTCACGTGGGCCGGCGAGTTCGGTCAATGGCTGATAAGGGAATCCTTAATTTGTTTCGCCGTCAACCTAAACATTAACGCGTGAGATGAGTAAATGGTCCTAACTTGTTTGTCAAGGCGACAGAGGAAAAGATGAATCCCGTGTTTTCTTCCCTCAAGTGTAATGGATGGGCTCGATGTTGGAAGGCAGAATGGTGGCGGCTTTAATAGTGCCGACCAATTTAGTTCGTTTTTTTAACGAGCAATTTTGTTTAACACTAATAAAATTATAACATTGTTTAGAATAAAATAATAAGGCTCAGTTTAAAAAATATACTATATATTAAATTTAAACCTACAATTTTATGAATAATAAGTTTTAATCTTGTATAAGTGTATAAGATTTTTCTTTTTCGATATGCCAATCAATAAAATACTTATCGACGGTGTAACAACCCAAGTTCTATTAATTATGACATCTCTAAATTTCTATAAAAAAAAAAAAAAAAGATATGGCATCTGTAAATTGTCGTTTAAATGCACATGTTTTCAAATTGAATATGATCATCACGTCAAATTGCTTAATTTTTTGTTTTAATTTATTCGAAAATACATCAATATCTCTATATATATATATATATATGTATATATTCTACGGAAATCATAGCTTTATTTGATAAATAAATTAAAACTTTAAATTTCAACTTGCTACAGTGTAAAGTTCTCATATGTTATAATAAAACGCAAAAATTTGTTACAATATAAAGTTTCATATACTACAATATTTAAGTTTTAACTCTAAATTCTAACTTACTTCAAAAAATAAGTGCATATCTCTACTTGCAGTCAGGGCCGGATCAGCACTTTGGAAGGCTTAAAAGGGAAATACATTTTGCACAGATAATTTTCTAATGTAAAAATGCCTATTATATATATATTTTACATTAGATTCACACTTTATTTTGAAAATGTTTATGACTAAATATTACACTTAAATTTAACAATTTAATAACAAAAATTACGTAATAAGAAGATGCTATAGACGGTTTTTTTTTTTTTTTTGAGAAAAGGAATATGCTATAGATTTCAAGAAGAACAAAGCAATAAATCGGAATAGTATAACTTAAATAAAAATCAATCTTAAATTCCTCTAGTTCTTAAAATTTTCAAACATGATTTTAATATTTTAGGGCGAGTTAAAATAAAGAATTAAGAAGTATTAAATAGGTATAAGGCATCAATTTAAAAAAAAAAGAAAGAAAAAGAAATAAGAAGTACTGAATAGGAATAGAGGCATTAATAATTATAAATTAATTCATAATTAATTTATTTTGAATGATATTTATTAATTTATTAAACCAGTAATTCCACTTATCCGAACAGTATTTACAGTGATGGCGGGTGTGGACTAGTAGATTCATAAATTCAAGGTGCAATAAAACCATTATATTAATTGTAATCTTTAATTATATTTCTCTTTTATAAATTTCTAAGTTACTCCACTAAAAATTTAGAATTACACTCTTGACATTATATATATAATTACTCATGCTTTAAAATCATATATTAGAGATAGTCATTGCATGTAAGTAGATTCTCCATAGACAATTCATAATTAGAGCTAAATAAAATCTGTTAACCTTTTAATTATTTTTTAATGCTTGAGTGCTATTGATTATCTAATGAACAATAAGCTCATGAACTCAATCACGAATTGAGCACTAATATTATTTAAAACTTAAATCAATACTCAAGAGTATTATTTATTTGCTTCTTATTATTAATTTTTCCTAGTATGTATTTCACTATGCCTAAAAAATACAAAGGATAGGATTAGATTCTTTAATCTATACTGACCAAATCAAAAGACGTAATTTCATAAATAAGAGTCTGTTGATAACTTAAGATTAAGATAATCTTATATACGATCATCAATTGATGTGATTAGAACTTGCTATATTTTACTAAAAATTATTTAGTCATTCTTATCACATCATATCCAAGTCCTACATAATTTCATTATAAACAGTGCACTTATTTTAATGACTAACTATGTGAATGGTTCAAATAAGACCGTTTTATTTTTAATGAAAATAGCTTACACTAGTAATGTTCAATTAAAGATACTATAGTTCAATTTAATAATTAATTATATATCATTGACCATTTTAATTATCATCTTGAAATATTATCCTCTTATATATAACGCTTATATACAATATTTAAGATCACATCGATAATTATGAAATTTTAATAATATTTATAAAATATTCAATATATACACATATAAATGTAATAAAAAATTCACTTGTTTATTAATATCTCCCTTACAAAATAACATATACTTCAAGAGGGTCTATCCTAATACCTTAAGAACATAAGATTATTAACATAAATGTCACTTTTTAGATAATTTTTATTTATGCACAAAATGTAAGGACATTTATTCTAATAACTTTTTTTTCTGTGTTCCCCTCTCTCCCTCTCTTTCCCCATCTCTCTGTCTCTCTCTCTCCTCTCTCTTCTCTCTCTTTCTACGTTCTCTCTTTCTCTTTTATGTCGTCGCCGACAGCTTGTCTCTAGCCCCGGCCATGTCACTGGCCGCAAAAAAACTAAAAAAGAAAAATTGAAACAACAACCACGATGACGATGATGCCTATTGAGGGAAGATTGTCAGAGCGCGCCTAGGCAGTTGACAGCAATGGCGACTGGGCCGGATCTTGTCTTATGGGCGATGTCATTGGTATGACGCGAGATGTCGTCAACTAGATCAAAAGAAAATCTCGATTCGTGCTTCTCGATTGGAGCTTCTCTGGCATCAATATCTTTTATCCCAGTGCAAGGGCAGACAACAACGATGGGGCCGGATCTCATCCCTCGATCCAAGCTTCTAGATCGGAGCTTCTCCGACGTCAATGTCTTCTTCTCCAAATGGACAAGGACAACAACAACTGGGCCGAATCCCGCCCTGCAACGACGTTGTCGGTCTGGTGCAAGACCTATCAACCAGCTCATTTTTCATTTTTCATTGTCGGTCTGATGCCACATCTCATTTTTCATCCCCGTGCCTGCAATGTTCATCATTGGAAGATGAGAAGCAACAGCTCTATGTGATCTCCAATGTGAGATCGATGTTTGAGGTTGTGAAGTCTCGCACGGAATTCATGGGTCTTCAAGAGAAATCAAGAGTGAGAAACGAGTGGAGAGAGAATGCGAAAAAAAAAAAAAAAAAAAAGGGAAAAGAAGAAAAGGAAAAGTCGTATTATTTTTTCAAACTTTGTTTTTTGTAGTATAAAAAATAGATGGAAAAAAAAGATAGCATAAGGTGTAATATCTGTACAGGATGAATGCGAAAAACATCAAATTATTTGAAGTAAATACCAAGTTTAAAAAAATTTTGTGGTAAGTAATAGATTTACGATATAAATAACATATTTACTATATAAATAATAAATATTTATATTATAAATAAGAGTGTAAATATATTATTTAATCATAGAATTATATATTGTATAAATAAGATTGTAAATAAATTATTTACACTATAAATTTTGCATTTATTATAAATATTTTTAACACCTTTTATTTATTATAATTAATTTTAAAAAACGATATTTATTATTATTTTCCTATCTATATATTATACAAATAAGGTTGGGCCGAGTCTTCTTACAACAATTATCCTAAAGTGAAGTGACTCTCTGAGTTGCTTTAAGCATACTAAATTGAGGCAAAATTGCCTTCCATTTACATGGTAGACGATGGTTGACATTCGACGTTGCTTACTGACGAAGGATCTAAATTTGAACCAATGCAAGGATCTGAACTAACACAAATTTTGGGCTTTTCATACCTCGGGCAGCCAAAAAAGTTGTGTTTGCTCACACCGCCGTCACATTGTTACGTCACCCATTGTTTTGATGTCCTGTGGGTTTAATCTAAGCTGTTGGATCGATTTTTATTTTTCCGCTCAAAATTTGGGTTGTTTAATGGTGATCTTTTGTGGTCTTTAGCCTTTACTGTTAAATTGACAATTTTTAGATCTAGCGGTCGAGATTAGATTTCCTAAAAGTCTTATATAAGGGGTTTAAAAAGCACCTTTTTTTTCCATTTCTAATTTGATTTCTATGCCGAAATTCTACCTAAATTTCCTCGGACTTCCTCCTTCACAATTTCTTACCTCTATAACCCGAGTTATTGCATCCAAAGTTAGGTTTCCAATTTTTTGAGGATTTCGGACCTCCGTTTGAAGATTTTTCGAAGCTCATTCTAGGTCCAAATTCTTCCTCTTCCTTATTCTATTATTTTATGTTTTTGTTTTTTTCATGCTTTTTCATTCACTTCCTAAAAAAAAGGTTAGAGATAATAAAAAAACATTAAGGTAGAAAGCTTACTAGATTTAAAAATTCATGAGAGCATTTTTGTACATTTTCTAAGCTGTTTGGCACATTTCAAGTCTTATTATTATTTTATTTTTTTTGGTTGAAAGGTTCAACTTCATGTTGAAGGGGTCGACTTTGTATTCATTCAAGTGTTGATAGACTTAGGAATTTATCCCTTGATGGTAAAGATTTGGAGTCAACCTTTTACCTAGGGAGATTTTAACCTCACTTTTTCTTTCCATTTTTCCTTCATACTTCTGATTTAATTACTATGTAGTAAATGTTAATTATTATTAGATTTTCATTGAGTTTTTTTACATATTTACATGTATGATTTAGTTAGTGGTTTATTACATTATTCCTTAAAATTAGAACTGTAAACTCTTTTTTTCTTTTCAATATAATTAGGGTATTTAGGAATATAAAATTACAAAATTGTAGTTTCGAATCAATTTTGTTATAAATACTTGCTCTCACAATATTCATTTTAAACCAATTTTAATTTAAACTTTTAGTTTAAACTATATTCTAAAACGCTTTAAATAATCTTTACTTAATTTTTTGTTACTAACGTATAAATCTAGTTACTAACATAGTAATATGAATTCAGGTGCACAAATATGTTGAGCATAAAGTTTCTCAATTTAAGCTTGATTTTATATACAAATTAGAGCAAACATATTCAAATATTTCTCTTCCTTATGTCACCATCCTCTCTCGAACCACATGAAGCTTCCAAGCACTTTCTGATTGGCACATGCTTTCCTTTTTCTGTCACATGTAATGTAAATTTATCAAGAGATCAATATCATGTTTATATAGATCTTGGTGACTTATTGGATGAAGTTTTTCTTCAACGCTAATGTATGAAGTACAGTTGTCATCTATTGTCTTGATTAATGAAGTATGGTTGTCATTTGTTTATACATACCAACGTGATAAGATTTGGTCTAAATAAAAATTAGTTTAGCGACTTGGAAAAGGCGTTAAAATAGACAATAGACAAGATGGTCGGGTTTGAGTTAATAGCAGTCTTCCATTGACCATTAACCCTCTTAAAGTATTATTATTATTATTAAGATAATTACATAACGATAACTTTTAATTTTAACTATTTTTAAATTTTTTCTTCTATTTTAAGAAACTACAAAGGTATCCTTTAAATTAACAAAAAAAAAACTTGTTTCATTTTTGTTCCTTGTAGACTTTTTCAACAAAAATATGAAGATAAAACAAACATACCTTTAATTAGACTAAGTTTATTTTTAAAATATATTTTTCTTCTTGAAAAGATTTTTAAAAAATATTTTAACATTTAAAGAGTTATAAAACTTAAGAACTTTTTCTTGAAATTTGATGTTTTGTTTTAGGAGTTTTTATGTTTTTATTTTCATGAGATATTTTTCATAACTGTTTAAACGTAATTATGCTTTTACTCAATTTTTTCTATTTATAGGGATGAAATTGAAACAATTTTTTAAAAATTTAAAGGATACCTTTATTGTTTCTAAAAATAAAAAGATAAATTGAGAAATAGTTAAAAATAAGTAGTATAAGTACATAATAAACCCTTGTTATTATTATTGTTATTTGTTAAATAACCTTCTAACTTTTCACAAAGGAAAAGTTCATAACTACTATCTTTTATAATTGTTATTTTATTTCGGTCATACATGTTTAAGACTTATTATATCACTAAAAAGTATACTAATAAATTTTTTTTTTAATATCCTCCCAAAATATTTTATTCCCTCAACAAAGATACATGATAATATCCAGCTCCAATTGTCTGAAGCCACTGGTGAACAATATCCTATTAGAATATTCTTTTTCTTAATAAAAATAGCCGGCCATCTTTGGCTCTTATCGTCGAAAGCTGGTGACAAAAATATGATAGTGAGTACCTTTTTTTTAATATTCAACTGAAATATTTTTTACTCCTACACTCGTAAGTCAATGTCACACTTTTCGCACAAGACATAAGTTTTACTCAGATATCAAGTCTAGTTTTAAGTGTCATATTAATTACATCACACCACTCGATTTAAAACATTGAAATGCTTTTAAATTGAATTTGGGAGTTTAATTTCTAAAACTCTTAAATAACACAATGTAATATATTATAGTTGGACATTGTTTAGGTTGTTAAAATTAGACAGAGAATTCAAATCTATTAGTTTAAGAACCTTTGTTATTGCCAATCTACATTGAAATAAGGAAGTAAAAATTTCTATGAAAAAGAAATATTTTTGGATAGCATAGTCAAGTGATTTAATCTTGGATTTTTGTTTTATTTTGTTTTGTTTTGTTTGTGGGACTAATTTGGGACATAGTATTCTTGTTCTCGGAAAATCAATTCCTAACATAGGGAGAGGAATCCAACTCTTACTAGCTTTCAAATAAACATAATAGCACTCACATAAAAGTGAAACTAAATTGTTAGGTGGATTTTTTTTAAAAAAAATTAAACTTGTGATATCGTCTATAATTTTTCCCACCTTAAAGAATGAAATACAACCATTTAAAGTAAACTAACCAACATTTGCCAATTAGATAACAGCAAACTATTGTCATGTCGCTCAAAAATTAAAATTACAACACAAAATATACTTTACTCACTTTTACCCAATTAAAATTAACTAATTATACTCTTACATAATTTTTTCTATTTATAAGGATCAAATTGAAACAAGTTTTTTCTTCTAGGCTCCGACACTTGACGCTACCCCTTGGGCATCGTGGTGCCCATCATTTTACAACACAAAATATTGTGGTTTTGTTATGAGTGCCATGACACCTAAAAGTTGACGCCACAGCTCCTGCCTGTGCTAATATGTGTTGGAAAAGTATGTTCTTTGAGTTGTTTTGAATTGGTGTATCTATTGATTGTATTTCTCATATAAACCTAAACATTTTATTAGCAATAGACATATCCGTTGTAATAATTATGTTGATATATGAAGAGATAACTTTATAAATGAAAAGATATCTTTTACAAATGAAGAGGTACCTTTTTGTAAAAGATTGTATTGATTGAACCGGTTACGTCCATTCATGAAATGGCACCTCTGTTATTATATAAACTCTAGAAAATTTGTAGATTTCTTTTTTTTTTTGTTCTGGAACACAATATTATTGCTAGAGATTGTGTTCAAGGGTTTGTTGTATCTTGGGGGTAATTTTTTATAAAACTCATTTGTAAATTTTAAGAAGTGAGGGCAAATAAAACCTTTAAAAAAAGTATCCCTATACGCCTCAATCCCATTTTTATTTCTAGAAATTTATAGCCTCCATCTTTTGTCTTATACATAATCACAACAACATTCTTAAATATTTTATTCTATTCTGATGGAGGTTGAAAAGAATATGTCATCTTTGCTCAACCCAAATGTTCAACTTGATCGTTTTGATGGCACAAACTTCATCCGCTGGAAGGCAAAGTTGTTCATCCTACTCACCATCCTCAAGATTACACATGTTCTTAATCTAAAGTTGGAGTCACTTCCAAAATCAAAGGAGGACGATTCTGACAAAGTCAAGGCAGCTATGAAGAAGCGATGGGATGATAAAGGCATGTGCTAGGGACACATAGTCGACACTTTCTCTGATGGGCTCTATGATCTCTATAACTCAATGGTGTCTTCCATGGAGATATGTAATGCTCTCGAATACAAATAAAAAAACAAGAAGGAAGGTTCAAAAAAATCCTAATTCCAAAATTTTTGGAATTTACTATGGTTGATTCGAAGTCTTTTTTAGATGAAATACATTAATTGCAAGTAATTGTTACTAAGCTTTATGAATTAAAATTTTAGATTTCTGAATTATTTCAAGTGGAGGCCATTATTGCTAAATTAGCCCAAAGTTTAAAAGGTTATAGAAAGAAACTCTTTCATAGAAGATACGACATAGCCTTAGAGGAGTTGAAAAAACACTTAAGGATCAAGGAAGAGACATAAGTCTCGTGATCCTAAGGGCAAGAGATTAGATTCCTCTACAGTTAATGTCGCTGAGACTAATAAGTTTTTGAAGAACTTCAAAGTCAATAATGAAAAAAAGTTCAATAATGGCCTAAAAAAGTTTTCCAAAAGTTGTTTTTTTTGCGGGAAGAAGAGCCTTGGCCAAAATGATTTTAGGTACAAGAAGAAGAAGGAGGAAGTTAACTCCAATAAGGCCAATATCATTGAAGAGAAACTCGAAGAGATACGTGTTATGATCTCGGAGATGGAAATTGGTATGATCACCGAAACCAACATAGCTACCACAAAATCTTATGATTGGTGGCACGATTTGGTGCCGCCATTCATGTTTGCAATGATAAGGAAGGACAAACAGAAGGTCAAATAGTTCTCACCAGAAGTCATGATGTAACGGTGATTGTTAGGAATGGTGTGGTGGATATTAACTTTTTCTAGGAAGAAAGTTTTTTCTAACAATGTCTTCCACAATCCTGATATAAGGAAGTACCTTGTGTCTGCAAGTCTAATGTGTAAAAACAGGCTTAAGATTGTACTTGAGGGCAATGTATGTATTATATCTAACAATGGGGTATTTGTGGGAAAGCGATATTCTTGTGATGACATATACAAACTAAGCATTAATAATAATAAAGTTATGACTTCTACTTATATAGTTGATTCTTTTGATGTTTGGCATGCTTGTTTAGTGCATTTAAATTTTAGACTATTGAAATACACATCTAAACATAGTTTGATTAATTGCAAAGATTAAAAAACACGATAAGTGTGAGATTTGCATCCAACCAAAAATGACTAAGAATCCATTTCCTGAAGCCAAACAAAATACTTAAATTTTGGACCTAATTCATACCGATATTTGTGAGTATAATAGAATTTGACAAGAGAAAAAGAAGATACTCTGTCACTTTTATCGACGATTTTTTAAGATACACATATATGCACTTGGTTAGAACAAAAAATGAAGCCTTAGATAAGTTTAAACTTTTCAAGGTTGAAGTTGGGAACCAAAAAGATAGAAAGATCAAAATAATTCGAAATGATAAAGTGGTAAATATTTTTCAAATGAGTTTTATGCCTTCTACGAAGAGCATAGTATTATTCACCAAAAGTCAGTCTTTTTTACTCCTTAACAAAATGGTTTAGCAGAAAGAAAAAAATAGGATCTTTATAGACATGATTAATTCTATGCTTTTTAATACTAAATTACCAAATAATTTACGGGGCGAGAGGGAGCTTTACTTACTACATGTCATGTTCATAATAGGATTACATCTCTAAAAACTCGTCTCTTTATATGAAATATAAAAAGAAAGGAAACCAAACTTAATATATTTGAGGGTGTAGGGCTGTTTAGTCTTCAATAAAGTGTATGATCCTAAATCGTCAAAGTTAGGCCTAGAAGAATTAAATCTGTTTTTGTAAGGTATACTAAAAATTTTAAGGCATATAAATTGTTAAATCTAAATTGTAACGATATTGTGGAATAAAAAGATGTTGAACTTATTGAAAATAGATTTAGTATTGATTCTAGCACTAAATTAGAATCTAATGTTAATCAACCACGTGACTATGTACTTGGTACTACAACTAATAATAAAAGAAAAAAGTCTATGACATCTTTCGAGTCGAGGAGAAGTCAATGTGAAAGAAAAGAAAAGAGTTTAACACCGGATTTTATTTCATCTTAAGCTTGAACCTTCTTGGTTAAAGGAGATAGAAATGGTATACTTAACATAATACCTTTGTTGCTATATGTTGAGGAAGATCCAATGACATTTAGTAAAGCCATGTCATCTAGAGATGTCTCCTTTTGGAGAGAGGTTTTAGATGATGAAATGGATTCAATAATTTCTAAACAAACTTGGTTCTTGGTTGATCTCCCTATGGGATCTAAAACCGATAAGCGACAAATGGGTATTTAAAAGAAAGCACAACACCGATGAGTCTATGCAAACTTTCAAGGCTACATTAGTAGCCAAGGACTTTAAACAAAAGCGTGGTATAGATTACTTCGATACCTATGCTTCGATAGCTACATTAACATCTATATGAGTGTTATTCACAATTGCTTCAATATATAATTTGCATGTGTACCAAATGAATGTAAAGACAACTTTTTTTAATGGTGATCTTGTTGAGAAAATCTATATAGAACAATCAAAAAGGTTTGTATTGCCTAGAAATGAGAAAAAGTCTTGTAAGTTAGTCAAGTTGCTTTATGGATTAAAGCAAGCACCAAAGCAGTGGCATGAGAAATTTGATTCTGCTATTTTATCTCATGGTTTTAAGCGTAATAATGTAGACAAATTCATATGTTCTAGATTTACAAATGATTTTGGTGTGATTATATGTTTGTATGTTGATGACACATGTAAAAGGTAAATGATACTAAAAGTAGCTAACTTCACAATTTAAGATGAAACATCTTGGTGAGGTAGATACTATCTTAGGTGTGAAAGTGAGGAAACATAATGGGGGTTACTCATTGTGTCAATCTCATTATATTGAGAAGATGTTTCTTAAATTCAATTATTTGAAGTTTGAAGAAGCTAATACCCCATATGATTTTATTATTAAATTACTAGAAAAGGCCGGTCAAGCGGTAACACAGCTAGAGTATGCTATTACAATTAGCAGCTTGATGTATGCTATACATTGTGCAAGACCAGACATTGCTTTTGTGGTATGGAAGATGGCAAGATTCATGAGTAATATATGTGTTGAACATTAGAATGCAATTGGAAGAATACTTGCTTATCTGAAAAAGACCATTAATTTGGGTTTGTTTTACAATGATTATATCGCGGTACTTGAAGGGTACTTGCATGTTAGTTGGATAATCAATGTAAGTGATAATAATCCACATTTGGTTGAGTTTTCACAATTGCAGGAGAAGTCGAGTCTTGCGCTTCTAAGAAACAAATATGCATAACTCACTCAATGATGAAAAGTGAGTTTATAAAATTTATGGCTACAGGCAAAGAAGCAGAATGGTTGAGAAAATTAGTGTTTGATATGGAGTTGTAGCTACAACTGATGCCATCTATTTCTTTATACTGCGATAGTAAAGCTACATTGTCTAGAGCTTATAACAGAGTGTATAATGGAGTCTAGACATATTAGCTAGAGACATGAATATGTGAAACAATTAGTAACCGATGGTATTATTAATGTTGTTTATGTTAAGATGAATAACAACCTAGCAAATCTCTTGATAAAAGGTCCTTTAAGAGACTTTGTCAAGGATACATATAGTGGAATAAGATTGAAACCTTTATATGAAAGAGTCACGGGTGATAGTAACCCAACTATGTAATAGTTAAATGGGCAAGAGCTATGTGACCGAATATTTATTTGTCCTTTCCATGATGTTCGTGCAAGTAGCTACGATGTTGAGTTTGCGTATTTACTCTCAATAAAGTTTGTCACAAAGTAGCTAGAGACATGATTTGAATCCAAGATGTAGTCTTGTAAATATTCATGAATCCAAGGTAGAGCACAAGATTGGAATAGTGCTTAGTGCTGGAAACATATTTTGAAATCTAGGATAGCTTATGATGTATTTCTAGTATTTAATTAAGAGACAAAGTTCAATGCCAAGCACACTATTGTCTTGTGAATACTTTGAAGTATATTCTCTAATTGAAGGTTAAAATTAAAAGATAGCTTCTTTTATGTATGATGAATATGGAGAAATATTACAATATAGTGGGAGATTGTTAAAGAGATTGTAATGTGTCTCTCTCAAATACTAGAGATCAAAAATAAAAAAATTTTGCATGAAAATACACATTTTTCATGCGTTTGGAATCAGGTCAGGGAGCTGCGGTGCTCAATTTTGAGGCCGCCGCACTGGAATTATGATAGTTGCAATTTCAAGACAATGCACCCACCACAAAAACTTTGTGTTGTAAAATAGTAGGCGTCGCGGCGCTCACCCATATTGATGTGTGTTTGAAAAAAAGTGTTCTTTGAGTTGTTTCAAACCAAAGTTTTATTGGTTGTATTTTTCCATACAAACTTGAACACCTATTAGCAATAGATAGATTTGCTGTAATAGTAGTTTTAATACATGGAGAGATACCATTATAAATAAAGAGGTGCCTTATGTATAAGATTGTATAGATTGAATCGGTTACGTCCATTCATGAAATGACACTTCTGTCACTATATAAACCCTAGAAAATCCACAGATTCTATTTCCTGTTTTGAAATACAATATTATTATTAGATGTTGTATTCAAGGGTTTGTTGTATCTTGATAAGTAATTTGCGCTAAAACTCGTTAACAGGCTTTGAGAAGTGAGGGCAAATAAAACATTTAAATAAATTATTCCTATATGCCTCAAACTCATTTCCATTTCTAGAAATTCATAGCCTCCATCTCTTGTCTTGCACACAAATGCACCAACATTATTTATTATGTTTTTTAGTGTTTGATTGTTCATTAGGCTTGTGTCTTACGGTACCCGGTGTTGTTGTGTTATGGGCTTCTTATTATAATCGATCAGACTTTTTTTATCAATTATGGAGGATATTTGTCAAGAGTCATCTGCATCTTTGATCATTGGCATACTTTGTTAGGTGTCCAATTTCAAAACTCACTACATGATTATTCCCATTGAGCATTTTATTTAAATTTACTAATAGAATCGGTTGTTTATCTAAATCGAAATTTTCCTTTTGAGTGTCCTTAAAAGTTAAAATTGGTGTTTAATTCAGAATATTTATAATTACTAACTCACTTCTTTAAACTCGAATTTCAATAATATAAATGGAATAAAAAACCAAATACGGTTACTATCTCCCTTTTCAAAAAAATAAAAAAAAAAAGCACTAAAGTTATCATTATGATTTAATAATCTTTTGTTTTGTTTATTTGTTTCCTGAAAGCGATGAAATAGATGGGCATGTTCCTAAAATTATGAGAATGTTTGTGAATTTAATCCAGAATACCACCATGTCGATATTATCTATGGTGTCCAATATGGTGCGTTACTGAAATACGAGTTCTCATTTTACATAGGTAATACACACACACACGTCCCCTTAAAAAATACGACTTTTGAGTTTTTTTAAAATTATGTTTTAAAGTTTACTTATAACAGCAGTAAACATGTCACGTGATTTTATTTCTTGGCTTCAAAAGTAGAAGGGTCACGAGGTTGACGAAAGGGAATACCTTCCCCAAATTATTTTAAAAAGAAGAAGAAGAAGAAGACAGAACACCTGCCCCTGCCAGATCCTAACAGAGCAAGTGTAAGGAGCTTTTTAAACAAGACTGGGGACCTCTCCCTGCAAATTTCTACGGTGTACATTTAAAATTATTAGATTTAGTTAAATTTTTTTTAACAAATCTGACAAATTAAAAATAAGTAGATATCTTTTTTAATTTTTATTAAATAAAATTTTCAAACAAAAAAAATAAGATTCTTTTATGGTAGGATCATATTTCAATAATATATGTTTTTATCTATTAAATCTGATCAAAATCATATTAAAAAAAATATATGAAGAAAAAATAGTTATTGATATAGATCTGAAATTTAAAAAACCTTGAATTATAAGCATCTACAGCAATCTTATATCCCTTGTGTATGGAAAAAAATATAAACTTATTAGTTTAAATCATCTATAATATAAATATTTTATGTGTTGTAGTTTAAAACAAAAATATATTACAACATAAAACTTTGTTAAGTTTCAGAACTCATTTGTCAATGCCTTGAAAAAATCTCATATATATATATATATATATATATATTCAATGGGTTGAAAAGATAATCCCATGTTCACAATTTTTGTATCTCTTTTTTTTTTCCTGCTGAAACAAGTTTTGTATTTTGGAACGTTGACATGATAGAACCCATCCAACTGTGTTAAGGATTCCTTGTCACGTTACAGGGTTGTCTCGTCTTTAATAATAAATTCGACAAATAAGACAAAAGATTCTTTGCTTCGAGAAGAAAAACAAAATTTATTTCCTTTTGCTTTGTAATTCTTTTGGATTTTGTCCTTTTTTGATTCAATAAAACGAAAATGTTCTTTCACGAGGTGAGAATTACAAGTCTACTTCCCTCAAAAGAAAGAAAGAAAAAAAAAAAGAATCACACATTGTTAGGGTATTTTTCACTCCACCAATGAAAATGTAACATGTGTCATCTAGCTCTAAGAAATATTTGTGACCTAAGTCGTTGTACTCTGAAGTGCTCGAGGGTTTCCTTCAAGGAAGAAGTCGAGATGATCACATAAACTAGGAAACTAAAGTAAATCTTGTGTGATGGGGAACGTGACTATGTCAGGACGACCAATCTTGGTATAATACGTGATTCACGATTGTCTAAATCGCTAGAAAAACTTATGAAGGTGAATCCCATGAAAAGACAAAAAAGAAAAATAAAAAACATTTACCATGGGCCTTTTTGAGGAAAGGAAAGGATGGGAGATCCAAAATCTTAAAAGAAAAAATGACGTATTAAAGATTAGATAATTAATGAGATAATTATCAGATTTTTGACAATATTATAAATAGAACATTTGAAGAGAAAAGAGAGACTTCTTCAAGCTCATTCTACTTTTGGGCACTTTTTACTTTTATTCTCCTCTATTTTGCTCTAAATATTTTAATAGTTGTTTGGCTAAGCTTTGAAATGTCCTTCCAGATCTATTGATCACGAAGAAAAGGCGACGGAGCTCTAAGTCATTTCACTAGAGGTTATCTAGTAGGTACGAGGGAATTAATGTTTGAAAATCCGGCCAAACGCACAGGTCTAAAATACGAGTTGTTGTTGGTTTTGTTGAGTCCTGTTCAAGCAAAAAGAAAATTTTCTTTTTCTACTTTCTATTTTTTTGGGTAGAAATAGTATTATTTAACACCTCTATTTTTTTGGGTACTCGGCATATTATATAATTTTAGTTTTTATTTCATATTTTTTGAAAGTATTATTTTATTATTTGAAAAGCACTTGATAATTTTATTGAAACTCTATTATTTAGAAAGAAAATTACTATTGTGGTGCTTGATCCATTTTGTAGAGCGCAAAAGGTCAGTTCCATCGCCAAAGTGTATGTCATATTTTTGAAGAAGCTAAAGGTGCTCTGTTTCAGCTGCTTTTTTTGTGTTTTTTTATTATTATTATTTTTTAATTTTTACAAAGCCTGTTTCATCTGATTAGACAATCTGTACAGCAATTTTGGGTCCATTTTCACTGACTCTTTCTGTCCCGTTTTGCTAATTCCCAACAACAGTCATGGTTTATTTCACCCCACCTCATGGATTCTCGCTCGCGCTCGCGCTCTCTTTCTCTCTCTTTCTTTTTGTCGTCATTCTCTCTCTCTCTCTTTCGCGTTACAAAAAATTTTCTTCTCCTGCGAGAAAAGTGCATAATTTTCTTTTTAAAAAACCTAGGTTTTTATATACTAGAGTGAATTGTATAATTTTTATCTCTTAATTTTATTTAATTTTTAATTTATCTTTTTACTTACAAATGTGTCTTTAAATTTAAAAAACTAATTTTAATATTATCTTTTATAGATTTTATGTACAGATAAAATGGCAATAAGACAAAAATATTATTAATTACACCAAATTTGTTTCCTAAATATATTTTTTTTCTTAAAACATTTTTTATAAATTTTTTTAATATTAAAATGTCATAAAATTTAATATCTTTTTCAAAAATTGATTTTGTATTTTAGGATTTTAATGTTTGTAAACCTATAAAATATTTTTTATATTTGTTTAAAAATAGTTATATTATTTTGTCTAATTCATTCTTATAAAATAAGTTTATTAAATTTAAAAAGTATTTTTATAGATTTTAAAAATAAAAAAATAAATTACAAAAATTGTTAAAATTATAAAATATAATTAAATAATTATGTAATTAACCTGTTACCTGTATTATTATTATGATAAAGTGATCCTTAGTTGGCATTATTTTGATGGGATAGTTTTGGTTTGCTTTTCGTCCGCTGGATTTCAGGCTTTTCAGTTTTTCCTCGCATACTCGACCACTTTCTTCCCTTTTGTTTGCTTTCTTTTGTTCTCCAGGCTTTTCTCAGGATTCCGATTTCCTTCTTAAACCACTTCGGATTCAAAACCATGTTTAGTTTTTCATTCCATTTCCGTTCTTGAAATTCAAGCTCAAAGAAGTGAGTTAGTAATTAAAATTTTTCTCTGTCATATTATTTTCAGTCTTTTTCTTGCAAAACACGTTCTTTTTTTTGTTAATTTTTATTTTCCTTTTTAATTGTTGCCATCAGAAAGGATAAGACAGCTTTGATGGGGTATTTTGGATCGTTTTCATGAATAAAGTTGGATGACTATCACATGCGTGGTCTTCTGGCACCTTCTGTGTTGGATAGACGTCTCTTCCTTCAGACCACTTGATGAATAAGAGGTAAGAAATCCAAAAATAATCATTCTAATCTATAATTTTTCATTATTTTGATTCGTCTTCATAATTTTTCTTCTGGGTCATGCAGGTTCTCGTGTTTTATTTCATGGACGTATTAGATTGATTATTTGGCTTACTGGGTATGTAAAAAAATTTTCCCCCTCCAAATCAAAGCAATATTGATGTGTTTTTGTCGACAAAATCACGAATCAGATGTCCTTAAATTAATGACTTGCAATTCTCAGGATTCCGTGAGTTGAAGAAATCTTCAATGGAAATCTCTTTTAACTGTAAGCCATCGAAAATCCTCAGCTGCTATTTCAATTCCATCACATCCACATGCATTTTCTTGGCTGCCATGGCTCTGTTCATTAGAACTGTTATCCTTCTTGCATCCCCTTCTTCCTCTGGTTGGTATTCTGGACAAAACGATGTCGTTTTTATCCAGAACCGTTCCTTGGCTCTTTCGAATGAATCCCCAATCCGAAAGGACAAGTTTCTTGAGGTTCCTCAAATTGTGTGGGGCCTGAACAATCAGAAGATTGCATTTGCGAGGTCTTGTCTCACAGCAAGAATGCTTAACAGGACTCTTCTAGTGCCTAGCTTAAGCGCTTCTCTGTTCTACAAAGAAATTGACCTTTTAGAACCAATTTCCTTCGATAAAATCTTCAAGTTCGAGAGTTTTAATTCGATTTGTAATGGGTTTGTTCAATTGGGTAAGTACGATGATCTCTTGAATCGGACGGAAGTTTTCAAGCTCCAAAAGGGAAGTGGAAGGAGATGGACAAAGAAGAGAGACTTAGAGCAGCTTGAACAACACAAAAAGGACCCAATTGATGAAAATGAAGTGATAAGAATTGTTGGGAAAAACCCATTTCTTTGGCATGATCATTGGCCTGTGAAGGACTACGCAAAGGTGTTTGAGTGCTTGGTCTTGGTGGATGAGATTATGGCTGAAGCAGAAAAAGTTGTATCTAGAATTAGAGAGGAAAGCATAAAACTTGTGCCTGCAAAAAACAGTCTCAATCCCAACACGTTCCCTTATGCCGCTGTTCACATGAGAGTTGAAAAAGACTGGATGATTCACTGCAAGAATTTAGAGAGGAAATGGAACATAACCCAGATTTGTAGCAGCAAGGAAGAGATCATGGATAGAGTGGGAAACATTGGTGGGCTTGAGAAAAACCCAACTGTTGTTTATCTAGCTGTTGCAGATGAACTGCTTGAAGACTCTTCGATACTGAATGGTTGGAGAGAAGGTCTGATTCCCTTTGACAAAAAGAAGTTGGGTGTGGATGGGATTTACAAGAAATACCCATATTTGATCCAGTCTGCAATTGACTATGAAGTCTGCTTGAGAGCTGATGTCTTTGTGGGCAATAGTTTTTCCACATTTTCAAGCCTTATTGTACTTGATAGGACACAGAAGATGTTGAGATTGGGCTTCACAAGCTCTTGTGGAGCAACAGATGTGAAATTGCCGTCCTATGCATATAATGTGTTAGGTGAATCAAAGGGCCCGCACAGATGGATGACAGACATGTCTGATTCAAGCCTCAGAGCAGTTAGCTACGGCTCCAAGGACATTTCTTGTTGAGTTTTTTATTTTTTTTTCCTCCCCTTTAGCATAAACTGGTTAGTACAGGTACAACATATATAGATATATATGTTTTTTTTCCCTGTGTAAAGGAAATTTTAAACAGGGAGCTTCAAGATTGAAGATAGCAGTTTGATACCTGATTAGGCTTTGACTCATTGGGTGTTTTGTGTTTTTGTTTTTTTCTTTACAATTTCCGTTCTATTGATTCCGTTTCTTCTTTTCATCCTACCAAAAGAAACCAACAAAAAAAAAAAAAAAAAAAAAGGTGGTACAAAGGTCAATTTTAAAAACATCTTAGAGGAATAGGGTGCAATGTACTGCAGAACTTCACCAAAATAATGTTCATTAAGACTTTGTTGAACTCAAGACTGTATTGAAGATTAAAGGATGTTTGGCAACATTGGACAGAACCATGATTATAGTTATTAAAATAATGTAAAGCTTTCATATATCACTGTAAAAAATAAAAAATTGATACAATATAAAGCTCTCATATGCTATAATATTTTGAACCACAATTATGATTTTAACTCACACACCATGAATTATTCTAATATCCATGTTCGTTGCTGCGATGTTGTCACTAATTCACACATCGTTTGGCATACAAACTCATGAAATGCTCAAATATTTATGTAATTCTTTGCTGCGTTTGTACGTTTATTGTTGGTAATGAATATTGAACTATACTCCGAAGCCTTAAATTTCTGGTCACAGAGGCTGCAAAACTTTGTTTTATGACAATGTTTTTATAAGTAGAGAGAAATTTGAAATCTTCAAAAAGATTGAATTGGTGTGTCTAATTTTATTCCATTTTCTTAGTGATAGAACACTCCATTTCAGTGGGGGTATAAAAGCCCCTGGTGAGCTGTGGTTAGATTCAGGCATGATATACTTTTTAGTTATTAGGAGAACCTAAATACTTTCTTTTAGATTGAGGAAACAACTGTTAGAAATCTTTTTTCCTTTGGCAAGATAAAGGAGCGAAACAACCAATCTATTGATATTGGAAGAACCAAGAGATTTTTCCAATACATTATTTTGGTCCAATAAAATTTATAAATATAGGAAGAAGCCCTATTAAATAGAGATTTTTTCTTTCATTCAATTTTCAATTGTTAATACGATATATAAGAACCGTTACTACCAATAGTACTACACCCTCATCGTAAAATACAACTTTATACCATTTTTTAGTAATAGAACATTCCATTTCAGTGGAGTCATAAAAGAGAATCCTTACAAATTTAAAGCTAAGCTAATTTGTTTGTAAGATGTTTTCTTAATGGTGAAACTTTATTTAATATAGATAATTTTACAGATTTTAAGAAGAGTATGGTGTACGTTCGAACTTCATCGCTAACATGAGAATCCTGACCAGCAATGGGAGTCCTTAATCTATGAATATTTGAACACTTGAATGTGCTTATTGATGACATGAATTTTTGGAAGCAAGCAATGTTTTGGATAATTTAAGGGAAATTTATCTTTGGCATGTTGGAATTAATTCTAATAAAGTATGGGCTAATATATTATATAAATGTGTATTAATGCTATCAAATAAGGCTAGCCTAATTAAAGTTATCTAATAAAGTGTAAAGTTTTAGGTTTTAAAGCATCTCATAAAGCGTGGGTATAAAATTATGTGTGAAGACCTAAAGTCTAATTTCTATTTTTATGATAGGCCAAAATAAAAATAAGACAATTAAGGAATAATTTATAAAAGGGTCATGATCCCTGAGTCATATGGTATGTATTTTTTTAGCATCCAATAACTGGAACTGTAACGCCCCTATATGGGGGTTAACAGTTTTTAATGAGATAAAATAAAAATAAATAATAAAAGTAAAACCTTAAAAATAAAATTTGCCCGGGACTTAAATGAAAACTCTCAACTCAAAAATAAAAATATAAACGATAAATAAACCACAGTTTTAATGTAGCACCTTAAATTTAATAATATAAACTGTTGTCATCATCATTTTATCCCTCAACACATTGTAATACAGTCACAGAAAGTAACAATTGATGCTTACATTATCATGAAGAACATTCTTTACAATTGAGCAGTCCCAATGTAATATAGTTACATCACTTCCTCAACTATATTTCTCGTAGCCACCTCACACTTAGTGAGTCCTGAAAAGATATAAACATAAGGGAATGAGCAACACTATGCTCAGTAGAGAAAGCCATTACTCACCTTTAGGTTTTTATCATTACCACATTAAAACATGCATGGTTAGTAAGTTACATCATATTCCAGATTATGAGGTTTATTATGATCACATCTTATGGATACCGTAGTTAATCATTACCAAGTGTCATAATTACACATTTATACAAATATTACCAATCATCATTGTTCCTAGGTATCCATGTTAAATTGAGTATCACTCAACTCATCGAAACTCAAATGGGCGCACTTGATCACCCTATAAACATTCCAAGGGTGTTCCGGTGAGGGGACATCAAGCCCCGAGTCCTCACCAAATCGATTCCTGTACAGTGTGTTCTGGGACTTTCAACCCAAGGAAGCGTCATCGCCTTCCCCCTACTTTACCTTTTAGGGTATTCATGCCCAAGGACGTAACCGTCGCCCTTTTCATGTCTCACAATTTCTCTATATTAAATCATTATTAATAGAGTTAATTTTCCTAACCATACTTCTCAATTTATAACATGTGTCAATTCATTATGTTCCTCGCCGTACAATACAAGACGAGTCCATGTCATAGTTTCATATGTGATACACATATAATATCAGTTCAACATAGATATATATATATTGCGGCAAAACAATCAATTTTAATTCTATAAAAACCTCACAAAAGATGAGTAATAGAATCCCTACCTTTCAAGCTTATCAACAGTCTCTTAATCCTGGAATCAATTAACGTTAGCTCCATACTCCCTTGATCCTAAGGCGTGCATAAGGACAATTAAAACTAAAGCACAACATACAACTACATTCATAAAATTTATTTTAATTTAATCTTAGAATTTCAAGAAATAACCACTGCCCATAGAGGTATTATAAAGTTTAACAATATAAATTTTCTGTCTAGGGCATATACACTTAGACTTCATACATATGCTCCAAAATAGCAACAAACATATACTTAGGTTTAAGAACGCAAATTTGAATAATCCTTTAGTATAAAAGAAAATTTATAAATGAAAGACTAAATTTGTTCATAAGATTCTAACCTCGGATTATGGTTAGTTGGAAGCTTGAAATGGCTTCAAAACAGGTTCCTTTACTTCGGTATGACTGAAATTCTTGCTCAAATGGAGGTGATGGTGGCTGATTTTTATGGCTGCCTTGAAGAAGTTCTCTAACTATTTTGCTTCAGCAAAGAAATGAGAAGAAGAGTGTGGGAACCGTGGAAGAAAAAGGAAGAAAAGATGAAGTCTTTGAAAAGAAGTGATAGAAACAATTATAGAGGAGACATGTTGAAGCATGTCACGGAGGAAATAAAGAAAATGAGGGTCAAGAGTAGTTGGAAAAGATATCCTTATGTCTCATCTAAAGACTTTAACACACATAATGCCAATATGACATTTTTGAGATTTATTAGAAGTTCTAAGGCTTTTTAGTAATCATACTAAATAAATATAGGAGAATTTTAGAAAATTTAAAAATAGATAAAAATAAATATTATAAAATAAATTTAAATGAAGCAATTTTTTTTTATACATTAAAAATTAATTTAATTACCTCAATACCCGTTAGAAGAATAACGGGTGTCACAGCTCTACCCCCCTTAAAGAAATTTCGTCCTCGAAATTTCAATTCTAGCAATACTAGTAAAAATTATGATTCCACTATGATTCCAATTCTGAGTCTAAACCGTTAATGTTGTTTGTCCTCCAAATTTAAGTTATCGTACTTCCACTTATTTACTTGCATAATAAATCTTACTCCTAAATCCCTCAATAAGAGTATTTCTGACAAGTTTTAACTTGTAACACCGTATAATAGTCTAAGAATCTGATCAGGCATACATATTGACCATATCATGATTCCAGTCCTTCATTGTCCATGGACTGTGATTTACAATCACATTTAAGGAGATTGCCAGAGAAATTTTATATACTTCATCTTTAGGTTCCTTTTCCTTTTTGAGTAAGGAAAAGTCAAATATATTTGATTTCATACCTCAACTAATAAACTAAAACATAATCATAAAACATATATCACAAACACTTATATTCAAAACCATACATTAAACTTATTCATAGAGATATTAAACGGAATCTCTGGTTGCAAACATACCCGACATATTTTTCATTAAACAGCTATCCTCATGACACAAACATTCAATCCAAATAATATACTCATATTTCATATGGAATATCCCCATAACTGACTTTGGTACTTCCACATAATATTAACAGAATATTACACATTACAAACATGATACGGATACGTTTCGAGAGTACAAGGCACTCCGTATACCAGCTATCCATATCATGCATGCTTAGAGGATACAAAAACATCGATAAACAAAAGATCGGACCTTAAGAAGGATGCGTTTCGAGAGCATCAAGTACTCCGTATCCAGCCATCCCGACATTAGGCTCAATGAATCTAAAAGATTGAACAACAACGTACCACAAGAAACACAGAATACAGGGCAAACGGTTATTCGTAACACACGAAATACGGACACACATGCCTACATGCCAAAGATAAAACAAAAGATTACAAATGGAGATTCAAATCAATTGGCCGCTCCCGGCTTTCCCTTTCCCATTCAAGCTTGGATGTTGCAGTGTCGGATTCTGGATGTATGATTTGCATTTTATCTATCAATTCCTCAGCTGTTGAAGCAGTGACAAAGATTTGTCTCTCCGATTCTGTAGTGATGTTTTCTTCCACAGCGTAATCTAGAAATTTCAAAAGACCGTCATAAAAACCCTTTACGTTCAGCAGTCCCAAAGGTTTGGAATAAAAGCCCAACAATTGCCCACAAGCAACTATAAATATTTCCTCAAGAGTACCTAGACCACCAGGTAATGCTATAAAAGCATCAGAATTATAGATTATGTCTTTAAAATTTTTAGGGATACTCCTGACTCCTTCTCCCTTACCTATGGCTTCCTTACAAAGGTTTCCTTCAACTGAAATATGAGGCCAAATTCTTACATCAGTAGCGTCACTAGACCTAGCTGCTAGTGCCATATTTACCATCATTTTTATACTACCACCCCCATAGATTATGTTAATCTTCTTGCGTGCTAGGACTTGCCCTAAGTGATTTGCAGCTTCTAAATAAGCTTTATCTTTTCCAAGGCTGGAACCACAAAAGACACAGACATTCTTTATTTTCTTCGTGGACTGGGAGGTAGACATATTTGGTTTATAGAAGTGGTTGCTTAATGTCTGCTCCACTTAGACTTCGGGTTCTACATGAGTTTTTAAAGATGAGAAATATACAAAAAGGGCTAAAGAGATAGACGAGTAGGTAATGAAAAGGTAATCCAAAGATTTAAACAAAATCTTGTGCGGATAAGAAAGTAAGATAAGGTGATTGATAGTTTACAGAAAATCTGATTCACTTTTTGAAAAAGATTAGACTCTAATTGTATAACTTTTGACAATTGAGAACAATTCGACAAAAGACCCTCTTGACACAACTGTAGACTTTTTGACAAATATACACCAAGTCTAGAAATTTAATATAAACGACAAATACTATAGAACTTTTGAAATTTGAGACACAAATCTTGAAATATCTGGATAAGTTTTTCAAAATTCAAACATATTACTGTACCGTATGTAACGTGTCTGATAAGATAATATATTTTATTATATATATATTTAAGAAAATCACAAATTAAATAAGATATTAACACTTACTGTATCAATCTAATAATCACAATTATTTCAAACACAAAAGCAAATATTCTGAGTAAAAGAAAAACACAAACTGTTGAACATCAGCTAAAACTGCTTCAAATAAGTAAAGACTAAATAACCTTTATAGAGCGAAGACTTATTCCCCATCCAGTTTTCTTATGGCTTGACAAACAGGATCTAGAAATACCATATTCCTGAGGCGTTGTCTTTCTGTATAAAATTTAGGCCAGAGTTTAAAAATAGCTCCTTGAACATATCCACTAGGGTGACCGTGAAGAGGAGGATGGATGCTATCCAAGTTCTCATTTGAAAGTCCATCCCTACAAAACCGTATTTTATCCTCTCTATTCGTAGACATATAACCAGGTGAAGTACATTTACCGTTACAATTTTGTCTTCCACATTTGTTACAAGTGACCACGATGGCACGAGCTCTTCTTTTCATTGCACTACGACTGGTACCTGTTCCTGGTAAACCGACATCTTGACTAAAGTCACTCGGACGGATTTTCCCCTCTATTAACATTCTCACATCACAAGGGATGCCAAAACGCATAAGAATCCACAACCGAGTAATTCTAGCCTTGTATTTCTTTCTAAGAATCTTTTGGGAGAGTGATGGGAAATACTTTCTCAGGTGTTGGTACTTTGGGTCCATGATGAGATGAAAGAAGAGTAAATAGAAAGGAAAAATTAAGATAGTAAATTGCAGAATCCTAGAATTCCTTCTTCTTTTAGAGAAAAAGAAGAATTTTTAATGAAAAAGAAGAGGATTTGCGATTTAGAGAGAAAATAACAAATTAAGAGAGAAAAAGTGAACTCGGAGAAATAAGGTCCTATGCACAGTAAACGTATATGTAAACAATGATTAAACCACTGTATATGACACGTATAGAAACCACGTGGGAGAGACAGTGTGAATCAAACTGATTTAAGATTTAAACTAGGCCCAAATGTTCTAAGTTGAAAATGGTCAGGTTGTTTCGGGCCTTAACACATTTGGAACGAGTTAAATAACAAACATAAAATTGAAAACCAATTTGTATAAATCTTAAACCCAATTCAAAGTCCACTATAGATAAAGTTAACTATAAACAACAAATCTAATTTAACGACAACAAGGATCTTCCTGAATGATATTTAAAATCATTTCATAACAACATAATCCTCCAGCAACTCAAATAATTTTGTTTTAATCAAAACCTTATTGAACAATACATACACCCATATGTTATTGATAATACTCAACATCTATCAATGGATTCATCATCATTACTACCAAGGGTTTAGAATGTGACTAACCTTGAAATCAATACGATTTACGTCTTTCAACGTAGACCATATCAATGAACAAAGACACTAGATGTTACTACTTAAGAACATCTACAATCCCCACAATTCTACTTATACAATATACAATTTCCTCATATAACAAAACCTTAGGTAACCAAAAGATTCACTGATACACTTAAATACAATGTACGTAACAAAATATTCCAATTTTGAGATTCATGCATTCTAGACTTTACACAGTCTCAACAGACCAAAAGTCTAACATTTATCTCTCTCAAGATTCAATACCATGATTCCCAACTTATATCATATTCCTCAAATATATAGAACTTTCAAGAAAAGTTATTGACACTTATGTGCTCCATCGAATCCACACATAATCATTACTTAGGTTTGAATCAATTACGAAAAATTTGGCATATCTATGCCAAACTTTAAAATCAATAAATCAAGCCTTATATTTCTTATTGTTTTTCACGAGACAAAAGGCTCTTAAATCCTCGTATCTATACGAATTTCTCATCGTTTATACGAATTAAATATGCTTATAGATCCTAATATTATACGAATCTCTCATAAGCATTCTACTTATAAACTCATTTCATATAATTATCATTCCCTCATAACTATTAATACTTTCCTTCTATATAATTATTGTACTCATATAACCATTAGTATTTTCATTCTATGGCCTTTCCATGTTACATCCTTCTAAACTGTATAAATCAATGTGAAGGTTCATTTTGATGATGACACTGAAAATTCAGCTTCAAAACCATCTCAAAAATATATTTTTTTAAAGTGGTGCTACACTCCCTAGGTTAACCGAACCTAGGCTCTGATACCAAAAATTCTGTAACGCCCCTATATGGGGGTTAACAGTTTTTAATGAGATAAAATAAAAATAAATAATAAAAGTAAAACCTTAAAAATAAAATTTGCCCGGGACTTAAATGAAAACTCTCAACTCAAAAATAAAAATATAAACGATAAATAAACCACAGTTTTAATGTAGCACCTTAAATTTAATAATATAAACTGTTGTCATCATCATTTTATCCCTCAACACATTGTAATACAGTCACAGAAAGTAACAATTGATGCTTACATTATCATGAAGAACATTCTTTACAATTGAGCAGTCCCAATGTAATATAGTTACATCACTTCCTCAACTATATTTCTCGTAGCCACCTCACACTTAGTGAGTCCTGAAAAGATATAAACATAAGGGAATGAGCAACACTATGCTCAGTAGAGAAAGCCATTACTCACCTTTAGGTTTTTATCATTACCACATTAAAACATGCATGGTTAGTAAGTTACATCATATTCCAGATTATGAGGTTTATTATGATCACATCTTATGGATACCGTAGTTAATCATTACCAAGTGTCATAATTACACATTTATACAAATATTACCAATCATCATTGTTCCTAGGTATCCATGTTAAATTGAGTATCACTCAACTCATCGAAACTCAAATGGGCGCACTTGATCACCCTATAAACATTCCAAGGGTGTTCCGGTGAGGGGACATCAAGCCCCGAGTCCTCACCAAATCGATTCCTGTACAGTGTGTTCTGGGACTTTCAACCCAAGGAAGCGTCATCGCCTTCCCCCTACTTTACCTTTTAGGGTATTCATGCCCAAGGACGTAACCGTCGCCCTTTTCATGTCTCACAATTTCTCTATATTAAATCATTATTAATAGAGTTAATTTTCCTAACCATACTTCTCAATTTATAACATGTGTCAATTCATTATGTTCCTCGCCGTACAATACAAGACGAGTCCATGTCATAGTTTCATATGTGATACACATATAATATCAGTTCAACATAGATATATATATATTGCGGCAAAACAATCAATTTTAATTCTATAAAAACCTCACAAAAGATGAGTAATAGAATCCCTACCTTTCAAGCTTATCAACAGTCTCTTAATCCTGGAATCAATTAACGTTAGCTCCATACTCCCTTGATCCTAAGGCGTGCATAAGGACAATTAAAACTAAAGCACAACATACAACTACATTCATAAAATTTATTTTAATTTAATCTTAGAATTTCAAGAAATAACCACTGCCCATAGAGGTATTATAAAGTTTAACAATATAAATTTTCTGTCTAGGGCATATACACTTAGACTTCATACATATGCTCCAAAATAGCAACAAACATATACTTAGGTTTAAGAACGCAAATTTGAATAATCCTTTAGTATAAAAGAAAATTTATAAATGAAAGACTAAATTTGTTCATAAGATTCTAACCTCGGATTATGGTTAGTTGGAAGCTTGAAATGGCTTCAAAACAGGTTCCTTTACTTCGGTATGACTGAAATTCTTGCTCAAATGGAGGTGATGGTGGCTGATTTTTATGGCTGCCTTGAAGAAGTTCTCTAAGTATTTTGCTTCAGCAAAGAAATGAGAAGAAGAGTGTGGGAACCGTGGAAGAAAAAGGAAGAAAAGATGAAGTCTTTGAAAAGAAGTGATAGAAACAATTATAGAGGAGACATGTTGAAGCATGTCACGGAGGAAATAAAGAAAATGAGGGTCAAGAGTAGTTGGAAAAGATATCCTTATGTCTCATCTAAAGACTTTAACACACATAATGCCAATATGACATTTTTGAGATTTATTAGAAGTTCTAAGGCTTTTTAGTAATCATACTAAATAAATATAGGAGAATTTTAGAAAATTTAAAAATAGATAAAAATAAATATTATAAAATAAATTTAAATGAAGCAATTTTTTTTTTATACATTAAAAATTAATTTAATTACCTCAATACCCGTTAGAAGAATAACGGGTGTCACAGGAACAGAGAGAAAACTTCCTCTCAAAGAAATTGTACTGACTCAGAAGATCAATAACCAAAATTCAACTGTTCAAATAGAATCACGTATGCTTCTGCTAAAATACTTGATGAATTAATATGAGTTTTAAGATTTGATGATGGTTTTCATCTGTAAAGTTTCTTTCAACAAGTGGTATCAAAGCCTCTTCATGTTGAATCATTGAGAAATATTTTCTCAAACTTTTCGGTTGAATTTTTAATTTGAGAACAACTATTTGGGAAAATATTTCGTTGAATTTGGTTTTATGTATATAATCGGTTTGTTTATGTATATAAACATTTTGGAAGTTTCAGTTTACGATATAGGAAACTTCTTTTTTTTTGTTTGGATTCAATTTCAGGTTCAATTTGGTTATATATATGCATTCGGTTCCTTTATGTTCGTTTATATATATATCCATATATGTATATGATTTATTCAAAGAACTTTTCTTTTATGTACGGCAACATGTGCCGAAAAGAAAAAGAAAAAGAAAAAAAAAGGTTATATATATATATATATATATATATATATAGGTTCAACGTAACGTTCTGCAACGAATGAAACGAATTTATATATGTATAAATTCCATTTTGGTTTCGTAGTATATGGCATGGCTGCCACAAAAAGAAAGTAAAAAAAAAACAAGGATGATGCTGGGTTTTGGCAGGCAGCTTGCTGTTCCGCCGCCGGCATCGATGTTCTCTGGGCACGGCCGTCAGGTCGCACCGGCGAGCAGAGCCACTGTGAAGTCCTGTTGGCGGCGGCCATAACTATCACTTGAAGCTGCTTCCTAGGGGTCACACCTCTGGGCAAGATATGTGTTTTGGGCTTCGGCCCAGAACTTGCATATGAACTACACCGGGCCCCTTGGGCCCATGACCGACAAGAAATCCAAGGGCTCAACCCCTGGGTGAGCCGATTATTAAAAAAAAAAAAAATGGCCTAGGTTATTTTTTCTTTTGGGTTGGTTTTAATATTGGGTCAAATAATAGGTTAATGAATTTGTTGGATAATTGGGTTTAGGTAAAGAGCTGGATAGGGGTAACCTGTCCGTATAGTATAGACCCATAGGGACCCGACCTGGGTTGACTTTAAGGTCTGACTTTGACCATTGACCGTTAACAATTGACTTTGACTTTGACAAAAAAATTATTTTTTTAATTTTAATTTTGGTCAATTTTTTGTGCAATTTTAAATTCAAATATTGATATTTTATATGTATTTTGAGATGAATTAATTGAAGCAACATGTCACCAAAGTGGCCTCTCTTGTGGAAATTAATTTGTTTTGAAATATGAACGGTTGTGTCCATGCAACTTATATGAATATTGATCAGCCCAAAGAAAGGGTAATATTTAACAGAATTGCATATACATCTGTGGTAACAAACACGTGATAATTATTCAGTTATTTACATGTGAACAATAAATCGGCCCAAAGGAGGATTTATTGTTTGACAGGTTCTAATTGTCAGTGTTTGATTACTACTTCAAGAGTAACACTTACAAGTTAATATTTCTGTCCAAAGACTAAATATTATTTGAATTTATTTAAGTATGATATGAAACTTATGTGACCTTCTTGTTTTGTTCTCTGTTCTGTTACAAATTCTGCTTCTAATATTTCTACTAGCATCAATTGAATTCCCACGCTTAATGGCACAAACTTCAAGGCATGGCAAGAGAACGTTATGATTGTTCTTGGTGTCATGGACTAGATCTTGCGTTGAGGGTTGAACAGGCTCCTGACCTTACAGATAACAGTTCCTCTGACAATAAAAGGGACATGGAAAGGTGAGACCGTTCGAATCGCATGAGTCTTATGATCATAAAGTGTGCTATTCTGGAAGCTTTCAAGGGCATTATGTCTGAAAAGGTTACTACAGCCAAAGGTTTTCTTGAAGAAATTGAGGCGAGGTTAACAAGTACGCTTTTAGCAAACCTTATTTCAATGAGGTATAAAGGAAAAGAGAACGTAAGGGAGTACATCATGAAGATGTCTCATTTTGCTTCAAAACTAAAGGCACTTAAGCTAGAGCTATCTGAGGACTTACTCGTGCATTTAGTTTTAATATCTCTTTCTGCATAGTTCAATCAATTTAAGGTAAGCTACAACTGTCAAAAAAACAAATGGTCCCGTAATGAGCTCATCTCATATTGTGTGCAAGAAGAAGAAAGACTGAAGCAAGATAAGGCAGAAAGTGCTCATTTGGCTATAACCTCTAAGGACAAGAAAAGGAAAAGAAAGAAGAGTAAGGAAGCTGTAGGTGCCACACCTTAGAAGAAACAACAAAAGGGACAAGGCGACACATTTGCTTGTTTCTTATGTGGAGGTACAGGACACAAGAAGAAATAGTGTACCAACTATCACGCATGGCGTGCAAAGAAAGGTACACTTCTCAATCTAGTCTGTTCTGTGGTTATTTTAACTTCGGTTCCAAGACACACTTAGTGGATAAATGCCGGTGCTACTACTCACATAAGTGTGTCTATGCAGGGTTGCCTGAGCTATCGAAAGCCAAGTAATAGTAAAAGATACATCTATGTAGGTGATGGTAATTCAGTGAAAGTTGAGGCAATAGGAACATTTAGGTTATTATTAAGGACAAGATTTTATTTGGATTTGAATGAGACTTATGTTGTACCGTCGTTTAGACAGAATTTGGCTATGTTTTTGTATTGGACAAATTTGGTTATTCTTGTTCATTTAGAAATAGTAAATTTAGTCTTTTTCAAAATTCAAAAGTTGTTGGTTTTGGTTCTTTATCTGTTTATAATAACCTTTATTTGCTTGATACGGTTACCTCATTTAATGAAACCTTGCATATAAGAACACGTGGTGTAAAACAAAAATTAACCAATCAAAATTCTGCTTCATTATGGCACAAGAGATTAGGTCATATCTCCAGGCAGAGAATAGAGAGACTTATGTCAGACAAGATTCTTGATCCCCTTGATTTTACAAATTTTGAAATTTGTGTTAATTGCATAAAGGAAACAAACAAACATAAGGAGATTAGGTCCTAACAAGGCCTCAGACATCTTAGAATTAATTCATATAGATATTTGTGGGCCATTTCCTACAGTTTCTTGGAATGGTCAATAATATTTTATTACATTCATAGAAGATTTCTCACGATATGGCTACCTGTATCTAATTTATGAAAAGTCCCAATCACTGGATGTGTTCAAGAATTATAAGGCTAAAGTTGAGAACCAACTCAACAAAAGGATTAAAAGTGTCAGATATGACCGTGGTGGAGAATACTATGGTTGATATAATAGATCAGGTGAACAATGTCCAGGACCGTTTGCTAAGTTCTTAGAGGAGTGCGGTATCGTCCTACAATACACCATGCCGGGATCACCTAGCATGAATGGTGTTGCTGCGAAGCGAAATAGAACACTTAAAGACATGGTGAGGAGTATGATTAGTCATTCTACCTTGCCAGAATCTCTATGGGGAGAAGCCTTAAAGACTACGGCTTACATACTCAATAGAATTCCAACTAAAGCAATTGTCAAAACCCCTTATGAGCTTTGGACAAGAAGAAAGCCTAGTTTGAATCACTTGCACATTTGGGGTTGTTCAGTTGAGACAAGGCCTTATAGGCCAAATGAAAAGAAACTAGACTCTAGGACTATCAGTTGCTATTTTATTGGATATTCTAAGAGGTCAAGGGGTTACAAATTTTATGATCCCACGACTAAGTCAATTTTCGAGACGGGAACTGCTCAGTTCTTTGAGGATGTTGAGTTTGCAGGGGGAGATAAGGTTAAGGACTTTGTCTTTGAAGAGGAATATGTTGATATTCCCATAGCTATTATTGACATTGATCAGGTTCCTATTCCTGACATTGTTCAAGAAGCAGATCCAAATTAAGACATTGTCAGAGAACCTCACATTCTAGAAATTATTCCAAAAGAACAAACTCTACCACCTCAAGAACCTATGCCATTAAGAAGATCCACCAGAGAAAAGAGAAGTGTGATTCCTGATGATTATATCATATTTCTCTAAGAACATGAGGTTGACATTGGAGTGGGGGAATATGATCCAATCAACTTCTGTCAAGCCATGGAAAGTTCTAAATCTCAAGAGTAGATTGATGCCATGAATGAAGAGATAAAGTCCATGAAAGACAATGACACTTGGGATCTTGTCCCGTTGCTTGAAGGTATGAAACGCATTAGTTGCAAATGCATATTTAAGACTAAGAGGGATTCGATGGGCGATGTGGAGAGATATAAGGCTCGTCTTGTTGCAAAGGGCTTTACTCAAAAGGAAGGCATCGACTATAAGGAGACTTTCTCTCCGGTTTCTTTGAAAGACTCTTTCAGGACTATAATGGTATTGGTGGCACATTTTGATCTTGAGCTTCACTAGATGGATGTTAAGACTACGTTTCTCAATGTCAACATATTTCTCCAAGAAGATCTACTAGATAAAGGGGAAGTGCGATTCCTAATGATTACATCATATTTCTCCAAGAACATGAGGTTAACATTGGAGTGCTGGAAGATGATCCAATCAACTTTTGTCAAGCCATGGAAAGTTCTAAATCTCAAGAGTAGATTGATGCCATGAATGAGGAGATAAAGTCCATGAAAGACAATGACACTTGGGATCTTGTCCCGTTGCTTGAGGGTATGAAACCCATTAGTTGCAAATGCATATTTAAGACCAAGAGGGATTCGAAGGGTGATGTGGAAAGATATAAGGCTCGTCTTGTTGCAAAGGGCTTTACTTAAAAAGAAGGCATCGATTATAAATAGACTTTATCTTTGATTTCTTCAAAAGGCTCTTTTAGTACTATAATGGTATTGGTGGCACATTTTGACCTTAAGCTTCATCAGATGGATGTTGAGAATGCATTTCTCAATCGCAACATTGATGAAACAATCTATATGGTGCAACCAGAAAACTTTGCAACAGGATATGCAAAAAAGATGGTTTGCAAGCTGAAGAAATCTATCTATAGGCTTAAGTAGGCATCTCGTCAGTGGTATTACAAATTTCATTAGGTTATTATGTTGTTTAGTTTTGAGATGAATATGGTCGATGATTGTATATACCATAAGTTCAGTAGGCGTAAGCATATTTTTCTAGTTTTATATGTCGATGACATATTGCTTGCCAGTAATGATATAGGCTTATTGCACGAAACCAAGAGATTTCTATCAAAGAAATTTGAGATGAAGGATCTTGGGGACGCCTCTTTTGTATTAGGCATACAGATACACCGGGATCGCTCTCGAGGTATACTTAGATTATCACAAAAGAGCTATATCGAGAAGGTACTTAAGAGATTTGGCATGCAAGATTGTAAACCAGGTGACACCCCTGTTGCTAAGGGAGACAAGTTTAGTCTCAGTCAATGCCCCAAAAATGACTTTGAAGTTAAAGAGATGCAGAAGATTCCTTATGCGTCAGCCATAGGGAGTCTGATGTATACTCAGGTTTGTACGCGTCTAGATATTGCGTACATTGTTGGGATGCTAGGCAGGTACTTAAGTAATCCAAGGATGTATCATTGAAAAGCAGCCAAACGAGTCATGCAATATTTACAAAGAATAAAGGATTACATGCTCACATATAGAAGATCGGATCAGTTGAAGATCATTGGGTATTCAGATTTTGATTTTGCTGGGTGCCAAGACAGTCGGAGATCCACATTGGGCTATATATACCTGTTAGCTAGAGGAGCTATTTCCTGGAAGAGTGCTAAGCAGACATTAATAGCTTCCTCTACCATGGCAGCAGAGTTTATAGCATGTTATGAAGCATCCAACCATGGGATATGGCTACAGAATGTTGTCATTGGGCTGTGAATTGTGGATGGAATTGAAAGACCGCTTAAGATATTTTCTGACAATGAGTCATCAATGCTATATTCCAATAACAATAGGAGCTCAACAAACTCAAAGGATATAGACATTAAGTTCCTCGTTGTTAAAGAAAGAGTACAGAGTAGTCAGGTGTCTATAGAGCATAGAGGGACAAACTCCATGGTTGTGGATCTGTTTACAAAAGGAGTACCACCTAAGGTTTCTTGAGGATATGTCATTTTAGTGGGAGTTTGTATTTTGGACGCTTTTCAGTTATAGACACATTTTATGGTTATTTTATTGATGATTTATGGTTATTTTCTGCAAAAATAAAGTCTATAGTTTATTTTCACTCTGAATATGTTTGATTTGATCTCACTAAAGAATAAGGTTGGACTAGTAGTAAATAGGCATGTTAAGATCACATTGCATTAAATTTCCTTGCTACACATCCATACTTTATCCATGTCGTTCGTTATATTAATATACGTGACCATTGATAGGTTTAGTTATGTTACATATAACAAAGACTGCTTTGATCTTATATTGATATGATTGATGGACCGAATTGATTGGGGATGCTTTTGGTAATGATAGCATAATTCATGAGCTCATAAGGTATAATTCACATTTATAAAGTTTTATATATAGCCCAAGTGAAAGATTGTTGGAATTAATTCCAATAAAGTATAGGCTAATATATTAAATAAATATGTATTAATGCTATCGATAAGACTAGCCTAATTAAAGTGATCTAATAAAGTGTAAAGTTTTGGGTTTTAAAGCATCTCATAAAATGTGGGTATAAAATTATGTGTAGAGACCTAAAGTCTAATTTCTATTTTTATGATGTGCCAAAATAGAAATAAGACAAATTAAGGAATAATTTATAAAAGGGTCATAGTCTCTGAGTCATATGATACGTATCTTTTATGGCATCCCATCACTGGAAAAGAGAGAAAACTTCCTCTCAAAGAAACTATACTGACTCAGAATCTCAAGAACCAAAATTCAACCGTTCAAATGGATTCAGGTATGCTTCCGCTAAAATTCTTGATGAATTAACATGAGTTTTGGGATTTGATGATGGTTTTGTATCTGTAAAGTTCCTTCCAACATGGAAAATTACAAGAATTGCCCCCCAAAATGCTCCAACTTATTAAAAATGCCCTCCAACAAACCACTTATTAGAACTACCCTTTGATTAGAAATTAGTGATTTATTAAAAAGTCTAAGTTACTCTCCCTTCTCAGTTCCTTCTAAAGGAACCTACTTAAACCTGCTAGGTTCCGTCTTAGAACCGGCTAGGTTCCATCTCAAAACTCGCCGAAACCAGCCAAATTCTGTTCCAGATCCCCCAGGTTCTAACATATTTCTTGAAAATAAAGAAACGTCAACCACCTCTAGTCGCCGGCGCATAGTATCGGATTGTAACTTGGTAGGTTCCATAGTTGGAACCTACCAAACTCCATCATATTTTTTTTTGAAATAAAGAAGCACAAATTATCTCTAGTCGTCAACACGGGGTGTCAGATTGTTACCTAGGAGGTTCCAAAGTTGGAATCTACTAGATTCCAACATATTTTCTTTAAAACAAAAAAATGCCAACCGCTTCCGATTCTCGGCGTAGGGTGCTGGATTGTAACTTGGTAGGTTCCAACTTTAAAACCTACCAGATTACAACATAATTTGTTTGAAACAAAGAAATGTCAACCGCCTCCAATTGTTAACACAGGGTGTAGGATTGTAACATGGTCGGTTTTAATGTTAAAACTTACTAGATTTCAACATATTTTCTTTGAAACAAAAAAGCACTAATTGCCTCCAGTGGCCAACGTGGAGTGTCAGATTGTAATCTGGTAGGTTCCAAAGTTGGAACTTATCTCATTCCAACATATTTCTTTGATACAAGGAAATACCAACCGCCTCCAGTCACAGGTGCAGAACCTGCCAAGTTTCGTCTTGGAACCCGCTATGTGTTGATGGGTTTCATCGCAAAACCCGTCAGGTTCTATCATGAAACCTGCAGATTCTATCCAAAACCTGCTAGATTTCGTCTTGAAACTCATCAGGTTCCAAAGTAGAATCTTCTAGATTATTTTCAATTTGTCATAAAAATCAAATTACTAAAGGAAACATCCCATAATAACCAAAAAATTGCAGGAATAAAACACAAAAATTACATATTGGAATCCACGACATTAAAAAAAAAAAAAGGCGCAAAAGTTTTAAAAAGAAGGTTACAACATGGACACAGAAAACCAAATTACAAAAATTCTATACTAATTCTCTACAACTTCGACAAATTTGTCCAAATGTGCAGACGTGCTTGGAATACAAACAACGCAAGCTTACTTCTTAGTTCATTCACGTAGAAAAGAGACGAAATAATGTCATCCGAAAAATCGAAATTATTTATTACACGAATCTAGGCACAAGATAGTGCAGCAAAAATGATTGCAGTGTGGCCAACTTGTAAAGACTTTCCCAAGTTAATCCTATGTCATTATCAAAACGTTACGGGCAGATTTACTATATAAGCAAAACCATTGATATCATTCAATTTTCGATTTGCGTTAAATATAAACTGCTGGATGGCTTTAACCATTTAAGATACTTGACTACAAATACTTGTTTGTAGCTCATCGAGTCTAATACCATAAAGACCTTTATTAGTCAATTTTTAGCCATGACATTGTGCAAGTTCCAACACATAACCAGTAAGCTACTTGGTGTTTGTCAGCCTTTAAAGTCCTAGTATTTAGGCTGAGTTTAGCTTGTGAAATTGACATCACATTTTAAGTTGCAATAGTTTTAAACCTTGTATCTAATACCCTTATGAAGTAACCACGAAACAATATCTGTTGAACAAGTTTACTTCAACAGCAACTTAAACCTCTACAGATAAGGAATCATTTTATTTAATGAAAGACAACAAGGCAAGACATATAATTTATTAATTGTGACGAAGAAGATGCACAATCTAGTAGTTCATTAAGAGAGAGCACAAACCTTGGTGAAGATAAACAATTTCAAGAGTTTGGGAAGCCAGAAAAACCATTCGAGTACGACTTAGTCAAATGTGAAAAATTTGCGATTGGAGGAAGAGCAGGCACTTTTTCACCTTTCTTCAAAAGATCTTGCAAGTTAAGCCTATACGAGTTAAAAAGGAAGGTGAAGAGCACGAAAGAGGAGACAATGGATAAGGGATCCAAGAAACTCGTGGTACTTGAGCCACTTCCATTTTAATTACCCCGTGACCAAATGAATCTCCAATTCTCCATTCATAAATTCACATATATATGCATATGTAGCTGCCTCTTTTCTTGTGGCAAAGGATAAGCCTTACTTCAATTGGTTTGCAACAAGGATCACCGTTAGAAGTGATCAAAAGCATTCCACACTCAAGTAATTAGTTTGCCCCATTTAGTTTTAGGATTTCTTCGAATTAAACATTCGAACAAACAAAGCATGGCAACGGGTCAAAGTGTCAAAGAAAGACACGTCGATATACTAGTTTGGCATATGGAAGCAAGACATTGCACCGGATAGATTTTCTTAGTTCTTGGAGAACCGTTGCTACTCGATCCTATATGAGCTTTGAGCTTTCAAGTTTTCAGAAAGACAGCAGAAGGAACGCAATGAAAACTAAACAAAAAACAAAAAATAAAAAAATAGCACAACAACTTTTCGTACTGCATTATCTTTATTGGACTAAGTGTCTAAAGGACTAAATAATAATTGTTTTTATGACATTTAATAAATAAAGAGTTTATTATTTATTTTATATATCATTGTGTCATCTTTATATTACTTTCTGTTGAATATATGATAAGCAAACAAAAGTCTGATACTGTCATTCTAAACCTTTAAGATCATGCATATGATGAACATATTATGCGGAAGACATAAATCTTATGGGGCGTTTGGTATGCAGTAATCTTGAGGATAGGAATACGAATTTGCAAGATTCTCACATTTGGTGCAAGAATTTTGATTTTTGAATTCCTAGGAAACTCAATCCCGTGGGATTCACTTTATCCCATTTTGGGGTAATCTAAATTCTACCTAATAATGTGATATTTATATTTTCAAGAATCTCAAGACCATAAGAATCTCACATTTTGTTCCATGACGATGATAAATAAATAATATAAAATAATATAAAAACTATTGAATATTTATAATATTATTAGAACTTAATATTATTGTTTAATGTCAACATTAATATAAAACAATAATAGATTGTAAAAAATTATATTTTTATTATTATTTATTTATCATCGTCAATAATAGATTGTAAAAAATTATATTTTTATTATTATTTATATTCATAATCATATTCATATCCATATATTATATATTATTTACCGTAAAAAATATTATATATACATATAATATTTTAGCATAATTATATTATTATTAAAATAATAATTTGATAATAAAGATAATAATAACATTAACAATAATAATAAAATATATATAATATATGATATATACAATATTTAAGTAATATATTATTATTAATTAATACTAGTATATAATATATATACACTATAATATAAAATAAAAAAATAATTTAGTACTATTTATTATATAATATATAATAATAATAATTTAATAATAAGGATAACAATAACATTAATAATAATAATAATAATATAATAGTATAATATAGTATAATAGTAATATTCATGATAATATCAATATTACATTATATTAATACTATTATAATAATAATAGCAATAATAATAAATATGAAATATAATTAACTATGTATAATATTTTTTATAATAATATGTTTATTTAAAGTTAATATTAATATAAATAATAATATATTATTAAAAATTATATATTTATTATTATTTATATTCATATGAATATATTATATATTATAATATTAATATATTGTTAAATATTAATCATATGATTATTATAAATTAATATTTTTATAATATAAACATAAATATTATATTAATATAAAATAATAATTATTTAATAATAAAGATAATAATAACATTAACAATGACAACAATTTAATAGTATAATATCAATATGAATAGTATTATTAATATTCATAGTAATATTAATGTTAAATTATATATAATATTATTTTATTATTTATATTTATATTGTTATTATTATTTAATATTAGTACTAACACACTATATTGATACATTTAATGTTAATACCATAATTTATTTTTATCAATTATATGAGAATCCTATTACAATCAAACACAATAAAATATTATTCTTAGGAATCTAATAGAAGATTCTTGTGTATAACAAAATGTAATAATATTATTTTCCTAGGAATATATGATTCTTACTGATTATTGTATACCAAACCCCCCTTAAGGTGATAGTCTAAATATAAAAGGTTCCCGATCAAAGAAACAAAGTTGGACACTTTATTCATGTTAAGATTATTAGTCATCTACATCCCTAAAGGGAGATGACTTGTTTTGGTCATTGGAGTTAGACTCTACAAGTAGAAACATTGATATATGATCATTGGTGACGATATATGCATCAGGACTAAAAGTTTAATTGATTTAGTTAATGATTCTGTTTGAATAAATCAATTCACTTTAGACAATCATATGTGTTACATCTTAATTCTAAAATGAATTAATGAGCCTGTATCCTTGACTTATGTCTTTTGATATACCAAAGGATGACATCTTGAATTAGTTAAAGGTACACACACTAGTACATTGGAGACACAACTCTTGAATGATGTAGACTTGTCATTCATATGTATAGAAACCATAGCTCCTTTGAAGAATTAATGATATCCTTTTATAAGCATTATCCTGTAGTTAAAAAACTAGAGCGCTCGATTATTTAGATACATATGTATAACCAAATGCTATACTATTTGTATTGATTATGAATAGTAAATATTCTAATAGTGAGATAATGAAACATAAGATAAATATAACGGGGAAGATAAAACGAAATTTATACTTAAGCCGATTATGGATATCCTATGGGGATGTTGCATATTATAATATGTCTTGAATGGTTAACTTATTAGAGTTTCACAATTTATATATAGTCTAAGAGTGCAACTCTAATATTTTAGTGGAATAGCTATAGGGTTAATAATTATAATGTTATATCTGAGAAATTTTCAGTACATTAAATGGGCAATATTTAAGGAATTATTATAAGCAATTTATGTATAAATTTTGTAAGCTATATTTTATGCTAAAAAACTTGTTAAGTATTTTAAGAGCAATTTTAGTGTTACAAAAATTATTGTTTAAATCTAATTTTTGTGAAAAATTTAATAAGACTAAATGTGAGAGTTTTAGGATTTAAAAATCACGCTATAGTCCTAAACAAAGAGGGAATGATATGCAAATAAATTAGAAAGCTTATTGCTGTAGAATGAATTACAACAAATTTTAAGATAAAAATACAGCAAAAGAGAAATATTGTAAGGAAAATATAGAAATTATATAGTATAAAAATAATGCATAAAGATTATACTAATAAAGTTAAATAGTATAGGAATGACACTGTGTGAAGGATATGGATAAGTTAGGAATGTTGTGTAAGCTCATAACAATATAAAAAATATACCGACAATATAGAAAAAATACTGTTAGTGTAAATTTGGATTGTTTAAAAAGGATGTAGGACCAACCAAGTGCCACCCAAAAGGTGGAAATTTTTCCATATCTCCCCCTGTGTTGGCCGGTTTTTTGCATATATTGGTGACAGGCCCAAAATTAAGCTAAAATTGCAAAAGGAGTAAAATTGCAAAAGGAGGGTTGAAGTGATAAGATCAAGTTTGTCTCCATCCTTTTGCATGAAATATGCAAAAAGAAACCCAATTCCCTCCTGCATGAAGCCAACCACTCTCCCCATGGTCCTCCCAATATTTTGCAAAAAAATTACCTCAAAACTAGTTCAGAAGCAAATTCAAGAATTCTAGTGCTAAGATCAGGAACTTTGAAGGTATTACATCTTAATTTTTTCCAAGTGTTTTGATGATTTTTCCTTAAGTTTTAAGTGGGGTTTTGATGAATTATGCTATGGATATTATAAAGGAAGGCTATCAAGGTTCAAAGCATCAAAGAGGAGGTACAAAAGCTTAGAAAATCAGTTGGTAAATCCTAAACTCTAGACTTGAGTTGGTTTATGCATATTAAGTGTTTAATATGTAATTTATAAAACTCTATAAAATTGTTGTTCAACATTTAGAATGATAATTCTTGGTTTTCTCTTGTGGTTGTAAGGAGAAGTTACGTGTGTCCACTTGCACTCCGATCATGGAATAGAGAATAGTATAGATGACCAATTGGTTAAAGCTCTTCCGGACACAATTCTTAGTAACAGTTCTGTCAAATAATTTCCTGTTAGAAGTGTGATTCTGATTTTATAAGGTACAGAAGATCTTTCATTAATTTATATTACATACAATGTCTAACTCTGTTTATGGAAAAGTTTTTATTAAAAATTTTAAAATTTCGCTCCGTACTTGTTTTCCAATAATTTTCTCAAAACTTGAAAGGCAACCAAGAAAAACAAAGTAGAAAAACCAAGGAAAAAAGATTTATGACTTTAATATATATATATATATATATATATATATATATAAAAGGAATAAACAAACACATAAGCATGAATATTTTCAATACCTATTTGAATTCATAGTGCAAATTAGAGATTGCTCATCACACAAATTGGAGGAGGTAAGAATCAACGAAATCTATAGGGCGCAAAGGAGGAAGTCTTTACACAGTTGGAATTCACCATCGCAGAGGAGGAAATTGTGCGGAGGAGATCATGCGGCTTTTCTCCTTTTCGACAGAGATGAACGAATTTAAGATCTCCTTTGTTTGAGATTGTCTGTGACGATCTCAATGTTTTCCTCTATCAATGTGGTCAAAAAAGGAGTAATGTCTATCTCCATTGACCTGTTGGATCTTAATGATCTCTGTCCCTATTGACATGGATATGCTCTTTGTGATGGACAGAGAGAGAATGACAAAGAGAGATAGGGAGGCAGAGGGGGAAGAGAAAGAGGGAGAGAGAGAAGCGTAGAGAAAGATGGGGAGACAATGATCTCAAAACTAGGAAGAGAGAGAATATGGAAGTGAGAAGGAGAAAGAGGGGAGAAAGAAGGTAAGAGTAAGATTAGCTATGAATCTAATTTGATTTTTGAACCAAGGACAAGAAAGTCTTTTGAAAAATAAATTTAAAAGGGAAATAAACATTAAAGGGGCAGTTTTGAAAAGTGTAGAAAGAGAGGGCAATATTGAAAAGTAGGTTCATAAGGAGGCATTCCTTGTAAATTTCTCTTTATTTTTTTGTACTCTCTATTTTAGGTTAATTAAAAAACTATACCTTTAATTTTTGATTTCATTAAATGTATATCCATATATTAGATTTAATATACAAATCTATATCTTAACTTAGTTAATAGTTGATCTTAACCTTTAAATTGATCATGTTATCCTTAAGGGTGTCTTTGGCTGGAGGGACTAAGGAAAGGAAGGAAAGGGAATGAGGGAAAGTAAAAAGCCTTTCTTTGTTTGGTTTAGAGGCTTGGTAGTCCGTGGGCCCAACCATACTTTAATCTCTGCTCATATGGACGGAAAAGAGTGGGAAAACTTGCTTTGTACTTATAATTACTACTTTATCCTTCTATCTTTATATCTTTACCTTTTTTTTTTCTAAGCTTGACTTAAAATTTTTGTCTCATACTTCTTATTTACATTGTTTTTTCTTTAAAGGAAATTCATCATTTATGTTGTCCTTATTCATGTTTTCAAAATGCATCTTTTTAAAATATCGCTTAATGAATGAAAGTAAAAAAGTTACAACCACAAAACATATTAAAAGCAAACAATATAAATTAAAATATGTTTATAACACAAAAAATCAATAATTTGCATTTTTAAATTCAAATTGAGGAAGTAAAACTATCTAAAAAAAATAGTTTTAATATATGGGTAGCATGGTAATTTTATATAAAAATATCAATCATTCCTCCCTACTTCCCTTCATATATGGAACAAAAGAATAGAAAACTATTTTCGTTCCTATTATACCAAACAACTTTTAAGGAAACTTGTCCCCTTTCCTTATACCCTATCTATCCTTCCTCATTTCCATCCGTCCTACCAAAGCACCCCAAGTAAAAGAGAAAAAAAAGTAAAACTTTCAAAAAAAAAAAAGGGAAAAAAAACACACATAACACTCATTTTTAAGGTATTTTATATATTTTTAAAGTTAAAACATTAGTATAAAGTTTTTTTAAATACTTAAAGTTTTCTTATTTTTAATTGATGGTATTTTGGACAATTTTATAGACCAAAATTAAAGATTAATAGAAAAAATATATAAATATACATATTAAATCTAACATAAAAATATACATCCGATATCTGATGATATTAAAAATTAAAGGTATAACATTTTAAAGAGGATCAAAATAAAATAAAACAAAACAATAAAGTTGGGGAGGAGCAATGGAATCAAATGTTGCTTATGCTTTATGTATCACGTGGCTACAAAAAAGAAATAATTTTAAATTGGTACAATCTAGAAAGGTCGTCTGTACACACAGACACATGCATAGATATATACATACATACAGATATAAATATTGATTGTTCAGATTAGTTATGGCACGTTGCTTTGATTTTTTGAAGTTGTTAGCGACCATCTTGTTGTCAACCGGCTATCTAGGTGAAATCATTACAATGGTATAGTTTTTTATCCTATCGACGTGGTAGGATCCTACGGTTAATATTCATAGGCCGGTTGGGAAATGAAATCGAACAAAAATACTTGTAGTTTGTAATGTAGAAATTCGATTTTGTTAAAAAAAAAAAAGATATTGTAGAAAAGTGAGTTTCCAATTCATTTCTTAAATGGGCTGTAAATCTTAGTGAATTTTTAAGTAGTCTCAGCCACTCTAAATTATAGCCTAAATACAATAACATAAATACTATAAAAACATTTAAAAACCAATTTTATAAAAAAAAATCAAAAAATAAATTTTATTAACGTAATATCCATAACATGATCTCTATAATAGAATACTGATTCTTATTACAAAATTACATAATAAACATTATTCTATCTTTTTTTCAGGTTTAATATGTTCAAAACATGTTGATGTCCCGATTCAGTAGCCAATATTATTACACTAAGAAAAAACTGTTCACCTATTTAGAAATAGACATCATCACAATTTTTATCATAATATAATGTCAAATTTTATGTACCGGTTCTAAGTCATATTTTAAACTAAGTACAACATAATCATGCCATCTGTATATGAACTCATTATATGTATGATTATAGATTATAAATATGTATTGGATCCTTTATAACATTTACATACAAATATATATGTAACAATATATATGTAACAATATATATGTAAGGGAATAAAAGGAATTTTATTTATTAAGAATATCATACTTTAAATCTCATAACGTCTAAATAAATTATAAATCATTCTTTAAAAGTACAATTCCTAACACGCCACTGCAACACAATCCTCCATAGCAAGATGATCAAGACCCTATTACCTTTTGCATGGATGAGACCCATTTTATTAGCCGATTATATTTTAGGTTGTTAGGAAACGTGGTTCAAACGAGTTTGAACCAACGTGGATTTAAAATACAAATTGTGAGAAAAACACTGCAATAAAATTAGTTTGTATCACAATTTTATAGTATGAACTAAGTTGCTAAATAGTGTTTAAGCGCCAAATTTTTTTAATTAGGGGATTAAGTTCCAAATGATGCAAAGTTCATGAGTTAAAGTGTATTTAATTTGCTTATCAAAAAAAGAAAAACAAAGTGAATATAATTCTTTTTAGAATTAATTTCACAAATGATCCTTAAGGTTTAACCTCAATCCCATTTTAGTCCATGATGTTTCAAAAGTCCTACTTTCATCCATATTCTATTACTTTGTTTTAGTTTTGGTCTCTTTGTTAGTTAGGTGTCAAATATTTAAGAGAAAACTCTTAAAATATCTCATTTTTGTCCCTTATCTATTATGTTGTTTTACTTTTGATCCTTATATTAGAACAGTTTAAAGACCAAAAGTAAAACAAAGAAATATATTAGGGGACAAAGTGGGACATTCTAAAAGTTTTTTGTTAAATATTTAACACCAAACTAGCGAAACGACCAAAACTAAAACAAATTTATAAATTAAGGACCAAAATGAGACTTTTAAAATTGAGGGAAAAGCTGAAAGACCATTTGTGGAATTAAGAAGTGTTGGGCTCTTTTGTCATGGGCCTTCACAAGTGGAGAGTGCAGAGTTAGTGGCTTCTTCTTATTGGCTCGGGTGTTGTTTGATAAAAGCTGAGGTAGTTGCGCAATGGGTGCTAAAGCTGATTGAGTCTGCGGCAGCCATTTCAGTTGTTTGAGTGGCCGAAATGGGCTATTTTAGGCTCGCTTTGCAGTGGCCCCAACTAGGTTTTGGCTGAATCCAGGTAGAGCCAAGGATGGTCAAGTCTGAGGGTGTGACTCGTTGGAGATGATAACTTCGCTAGAGAGGCCTCCGAGCCTACTTATGGTGTGGGAGAGGAACGTGAATGTCTAAGGAGGAATTCCCATATACTTGATGGTGGTGGTGTTAGTGATGTGCCTTAGGCCAGTTATGTAATGACCACATTTTGACTTCGTTATATTTGTATTTTATTAATAAAGAGGCATTTTCATTATTGTTTTTTATTCTAATTCTATGAATAGTTAATTCTGTCTAAGGTCATCAAGTATGTGACTTGATAGTAAAACTCTTAGATGAAAATTAAATTCTATTCTAAATTATCCCTAGTCGATCATTATTATTAGGATAATAATGAATGAAGACTAGTATGAAGTTTGACTAATGATTATGTTTTACTAATCATGCATACGAGATACTAAGTCAACTCATAGATACATATTTGAGAAATGATGTATTGGATCGACTGCTATGAGAATACTGCATGGATAATTGTCATAAGTGATTCTCATCACAATAGTATTATCCTAGTCCTCTGACCTAAAATCACCATTGTTTCCTATATGACAAGTTCTATATTTTGAGACATTCTAATATTATCTTTAACAAGATGATGGAATGGATTGTTGTTGGATATAGAGTGAATCATGTGAGGAATGTGAGTGATTAAGAAGGAATTTGTCCCTCATTTATTATGAGAAAGATATCTATGGGCCCCTCAATAAGTTAGACTGAAGAAAAATATATGGCCATATTGGAATGAATTGATAAGGGTTATCAATATCAGTCTACTCAAGATCGAGAAATAATATGATTAAATAGTATAAGGATGACATAAGCCATGCCTTATGTTTAATCAAGGTATCTAGTGACAAAAGAATTTTAATACTTATTGTGGATTAGGTTATGTTGAATTATTGACATTCACATAACTTAGGTAATCATAATGTCTTGCTAGAGGCCGTGTATGATTTGTGGGCCGGAAATAAAATTTCAAGCCTACTACCAATGTTATGTGAACCTACAGGGTCGTACACTTAGAACAGACTAAAAACAAATTTTGGGCTTACTGTGTCCAGGTTCAATGAACCTAATTATGTCCAGATTTGATATACTAAATATGTCTATGTTCATTGAATCTGACATTGTCTAGATTCTCTGAATCATATTCGAATTACAAATATTGTCTAGATTCTCTGAATCATATTTGAATTACTGACATTATCTAGATTCTTTTTTTCATATTCAAATTACAAATATTGTGTAGATTCTCTGAATCATATTTGAATTACAGTTTACCCTAGTTAAAATCTGACTATATCTCGAAGTCAATAGATATATATATATATATATCTGTTTAGGGTTTCTAGCCAGATTAGATGAGAAAAGGCATTCTTTTATTCTAAAAGGTGAAAAACATTAAAACCCTAAAAATTAGAGAGAGTCATTTAATGCAAGGAGAGGGTGCTAGCACACCAATTTGGTTTTTGAGAGAATCTATTCGTGTGGATACCTGCAGAGGGTGTTGCCCTAAGTAACAACGTTTGAATCCAATCCCAAATACGAAAAGCTTGAGTTAAGGTATCACCAGAGTGAACCCGTTCTCTTTCTTCCAGAAATCTTACCCTTTTTGTTATCCTGGTAAGATTCTATGACTTTCTTATCGGTCTAATCGAATTGTATGGATCCTGCAAGGGTTTTGTGAGAATTAATTTTGATTTTTTGCTGCTTATTTGAATCACAAAATCCAACAAAACCCAACAGGTGGTACGCCCATTTGTTGGAAATATGATATCCTTAATGAATTGATGTAGTTAGTCGGTCCCACAGAAGGAGGAGTCCTATAGAAAGATAGCTGCAACAGGTGGGACAGTTTAAGGCTTACAGAGAGGTTTTAGAGAGATAAAGAAAGGCTATCCATTAATGATGGTTTTGGTCCTTCTCCTAAATGGGGGGTTTTTTGGGATGTGAAAAAGGTTGGTCTTGAAGTGACTTGGTGATGCACTTAGGTTCCAATGGGATTGGATGAGTGTCTTGAACGTTCTTGAATCTTGCTAGAAAAAAAAAAGGAGTTTGACACTTTTTGATGAGTTGGGATGGTAAGCTTGGACCGTGGTAATGCTCTTCTTAGATGGTTGTGAGGTCGGTGATAGAGTTTATAGGTGTTTTGAGGTGGTTAGATGATAGTTTAAGGGTGGTTCATAATGATTGTGAGCTTAGGTGAAACGATAGGCATAGTGGTTATGGTGGTTTCAAGGTGAAAATGATGATGGTGAAGCTTGTGATTGTGATGGCTATGGAGGTTATAGAAGTTCTCTCTCTTTTTTGGTCTGAGCATATGGGTTCCTTAGCCTCTCCTCGAAAGTGTTTAGGAGGGTATTTATAGAGAAAAGTGGAGATCTAGTTTGGTTGGGCTTCTTCTACTTCGAGCACTTGGTTGGGGAAGGTTGTAGGTCTAGTTCCACGGGAGTAGCCATTGTTGCAATAGCACATGGTGGGAGATTTTCCCTCAAGCACGGGTCTGTTGGAAAAATAGTACGCAACGAAATTTTAAAATTTTTTATATCAGAGTATTTTCCAAAGCACAAGTTTGGTACGCTATATGCATAAATTAACCAAATCTTTCTAATCTTTGAATGCCAAATAAGTCCCATAATCTGTGAAGAGAAGTAACGTTCTAGAAGAGCTTCAACCAACTGGTCTTCTTTGCTATTCTCTATCTACGATCGGAGTGAGTGTGGGCTCACATCGCTCAGCTTTTCCACCAAGTGACTCTCCTTTCAACCAATTGAGAAATACCCAAAGTTATAATTGTGATTTGTGAATAATAGCCTTGCGGGGAGTTTCAGAGTCTCACTCTAGATTTCTCAATTGATCTAATTAATAATGAGACTCACTCCCCTTTTATAGAGGTTGGGCCCATGAGTCAGTCTTTTTCAGATAAGGCCTCAAAATTCGAATCAGATTCAAATCAGAATCGATATCTGACAAAATCCACGTTTAATTGTGTGATCTTTTTATTGTGCAGCCGGCATGCCAATCTGTCCAACCGGCATGTCGAACTTGCCCCATCGGCAGGCCGAACTTGAGAATCGACATGCCACCTGCGATAAAAATCCCAACGAATCTTTTTATTCTCCACCCGAGATTCTATAAGATAACGTTTCAATTTTAATTCAAATAACCCAAATAGAGAATTTATCTAATTAAAATAACTTTATCTAGATAATCTCTAGGAAAATAAATGAATTCTTGATAATTCTACAAGTTTATCTTGATTTAATTTATTCGAAATTAAATCAACAAATAAACAGACATAAATTATCCAATCTCAATAATTCAACAAGTTTATCTTGAATAAATTTTATCACAAAATTAATTCAACCGATAAACAACACATGAATTATTTGATTTTACCAAATTTCAGCCAATTTGATAAATCTGACATAAGTCATTAATGATTGGAAAAGTACGCTGTATCGTTACGGGATTTTTATGAGATAGCAAAGGGGGCCAAATGGACATATATAGTTCAAGCTCCCGATAATTATGAAACCCAATATCCTAGATATACGTTTCATAATTATCAACTATAACGCTACTCCACTAAAAGCTTGAAGCTACACTCTCGAACTATATAGAATTATTATAGTGTATCATATCCCTATAAGATTATCCATAATCAGCTTATGGACAAGATTTGTCTTACCTTTACGATTATTTTTATCTTACGTTCTATTATCTCACCATTGGAAAACTCACCATCCAAAGACGGTGTACCATTTGGTTACACTTATGTATCCAAATAGTTGAGCGCTCCAGTTTTTCAATTACAGAATAACGCATGTAAGAGGATATCACTACTCCTAAAGAGAAGCTATGGATTTCATATCTATGAATAACAGGTTTAGGCTATCAAGAGTCATGCTTCAACGTACTGGCATGTGTACCACTATAAAATGTAGGTGTCGCCTTTTGGTACATCAAAAGACATAAGTCAAGATAACAAGCTCACTATTCATCTCAAGATTAAGATACAATACAAATGATTGTCTAAAATGAATCGATTTACCGAGATAGAATTATTAATCCCAATCAATTCACTTTATGTCCTGATCCAACACATCGTCATCTATGATAATGTGCCAATGTTTCTATTCACCAAGTCCACCTCTGATGGCCAAGACAAACTATCTCCCAATAGGGATATAGACAACATAACAACCTTTATATGAATAAAGCGCCCAACTTTATTCTCTCGATTGCGGATCTTATGATTTAGACCGTCACCTTAAGAATTGTGTCTTCTGCATAATGTCTATCATATGCCAAATTCTTAAAGGTTTAGACCGACAGTCTTAGACTATTATTTGCTTAACATACATTCAACAAATATAAATGTAAAGAGAACAAAATTTAGTATATAAATAATAAATAAATTCTTTATTGATAAAAATGTTTTCAAAAACATAATTTCTTAGGGCATACATGTCTAACAAGATCTAAGTATGTCAAGAGCATTAATGCCTTGCCGACCTAGGGGTGTTATTGTAGGTGGTCTGCCACCATGATGTCCATGTTGTAGGAGCTTTGCCTTACCATTTTGAGCAAAGTTTGAGACCTGGGAATTGAGTTTCCCTCTGACCTGCCCTTGATTGTGGAGAGTTTGTCTTTTGGCTGCAAGAGTCACATGCCCTTTCAACTGGACTCAAACAGGTGAGTTAGTAAAGCTAGGGTGGTAGGTGAGCTGATGTAACGGGTGAGCTAGCACAACAGGTGTACTATCACATTGAAGGGGCCAAAAGGCTTTCTCCTAGTGTTGGGCCTAGGCTTCTAAGAGAGTTTTGAGCTCTATTTTATTCTAACTTCTTTTATACCTATTTATTTTAATCCCAACTAAAACTAAGGCCTCCCAAGTGGGTTAGAAGTCTAATTAAAAAAAACAAATAAGCATATTTATGTTTCTTAACCTTTCAAATCACGGCCCACTAAAAAGACCCACCTTATGATTTGGGTTCATATACCTTACCTTATGCCATTTTTTAGACATGCCATGGGCTCATATCTTGCAAAAAATAGGTATCAACATTAGCCCCTCGATTTTGTGGTCTGTGCAGCGTAGCGAGACAGTCCAGGCAATCAACTTTTGGACTTTCAAGATGGCTCTCGTTGTCATTAACACGGGGCTTTACTTGTAACCATAATTGTTAGTGAAATCCCTTACCCATGAATGAATCCCTTAAGGGTTGTTGGTCTCTGGAATGGAGGCTTGGCTTCTGGTCACTTTCTTAGATTAGCCTCTTCGACGGGTGAAAGAAGCCTTCTGTCGGGAGTACAGTCCTTCATCAGGAACTATGCCTTATGTTAGGAGCCGTGTCTAGCATCTAGAGCGATGTTTTGCATCAAGAACAATAACTTACGTCAGAAGCAGAGGTGAAACGTCCGTAGAAGTCTGCCACCATGTCAGGAGATGTCTCATTAGATTGACTTGTGTCAGTTGTGGCAATCCATGCGTCAGGCACCCTTTGGACTAGGTATGCCCCGTCACGTCACACTCATCGCTAGGTGCCGTGTTACCATGGTGTTCCAAAGGTCACGCTCTTTATCTTGTTAGACATGTCACTTCCTTCCTCTCTCTCCTTTTATATTTCAAACTTAAAAAAAACTTCCATTGTCTTCCCCATTAAGCAAACTTCAAGTGTTCCCTAGGAAAGAGAAAATTCGAAAGAAAAGGAGAGCCATAGCCCATACCCCCAACCATCGTGAGAGAAACTCGCCGCGTTCGCCTCACTTACCACCATTTTTCGTTTGCCATCATCCCCGTTGCCACCATAGCTCTTGCTGTCTACTTTCCCCTTTTTCTTTCCTTTGCTTCTCTCTTTCTTCTTCGCACTCCCCTTTCTCTACACGACCCCCATCGAGAGCCTAAGTACCTAATCGTCCACTGGACTCGCCTCCTCTCTAACCGCTATCACCTTTGGAACAAGTTGTCGGCACCCTTCGTCTTATAGTAAGTTTCCCATTTTCTCTCTTTCCTTGATCTTTTCTCCTTTTTGGAAAGAGTAGTGGATTTTCATGCTTTCCTTGCTGCATTGATGATGGGCTTTATCGAGATTTTCTTCCTCCTATTCTCCTTCACAATGTTGAACACTATTGGATTTTTTTTTTTTTTTTTTTTTTTAATTTTGAGTATCGGTAGGTTCCCATGCCTCCTCCATGATTCGATAATAAGTTATGCTAGTGATTTTCTGTCTTCAAAATGCCAAGTACTTCAAGATTCCACACATACACTTTCCTTCATTGTTGTAATACTAGTCATTGTTGAACCCCTATGTTGTTTTTGTCGTTGTTTTGCCATTGCCTTGCTTTGCAATGTTTGTCACCACTTAACATCTTCTTTCCATAGCATACACTATTGTTGACAACGCCTAAAACTCGTGACTATCTTGATATTTTTGTGCTTTGCATGTGAACTCTTTCCTTGTGCGAAATTGTGGTTCTTTCCTCTATTGTCGAGTGATCTCGACAGTATTGGATGGTTATGACTTGCATTTGACACTTGCCTTCACTGTGGTGCTTATAATTCTTGACCTTTGTCACTATTTAGCTTGCTGCCGTTTGGCTCTCCATTTTTTTTGAATTCCTCAGTTTCTCATTGCTTTCCCGCCATTGCGGCTTGTGCCATTACCTCCGCTTGTTTCCTCTTATGGGCGGTTGCTTCTACTGTGATGCCATTAGTCCCCAACTCCTCCCGAGACCATGCATGAGTTATTTTATTGGAATCACACTATTGACTTTTGGTGCTGTTGTCAACTCGCTTCTATATGCTTTCTTCCTTTTCCTATTGTTTTACTCTGTCTGTGGGGTTAGTACTTCTGTTTCCTTTTGGCGTAATGCTTGTCCTTTTCCTTTGCTTGTGGCAGGTGCACTTATGACACTCATACAACCGACATCATGAGCACTCTCGCCTCTGCCTAAGGCCCCAGGTTGAAGGCCAAAGATGCATTTTTCACCATTGAAGATCACTTCTTCGAGTCACCACAGAACCTAGACATTCCAACCACGACCCCCAAGCAAGCACACATCCAAGCCTTTATTCATTTGCCATCCGGGTGATACCTCCAACCTCGGTTCTTCGACTCTAGTTTAAGAGAGGCAATCTGAAAAACTCTCATGTTTACTTTTCAGCCCCCTCTAACACTTCAGCCATTTGGTTTGGCAATGGAGTCCAAAAAGGCATACCTTCATTGCCGCCCCATGGGAAGTCATCACGACTTTGATCAATGTTGCTAGAATCTTTCGGTTGCTAGTTCATGCTGACTCTGACCTCCCTCCTCCAGTAGTGAAGGGTTCTAAGGATGCCCTAAAGGAGGCAATCCTATGAAAGGCCTTTCCTACTTGTCGAATGATCTTTGAAAGCTTCTGTGATAGCCCTGCTTGCTGGATTAGATATTTTCATGGCTATAACTCTGATGGCGAATTCCATTTGGGTGTGAGCGCTGAGAGTGGTTGTCAAGTGGAAGCCATGATCGTCTTGCTTCTAAGTAAGTATGTATTCCCTGGTCCGCTAGGAGACACTACCCTATGGCGTCACTTCCTTTTCGTTATTGAGATTGCCAAAGGAAAGAGGCTTCCACTGGTGGGCCTATTCCTGGGGGAGTTTTACAATTAGATGGATGTCCTTGTAGAAGACGAGCTCTACGGCGCCAATTGGCACTGCCACGAATCCTATGTCTCCATCAACCCATTGCAAGTACTCTTGTGGGAGTAGTTTTTGACTAAGCTCTACGGCCTCGCACTTTGTCAACATAGAGAAGGAGCTTGTTGACTTTGATCTCACGGGCGTGCCTATCTCGATGTGTTGCCGCTGGTTCACTTGGAAGCCCATGCCAGGCTAGTCCATTTTAGGGTTTCTCGATAAGCCCAAGAGCTGCTGATTCATTCCTTATTCCAACGTGGAACGCTTTGCTCCATAGTTGCTCTTCTGCAAACCAGACAACAACAACCCAGACAACCTTTTTTCTAAACTTGATGATGATGGTAACCTCAATCTCTACTTGCTTGACTTCGCACTTGCCATGTGGCCCAACTGGCTCCCAATATATATTTGAGGACCAGCTGTTACAAGTGATGTACCACCCACATCGAGTTCTATGCCCATTGCTTCGGGAAGAGCTGACCTTGGTAGTGAATTCCTCTTTCTTGTTGAGCAACAAATTCCCAGCCCATGTGACCGACACCATGTCTATTCTCGACTCGTGGTACTTGGGCAATTGTACTCCCGAGTTTGCAAAGTACTGGCGAAGGGTGCTAGTGGCCTTTTGCAAGATGGTTGGTTTAGCAGCATAGCCTATTCCCCCTCCTGCCACTGACTCCATAGGTGAGACTTAGAGATCTCCAGATGCTCTTATCGTACAAACTTTGAAGAGGGCCAAGTTTTATTTCTGGCTGATCACCAAAGATTCCCGGTCCTTTGTGGGAAGCACTCTACAAGAAGATGACCTTGCTCTCGACATAGGCTCTTTGTCTACCAAGGGAAGCAAATGTAAGCCTCTGTCAGGAGCTCGCCCTTCATCAAAGAGGTCTCGTCTGGTTTGCCCAAGCAATCTCCAAAGAAGCTTGCCCTTAATGCTTCTGCATCCCAAAGGAAGAGCTCTTTCCTAGTAGAGGCCTCAAAGGGGACTTCCACTACCAGGAGTCGTATCGAGGGTAAATCCCATGATGAGAAGGAGTCGGCATCCACGTAGGAGCTGTCTTCCAAAACAACCACACAATTGAGTCGCACTCCCTTCCCCCCTTTCTTTTTTGGTCTCTATCTTGCCATACATGAGTTTCTCTTTGTTCCCCTTTACATGTTTCCTACTGACTCGGGTGATTCTTGTAGACCAAGAATTGGCCCCACCAAAAGAGTCCTGTAATAGCTTCAGCCACTACTTCGTCTCCCAATGTAATGCCTTTCTCTTTGATCCCTTATGAGTCATGCCTTGTTACGTACTTCTCATTTTCCGTGTGCTTTCTTTTGTGGTCAAGTCCCCAAAGCACTAGGAAAACCTTGTTCTAACTTAAAACATATCAAAAGCTTAGGTATGAGCCATTTTGGCACATATATATTTGGGCATACCTTGCTCTTTTTTGAGTGTTTGTTTGCTTCTCCTTTATTCCTTCTTTCTTTTTTTTTTTGTCTCATTTGAATTTTGCTGAACAGCCTGAAGTTTCGAAGGATGCCTCTACCTCAGTTAAACCCATGTCAGGAGAAAGAGATACTTCCCTTCCGTCTCAACAAGAGCGTAATGCCGCGGATGACTCTAGTCATCTGGAGGAAGATGCTGCTAGAGAGCCTGTGCCACAAGAGAATATTCCTGTTGTCTAGGTATGCTAATGCATTTGCCCTTTTCCTAAGCTATATGTTTGAGAGTGTGCCTTTCATCTCTTGCAAAATTAATACAAATATACCCATTGCCTTTGCACACAAGATAGGTGTTAGCAGCAATTCATAACCATGTAGAAGTAAACCATTCCCATTGTCCTTTGCCTTTTGTCATTACCGTAGCTAGCAAAAACCACGTTTGTTCCCTTTTTATTTTTCACGGTGCATAGTTGAAGCCTCAGGGTCCCCCTTTTCCAAAATGTAGAAATGACCATACCAAAGATTGGGTGCTTATGGGTTAACCCGAATGTTAACCAGCCCCTTGGTTACCTAAAGGCTTCTTGATATTGTTGCCAAGGCATCACTGCAGCCTTGTGCAGCGGGATTCCTCCAACATCCCCATTGGGCCTCTAGCTTTCCTTTGTTCTCCAATGGGCTTCTTGGCATTGTTGCCAAGGCATCGCGATGGCTTTGTGTGGTGGGATTCCTCCAATGTCCCCATTGGGCCTTCTAGGTTCCCTTTGTTCTCCTAAGGGTTTCCCGACATTGTTGTTGAGGCATCACCGCATTCCTCCGATGTCCCCATTGGGTCTTCTAGGTTCCCTTTGTTCTCCTAAAGGCTTCCTGGTATTGTTGTTGAGGTATCACTGTGGCTGCATGTGGTGGAATCCCTTTGACGTCCCCATCTGGCCTTCTAGGCTCCCTTTTTTCTCCTAAGGGCTTCCTGGCATTGTTGTCGGGACATCACCGTGGCTGCATACGGTCGGATTCCTCCAACATCCCCGTCGGGCCTTCTAGGTTTCCCTTGTTTCTTAAGGGTTTCCTGGCATTGTTGTCGGGGCATCACTATGGCTGTGTGTTGTGAAATCCCTCCGTATCCCCGTCGGGCCTTCTAAGTGTTTAGCATTAAGACATTTTGGTGTTTAGCTTTTTGACAATGTTGAAACCGTTGCCATTGATCGGCCTTTCTTGTGACCATCTGTTTTATAAGATGATCTTCCATCCTTGTATGTCTGTAAAGTTTTACAAAAGATTTGATAGATTTTTGGTGTTACACGATGTGCTTATAACTTTCCTCCCATTGTCTTGTTGTTGGATGATGTTCCCGCAGGCAAGGAAGTTTTAGGAGCTCCAGTCGTAGCCGCTCTTGTTACTGAAATTGTCTTGTCGTAAGATGAAGATCTTTTGCTGAACCAAGAAGCCCTCCTGCAGCAGCAGGTGCAAGATATCGCCGATAGTTATCTAGTGGACCCGGTTGCTTCCCCAAAAGAGAGTCATACTTTTGCTCAAGAGACAATGGAAGAAGATCTCTCTACAATCCCTGGTTCATCACCGCTAGCCCCCGTACCAAAGGCTTGTGTTCCTGTTGCCTTAGACGGGTCCCCATCTAGTGGGAGTGCATAAGTCTTCCAAAAGGACCAACCCATAGACGCTTTCCTAAAGTCATTTGACCTGACAATCGGCGTGGCTCTTATCAAGCTTAGAAAAGGAAACAATTCAGATCTCGTCTCCTTCTAAGGAGCTACAGTCCCTGCTATGTCAGTCCCCCTCCTGAAAGAAGCTTTAACTCATGCGCGGGACTTTGTTCCAGAGGATGGCATATCCAGGTATCTCTTCCCCTCTGTCCTTGCAAGCTTGAGCTTGGTGCTACTCGGCCTCTACAACTCTTCCCTTGAGATTTCAGAGTCCACACTGCTTTTCTAGAGGGACATATGTCATGATGCCAAGGCCTTTGGTTGTAACGTAGATGGCTTGTTGGCTCAGATTCAGGATATTGCATGTGTTGTATTCAAGAAATGTAGCATGTCTACCAAGTGCCGATCTTGACTCTTGGACTGCACGCATGGAAGCGGAGTTGGCAGTTTTGAATGAGCAGAGTTCCTATCTCCTATTGTCTAGATTGAGAGCTGACAATGATGATGCTATTGTGGCGATGGAGGCACTCGGGCATTTGACCGATCGCTAGTTCCCTTGATCCATACTACTTTTTTTCCCCTGAACTCACTGATTATATTGTCATGTTGGGCCATGATTGTGAACTTGTAATTTTTGTAGTATTATCCCTTTTGCCCTTTTTCTTTTGTTTCTCTTCCTATAATAAATGGACAACTTTTCTCCCTTTTTTTTTTATGTGGAACGCCTAAGCACGGCTTCATCCTCTTTTTGGCAGAATTATGATTTTGTGTTGAGCTCATGTCCATAGCAACTCACTATGATCTTAGCCTCCTGTAGACTGCATGTATCCCTGCCAGAGCATTCCAACAGGCCTCTCATTTGGCGATCATTTGCTTTACTTGTATTTATTCTGGAATTTTCCCTTCATTGCTTTTCTTTTCCTTCCTTTCCCTTCTCCCTTTTTTGTGTGCATGTGTGTGTGTAGATGAACACATACATATGGGTGCATGCTTATGAAAACTTTTTTTTAGAAAGCCCTTGAGGTTTTTTTTTTTTTTTTTTTTGTAGTGAGTAGATGGTCTAATGCATGGCTTTAAGAAACTCCTTTGCAACCTATCATATGACTAACATACATTTTTTTGCTTGTGTTTGTTTGTTGTGTTGGCAAAGAGTTGGTGTTGTAAGTTTAAAAGGCCATGCAAACCAATCCATCAAAGATAAAAACTTTTCAAAAGACATGCTTTTCATTAATAATGGGGGGCTTTGCAAAAGATGCGCCTCCATATGCATGATGGTCACTCTTTACATGCATTTTTTTTGTCGTATATAATTTTTTTTTGGGGAAATTCCAAATGAAAAGTAGTAGAAGCCGCACTTGGCAAAGTGCCTTTAACAAGTGATCTCCTCAGCCTGGTGTCCTTGAGAGGAACACAGCCCTTAGGTGACCCCCTCTGTCGAAAGGAATGAGTGGCGAGCTCCTTAACAATAGTAGCGTTTGAGCTACTTCCCATTAATGAAGTCAACATTTAATTCCAACCTAAAGCCAATCAATTCGTAAAACCCACTGTCATAAGCTTCCTTCACAACGTAAGGGCCTTCCCTATTAGGTGAAAATTTGGTTGGTGTTGATATTTGCCTCCTGATGTGATCAGCCACCTTTTATACCAAGTCTCTTGCACAGAAAGCTCTGCTGGCGATAGTCTTGTTGTAAGCCTCCTTGACACGACGTTGATACATCTCGGCCCATTGCCATGCATTTTCCCTCTTTTTTTTTTTTTTCGTTGCCTCCAAGTCTAGCATTCTTATGATCTTGTAGGACAATGCATCCCCTTCTAAATCGCTAACCACAACGACTTTGACAAAAGGTACTTCCAGTTCAACGTGACAGACTGCTTCTGCGCCGTAAGCAAAGAAATAAGGGGAGAATCTAGTCGTAGACCATGGTGAAGTCCAATATGCACAAAGCGCGTCGAGAAGGTGCACACTTTAGCCCCTGGCATACTCATGCACTATCTTACTCAGGATACGGATGAAGATCTTATTAGTTTCCTTGGCTCGTCTATTTCCTTATGAGTAGTACGGCGTGGACCTCTAGTGCTTGATGCCATATATTCCTATAGAGTAGTTTTGACCATGTTGTTGAAGAATGGGGTTCCATTACCACTCACGATCTTGTATGGTATGCCGAACTTACAAATTAAGTGTTCTCTTATGAAATTTGAGATAGCGACCCTAGTCGCTTTCTTGAGAAGAATAGCTCTAACCCACTTAGTGAAGTGTTTCGTGGTGGTGAGAATCCATATGAACTCTCCTGAGGCAGGTGGATAAGGCCAATCAAGTTAAGCCCCCCAAGTGTGAAATGGTGACGCTGTCCTCATGTCCTGCAACAAAATGTGTGGCTTATGATGGAGGTTCCTGTATATTTGACATGTGTGACAACTCTTGACAAAGGCCGAAGCATCCTTTCCTATGGTGGGCCAATAATATCCCCTTCATAAGAGTCAACTATAAAACCGCCTCTTTCCTTGGTGCTTTCTACATTCTCCTGTGTGGACCTCCTACAGTACTCTTTGTGCTTCCACATCAACAAGACATCGTAGGGGTTCCCTATTGAAACCCTTTCGGAATAGCATCCCCCCTTTGATGAAGTACCTCTAGGCGAGCTTCTTGAGTTTGTGAGCTTCCTTAGAATTTGTTTGAAAAGTCCCATTCCTGAGGTACTTTAAGTATGGGCTCCTCCAATCTCCGGTCAAATGGACAGTGAAGGCCTCCTTAGGTGCACCTACCGGTTGGAATTTAAGACATGATGCTTGCAAGGCCCTGACTTCCTGTTTCATGGTTGGCTATACATGTTTCCTTATGGACCTCCCGAAGCAGTAGCTTTGCTTCTATGGTGCTGACAAATCTCGCAATTATGCCGCCGAGCAGTCTCCTGTATAGTTCACTTGAGAGGAGCGTGTACTCCTTCAGCTCCCTTAGACAACCATCTACCTTAAGTGCTAACAATCCCACTCGGACGTGTGATCTGCGGTCTTCCTCGGGTCACTCCGCTTTGTCCTCCCTTAGTTGCTTAGCTAACGTTTGGACAATAGGGATGTCTTTCTTTGAGACTTCAATGCTTATAAGTTCTCCATTCATGTGAAGCCATAAGCCTAGCATTGCCAATGCATCTGTATACCGATTACTCAACCCGAGAGAGTGCTTAATGATGATTTTCTCAAATTTCCTAACAACCTTTTTGAGCCATGGTCTGGTAGGGTAAGAGAGTTGGCTCCTTGAGTGCAAAGTATCCATTCATTTGTCTCACCATTAAATTTGAATCCCAATGACTTTGAGCCTTCAAATCCCAAAGTTTCTTATAGTAACCAATCCCATCAAGAAGGGCTCGTATTCGGCAATGTTGTTGGCACAAAGGAAGGTGATTTATTGGGACAAAGTTGTTATGTGTCCATCCGAGCTAACCAAGACAAACCCCATACTTCCGACGGTTGCTGTGGTAGACTCGTCAAACTTGAGTGCCCAAAAATCTTCCACTCCTATGTTGAAGCATGATTCTCTGGGCAAGTCCCCTTGTATTCCTTGGTCTTGGGGCAGGTCCCCATCTTCTCCACTGAATAAGGCCATTAGGTCCACCATAGCCTGGCTTTTAATTGTGGTCGGAGTGACGCACTCTACGTCAAATTCGAATAGCTATAGTAGCCATCGAGCAAGGCAACTAGAGAGCAGGGGCATGTCAAGAGGCATTTCAGTGTGTCAAACTTGTCCATCAGATGTAGTTTGTGCACCAGGTGGTAATGCCTTAATCGTTACATGGTGTCGACCAAGGCTAGGCAATTCCGCTCTGTTGGGGGATACTTGAGCTCGACCTTGTTAAGCTGTTGGCTGATATAATAAAAAAAATATTCAACGCCATCGTCCCCTAATGTGCTAGAAAGGCCTTTATCGCCATAGAAGTCGAGGCAAGGGACACCTGTAGCAACTTGCCCGATTCCAGCACGGTCATTGTGGGTAGGTTCGTGATCATGTGTTGGATCCTTTCAAACTCCTTTTGATGCTCTTCGGCCCAAGTAAAGGGAGCATTCTTTGCCAATAACGTCTTGAAAATGGACAACCATGCGGCCAATCCCGGTATAAAGCTATAGATGTATGACAGCTTCCCAAGGAAGCTCTTGAGCTCTTTTACAGTCGTCAACAGGGTTGCCATTGCTATTTTTTATGTTTGGATGGATCCATAGTGATCCCTCTTTAATGCACAATGAACCCAAGAAACTTCTTTCCAGAGACCCAAAAGCGTACTCCTTCAAGTTCATTTTAAGGTTGTACTTTCGACACTTGTTGAAGACTTTTGTTAAAGCATCCAATGGCCTTATCTTGTCTTGGACTTGACCACCAAGTCGTCCACCTAGTCCTCTACCTCTTTCCCCATCATATCGTGAAACATGACCATCATAGCCCTTTGGTATGTTGCGTCAGCATTTTTGAGCTCAAATAGCATGACAGTCTAGTAAAAGTTCTCAAAGAGGGTTCAAAAGACCGTCTTTTTTGCAACTTTGGTGAACATCTTGATTTGGTTGTATCTGCTGTAGCCATCCATGAATGAAAGGATACCATGTCTCACCATGAAGTCGATGACCAAATCCATATTCAGAAGATGGAATTCATCCTTTGGACACGGTTGGTTGAGATGTTGGAAAACCACATAAATTCAGACTTGCCCATTCTTCTTTTTTTACAGGAATTATGTTCAATAACCAAGTGGTGTGCTTGATTGGCTTAATGAACCCGGCCTTAATTAGCTTATCTACTTCAATCTTGATTTAGGCTTCTACCTTTGAATGAAAGTTGCGCCTTGGCTGCTTCACGGGTTTTGCAATGGGCGCCACATTCAACGCATGGCACACCATGTCAGGATCGAGTCCAAGCATCTCCTCCTAACTCTAGCTGAAAACGTCGGAGTTTTCCTTCATAAGGCGTATTATGTGATTACGCTCCTTAATTGACAGCTACATACTTATCGACACCGGCCTTTTGACAGATTGATCGTCACTTAAGTAGACTTCCTCGAGAGGTTCTATGGCCATGTTGGTCCCGTCTTGCATGTGCTTCAGCATAGACATTGGTTCTTCTTCATTCCTATGTTAGACATAATGCCCTAAGGAGTAAAATGTTGTAATCTGTTTTTGGAGACATTTTATGAATAGAGAGTTTATTTATTGTTTGTATACCAAATGTTGTCTTCTTTATGTTTATATTTGTTGAATGTATTATAAGCAAACAAAAGTCTAAGACTGTAGGTCTAAACTTTTAAGAATCGTGCATATGATAGACAGATTATGTGGAAGACATAAATCTTAAAGATGATGGTCTAAATCATAAGATTCGCAATTGAGGGAATAAAGTTGGGCGCTTTATTCATGCTAAGATTGTTATGTTATTTATATCCCTAACGAAAGATGGCTTGTCTTAGCCATCAGAGTGGGACTTCGTAAGTAAAAACATTAGTGCATTGTCTCGGTGATGATGTATTGGATCAGGGGACATAAAAGTTATATTGATTTGGTTAATAATTCTATTTGTACAAATCAATTCACTTTAAACAATCATATGTGTTGTGTCTTAATCCTGAAATGACTAATGAGTCTGTATTCTTGACTTATGTCTTTTGATGTACCAAAAGGTGACATCCTGACTTTATAATGGTACGCATACTGGTACGTTGGAGACATGACCTCTTGATTGTGTAGACTTGTTATTCATAGGTTTGGAATCCATAGCTCTTTTTGTAGAGTTAATGATATTCTCTTATATGCGTTATCCTATAATTGGAAGATTAGAGTGCTCAACCATTCAGATACATAGGTATAACTGAATGATATAATCTCTTTGGATAGTAAGTATTCCAATAGTGTGATAATAGAACGTAAGATAAAAATAATTAGGAAAGTAAAACGAAATTTATCCTTAAGTTGATTATGAATATCCTATGAGGATATGACACATTTATAATATGTCATGAACGATTAGCTTACTTAAAGCTTCGTAATTTTATATAATTCGAGAGTGCAACTCTAAGCTTTTAGTGAAGCAGCGTTAGAGTTGACAATTATAAAATATGTATATGGGATATTGTATTTTATAATTATAGGAGCTTGAATTGTATATGTCCATCAGGTCCGCTTAGTTAGCTCATAATAAATTTTGTAATGATACGGCATGTTTTTCCTACATATTGGTGACTTATGTTAAATTATTGATTGGTTGAAATTCGACAAGATCATATTTAATAGTTTATATAATTTTATCAGTTGAATTAATTTTGTAAATTAAATTAAGATATACATGTTGAATTATTTTGGATAATATTTTATTTTCTATAAGATTATCTAGATATGACAGTTTTAATTAGATAACTTCTCTATTGGTTACTTGCATTAAAACCGAGGCTCTGTTTAAGAATCTTCGGGATCAAATTATCACAAGTTCAGTAGACCGATGCATTAGTTCGGTCTACCGATGGAGTAAGTTTGGCCTGCCGATCCTGCGAGAATTTGCATATGCGTTTTAGACTTTTTTTTTATCAGAAGTTGATCTAAATTCGAATTTTGAGGCTTTATCTGATAGGCATTGATCCTAGATTTGACCACTATAAATAAGAGGTGAGCTTTCTCAGTTAAATAGATTAGTTGAGAAGTATAGAGTGAGTATTCTAGTTTGAGAAACTCTGAAACTCCCTAACAGCTACTATTTAACATCATGAACTTTAGCCCTAGGTCTTCTCAAGTGGTTGGAAGGAGAGTCACCGAAATAAGAGCTGTACGATGTGTGACCACATATACTCCAATCGTGGATAGATAATAGAAAATAAGACCAGTTAATTAAAGCTCTTCTAGAACGTTCTTCTCTGTACGAATTCAAGCTTACTTTGGTATACAAAATGTTAGTATCTGTCATTAATTAATGTATATAATATGTCTAACTTATGTTTTGAAAAATATTCTAATTTAAAATTTTTTAAAATTCCGCTGCGTATTCGTTTTCCAACAATTGGTATCAAAGCCAAGGTTTTTACGTAAATTTACAAGCTTGTGATAATGTTATATATATAGATTATATGATCTTGTTCGCTCCTATGCTTGAATTTAATTTTTTTCGAAAGTTGACACTCTAGGGTTTCTACATAATTAAGTGTTGTCATAAGATTGTATAGTGAATATTTATTAGTTAATTATGGTTAATTAAATTATTATTTCATTATTTATTAATTTATTTATTTATGCTAGTTATGGTTTCTTAAGAGTTAGAATGTGTATTTAATTTTTTTTTCATATAATTAGATAACGATCTATCATTACTGTCTAGAAATTATCATTTTAATTTTAAAATTTTGTAATTCAATAATCATTTGAAGTGAAAACAGATCTAAAAAATAGAGATGATAGGAGTTCCAATGCTTTTCCTGAGTTCCTAAATTTTTTTTAATGTTTTTAAATTGTTGAAAATAAGATTGAAAAACTGTTTAAAAACTCTTTTATAAAAAAATGTTAATTTAGCTTAGCCAGTAGGCCAAACCCACAGGTTTAGCAAGCCGATGGTCGCAAATCTACAGACCAGATTTCTAGCTCAACAAGCCATTCGTGAGGCAAAATTCTGTACACTCTGACAGCAGGCCAAACCTTTAGGTTCGATAGGCTGATGGTTGCGATCGACAGGTCGATGATTAAGTTCGACAGGCCGATAGAGAGCAAAATGTTTCCAAAAAAGATACATTTTTTGATGCAATTTAATTTTATTTTTGAGCCAATTCTAAGGAACATGAAATTTTATAATGACCGAAAAATAAAGCGTTTAATTTATGAGGGATCAAAGGGTTGTGGACTACTTGTGCCACTAACCCAACAAGTTCAAAAGATAAATAAACAAATAAAAGACCAAAAAAAAAAAAGTGTGCATAGTTGCACATATTCATAAGACAGAATACTAAAACATGAAAATACGGGACCAATTCATCACTTTCATAAAAAATTAGCGACTCTTTGTGCTAGTACTGCAACAAATTTAAAAGACAAATAAATAATAAAAGACAAAAAATATATGCGCATAGTTGCACATATTCGTAAGACAGAATACTAAAACAGGAAAATGTGTTCCATTCTTTCGTCTTCAATTTTACAACATCATAAATGCTTATCCGTTCATGAACATAACAGTGTTTCTCCCTTCCCTCTCCTATTTATTTTTTTTTTTCAAGGAGAAAGCAATTATCGAAAGCATATATATCCTTGTCACATTATGCAATGACCTTCAGGGTCACAAATATGCTAGCATAAAATGAATATGATCTAGATGAAAATGGAGTAATAGAGCGAGAAACTCTTTGCCTCCATCCAAGTAAAGTTGGGAAAGCAAGCAGCTTATTTTGGTATTTACGAGAGGATTCCTTCGCTGCCTTCATTGAATATAATCTTCATAGTAGTTGTCACTAATCACAGAAACGAACCTCTCCAGCCATGGCAGCTGATGAATATCCTTCATGGCATCTACATAGGCATCCGTACACCGAGGTGGGGACTGATACGGGTGATGGTCGCTGAGACTGAAGCCCCCGGCAAGAAACCTTTGGATTAATGCTAACTGCGATCTCTCTTGGTCCGAGTATGCATCCATGATCATTGGAAGTGAATTGAATGCTTCCCATGCCCATTGCTCTGATTCTTGTAGAGATTGAGTCGCTAGGTCTTCAGAATTGTCTTCATCCCAAAATGCACACTGGCAAGTCTGTTGGCCATCCCTATATTCAGCGCCGCAAGAATAACAGAACTCATGTCCACACCTGAAAATGGGAGACATGTAAGTAGAATTCAGGTCTAATAATTTACTATAAACTTGGAGGACTTCAAGTTCTACATATTTAGCCCAGTAAACCCCTCTATTATCATGTCATGCAAAAGAGGACATTGTTGCACCTACAGCGCAACCTACAAATTTCCGCCATTTCAGTGCTAGGACATAACCGAATAACTGTCCAAAAGTAAACACGTTGCCAAGACATACAACTAACACTGCCTGTAGGAGAACATGCACCTGCCCAAAATGCTGAGTAATTTGGGTGGCGTGCACGCAAGTCAAGTGGGAAGTGCCTGATTTTCATAATAACCAATTTATTTGCCAGAAAAATAAAAACAAAAAAACAAAAACAAAGACAAAACAAAACAGAACAAAAACAAAAACCAAAAAAAAAAATAATAACTAAACAGAAAAAAATAACTAAACATGACAACAATTTGACTGGTAAGGACTTGGCCTTTTTCAGATCACTCTTTTTCTTAGAACTTGTGCTCGTGGCACCTTTATTTCACACAAGTTAAAAGCAATTTTTGACAAATGTCTCTTTTATGCCATTCACATAAATAACACCCAGAAACTATGATCAATAAACTTTGATAATTTTTATCTTATTCCTCTTACTAATTGCAAAATTTGCAAAAAGATAAAAATGTATTCCTGAGATAATTTGCATGCATCCAAGCTTTCAATTTTCTTCTTTTTAGATTAAGAATTTTTTGAAGTGCTAACATTTTTTTCATTACAATGCTCTAGGTCTTATGATATACTTCCTTCTATGATGTTTTCTCCAACTTATCTTCTTCTAATATTTACCACTTGTACGTGGCATGTAAACAGTTTATTTTCCTCACTGCTTACTACATAATTTAAACCATTCAGAAAATTGTCAGAACAATACTAAAAGGAAGGGATTCTTACCAACATGTCATGTGGTTGCAACCTTGAGTAAGCTCAATCATCCTGCGGCACTGCTGGCAGCGCCTCCAACGTTTATTTTGTGCCAAGCGATATAATGTAATGTCTGAAGCATCTCTCTCCTCCAATGGAAGATTTTGGTACTCTTCGCAGCTCATCGATGAATGCCAGGGGACCCCACAATCCACACAGACAAACCTCTGACAAACTGGGCACTCTATGCAGCTGTTATCCGACCGACTTGATGAACTTGCCCTAGCTGATAAGCATTCATGAGGATCAAGCAGGACAGAACAATTGGAAAAGGGGCAATAAATTCTATCCGAGTGAGAAACATTGGCTTCTTCAAGGGCTTTCTCAAAGGATTCATAAGAACTGGATGTAAGAAAAGATTTGCACTCTGCACTGGAAATGTAATATTTGCATTTCAACTGAGGGCATCTAATAGGGACATGAGCGGACAGAACCTTTCCATTAGCATAGGTCCTCATACAATGAGAGCAAAATTTATGAGAGCATTTCAAAGTGATCATCATCAGACAAGATTTTTCCTCGCAGCAAATTGAACAGTTTTCAAGTGATGAATCTCCCTTTGACTGAAGTGATATGACACCCATTGCCACTTGGGCTAGTTTCAAAGGTAGCTCAACATCAGCACTAGGAACACATTTCAGAACAAAAGTATCGAATTTACTTGCATGCTCTAGGATCCTCTCCCTCAGTGCCACCAGGAGCGGAATCTCAAGTTCTTTATTGTTTGTTATCTGTCAGAAACATGTGTCAATAGATCACCCTCGGTGTGAAGTACACAAAGAAGATGGCATTGTGACAAGCAATCCCTAAAACAGCTCATTTTTCAAAATTACAAGAAAGCTTTAGCAATAATCCTTCCTCTTTCCCCAAAGAAAGTGACAATAAAAGGTTGTATATATACCATAAGATATAGCAATTCATAGCAGACTTTACTTTTTCAGAGGAATTAGCAACGACTAGTTACAAAACCCATTCTGCTAGACTTTGATAGTGGCAGAAGTTCTTAATCTTGTCAATTCCCCTAAATAAAAAGGTACCTATGTAATTGCAAGTCATTCACACTCATCCAGCAATGGAAAATATTCAAACAAAAACTAGAGTACAAACATCATGTACGGAATCCAAAAAGAACACTAAAATTCCAAAGTTTTACAACTTACATAAGAACAAATGAAAAGGCAAGAATTCCTCTGATACAAAAATAATAACATATAAAATTTCCCATTTTAATTAAAAATATATACACACACAGTATGACACTGGATTTCCAACAAAGCAACTGAATTTATTAATTGCACAGGACATTTGAAGATGAGAAAGTATAACATCTTCAGAACTGAATTGCTCACCTGATCATGTAGCAGCTCAGAATCGGTAAAAGCATAAACATGGCGGATATTGTTCCCAGAAGCCTCCATTAGACCATCCATCAGAGCTAAATAGTCTGCCACAGGGTCCTCCACATAAAAGTCAAGCTTTTTCTGCACCTTAATAACAGGAAAATCCAATGAACTTTCTATGACCACGCCAATTCCAGAAACCCCGGAACCTAAGTCCCCAAAACCATCAATTGACATTCCCTTGAAGAACATCTTAACTGAAAACTCATCAAGAATATCACTCTGTAATTCTTCCTTTACCGGTTCTTCAGTGTCCTTCCAAACCTCCTCATCTTCGCAGCAGCTCCTAAACTCTTCTTCATCTTCTTCTCTGACAACATTCACACATGTCCCTTGACGAAAAACTACCTCGTTTTCCATTTTACACTAAATTGTACACTCTGTAAGAGTCTGTAAATTCTGGTTTTAACGAAATATTGACTACGAATCAGTCTCTAAATCCTCGTACGAGAAAAACCCATCAAAGAATCGATCCAAAACTCCATATTGTAGCATTAATCCCTCCTAAAACAATCACCAAGAAAGAAGCATGTATCATTTCTAGAAACACCAACCACAACACGAACAGAAAAGAGAACAAAAACAACCCTGGCCGGGTATATAAAGAGTAGATCTTTGGCCTTTCACAAGATTAAAAAAAAAAAAAAAAACCCAGTAACCAATTTATTTGATCCTTGTCAATATTGCAGAAAATTGAAAGATCTAACTGAAACTGAAAAAAATAAATAAATAAAACGAATAAAAATGTTAAAATATAAAGAGCAAGGCAAGAAATGAAGCTTCCATACCAGAATGGTTTCACCTTATCTGGAGGGAATTAATTGTAATTGATTCCCTTAAGGGTCCGAATGATTGCGTTTTCAAGGAGCAAAAAAATATATATATAGATAAGAACCCTAATCTGACAAGCTGCTTCCTTTTCTTTTCCTCTCACCGCTTCCTAATCTGACAAGCTGCTTCCTTTCCCACCTGACGCGTTCATTTTTTTTCTTTTATTCCGCGTTTTATATTTTTGATGGTTTGTTTTTCCTGTTGGTTGGACAACATATGCTAATATTATATTATAGAATTAAGATTAGGACGTGGAGCGGTGGAGAGGGAATAAGAGAGTCATTATTTATCGGTTACTGTTGCAGTAATTGGCGTAAGAGAAAAGCAAGCTCTTTGCTGTTGGCATTCTTGTCAAGACTTAGGGCTATTTGGGGCGAAATGGACGGCTTTTTCTTGCAAACCAGTGACCAAATCAATAATAGTTTTTATTTTTAAACAGCGTAAACGGATTTATATTTTTATGAAAACTAAATCATTTATAAGTTGTTTGGGTGGTTTGTGTTTAAGATTAAAATTTTTTTACTAAACATAAATTAAAGTAAAATATTTAAAAGTTTATTCTTTAAAATTTTAATATAAATTTAAAGCCAATCTAAAAGGTCACAAATATAGAGTAAAGTTCACCAACAACCAACTAAAGAGTCAAAAGTACAAAATAAATAAGACAATACAAGTAAATTTAAAACTTGACTAAAGTTTTTAGCTTGTCTTCATAAATTTTATCTCCTAGTAGCATTCTTGATTAACGCTCACAATCTCTACGTGACTTATCTACAAAGAACAAAGATGAAAACCATATAAGTTCTTTTTTTTTTTAACACATTGATAATGCAATAAATAATCAAGTGATAACGTAAAGGAATTTACCTGACTTAATATCTAAATAAGCTTTCTAGTCTTCAAATTGTAGTTTTAGATCTAGTGGAAGGCTAAAAGATCTCAACTAATTTTAAGTGCAAATCAATGCCTCTACCATTGGTGGACTCAACGAACTCCAAAAAGAACCAAGAAGTTGAATAACAATGACTTCGAAGCTATTGTTAGCACTTGAACTATAAACATGTCACGTGTCATTTCTGTTAGAATAAAGTACTTAAAAGCATTGATCCTCCACCAAGCCAGTTCACTTGCCTTATCATAAGCATTTACTAATGGGCGCTACAATTGTTCTTGTTGGAAAAAGTCACCATCCTCATTAACTTCAATTATTGAATCGACGTTACTCGATTCTCCACCAGCTTTTTTTTCATAGAAGTCATACAACTTCCCCAACGTATTTTTAACAGAACTAAGCAAAATGGACATGGTTCCCTCGTAAATCTTTCGAAGGCAAAACTCCACATAATTCAGCTTAAACTTTGGATCAAGCACAACCGTCACAAACAAAAGATTATTGCGCTTGTAAACATTACCTCAATATTTGTCATATTTCAGCTTCATTTTTATAGTCATATCCCACAAAATTAAGTCATTGTTTCACTCCATTTCATCAATCTTCCCTTTGCATTCATAATGTCATGAAAAAAAAAAAAAAAGTTTTCGCAGTGATGTACTTAGAAGCACTAAGCTTATTAGTAGCTTCACGAAAAGTTTTTAGGAACTTTGTAAACACTCAACAAATATCCCAATCTTCTAACATTGGTGGCCCAAAAGTGGCGACGTGAGCTCGGAAACGGCGGAGAGATGACCACGACATGGTGAAAGGGCAACGATGCTATAGAGACGCTGGAAAGTGGGGAGGCAGGCAAGGAGTCCATGACTTTTTTTCATTTTTTGCTTTGAGTTTTTTTAGTCTGAGTTTTTTATTTTTATTTTTATTTCAAGTTAGTAATCATGTTGGGTCCTTTATTTGATTTTTTTTTTGTTTTTTATATGTGTTGATGAGCGAGTAAAATTTAAGGTAAAAAGAAATTATATGGTGTGGAGAGGTGCATTATATATGTGTAGAACTTTTTTATTACCAAGTAAAAATATCTATATAAAATAATAACCTTATCTTATATATAATATATATATATATATATATGGCGGATTAATAGGCGATTTAGTGGGCAATTTTGGCGGTTTAGAAGTGCCAAACCACTAACCAAACTACCCAAAATTATTTGTGCAAAAGCTACACAAACCATCCAAATTTTTTTTTTTTTTTAGCCACCAAATTAGTTCAGTTTGGAGGGTTTGGTAGTTTAACGGATTTTTTGAACACCCCTCTCGGGATTATATCGCTCTCTACTGTCAAATACAATTTCCCACACAGCCTAAGTCCATGAAAAAAAGGGTGTATTATAGGCTAAAAAAGTCTTTTATAATAAATAACAAAGTCATGAATTTTCTAGAAGGGCTTATAATAACTATTGCAAAATATTAATTAAAATTGATTATTAATAATGTATTACAATTGTCCATGACAGTTTCATGTCATAAAAATGTGATAATAAGCTCATTACTAAGGCTATTAAATCGTCTTTCTTAATATACATAAATAAACTATCATTCATCCACTAATCTCCCATCTCTCATTCGATCACGTAGTTGTATCTCCACAACGTCATAGTATAAAATAACATCTCTATAATAGCAATAACAATTGACAAATTGATCCTAATATTAAATGCCAATGAGCTAATAAATAGGCAATATTTTTTTTCCTATCTGTACCATTTTCTTTGCAAGATATCCCCTACATTTTAATTTGAAAATTTCCCCCTTAGCTCTTACATTTATAGTCCAAATTCAAGTTGCTTATCGAGTCTTATGAGCTCTATAGTAGAAATATCTTCATGATAATACTTGGCAAATTGGAAAATTTTTTTGTCTAAAGCCGAGAATAAATTTTTTTGAGTTAGACATGTTATACAAAGAACCAAGTTGGTATTTACCTCACTAAAATGATCATTTAGTTCTTAAAGTTGTATATGTTGGTGTTGGAAAATGATTTTCACAAAATATAGTGGAACGTGATAATAATGTTGTGTATAATATAAATTTTCTCAAAACTTTTATAATACGCTATAAATTACATTGATTTTTCATATAGGCAAAAATATAAATACTTTACTTACTAAAATATGATCAAAGATGAACGGAAACAACTGGCTCGCAAAGGACGTTCTCTTTGGGACGAAATCACCATATTCTTTGTCTAGTCCTCGACACCAGATGGATGAATAGATGGGAATTAAAGGAATATTGTTTTTTAAAGATCACTCAACTAATTTAAGTTATGGAATAGAAAAACTCTTCTTCTTTCTCTCTCTCTTTCTACACACCTATGTGAGGGTTTTTTCAGTAGAGTACTCTTAATCTCTCCAAGACTCAGAAGTATATCCTAAGTGAATAAATGACGCCTTTACTTATAGAGAACTAGAAAGCTAATCAATTTTGAAAAATCTTATTTTAATTTAATATCAAATATTTAATTTAAATAAAAGACACAAGTTTCCCATTCCTATATTGTGATTAACGCTACACACAGAGAGACTCTATGTACATGTGATGCCATTTTCTGAGTAGTGTAGATGAGGATACTGCTTGTTACCATATCTTATGTGTCTTCACATTAAACTTTCTACGTTTGAATTAAATCACATTTACATAAAATTGGAAATACTAGATATGGAAACTTTGTAAACAAACTATTATGTGCACAAGAGGACTTTTCACTTTGTGCTTTACGCCACAAACATTAGGGCCCGCCCACTGTGTGTGCTACACACAGTGGGACACACTCATTGTGTGACTTCTAAAATTAATTATTTTATTTAATTTATTAAACAACCTAATTATTTAATAAATATAAATCAATTCATAATTAATTTATTTTGAGTGATATTTAATTTAGAATTCTATAATTCTAAACTAATTATTTAACGCAATAATTCCATTTTTCCAATAGTGTTTACAAAGATAGCAGGGGTACTTAATGGATCTACAATTTCAAGCTCTAATAAAACTAATATATTAATTAAACTTTTTAATCAATATATTATTCTTTTATTAATTCCAATGTAACTACACTAAACTCTTAGAATCACACTCTTGAATTTATGGATATTTAATTACTCATTTCTTAAAGTTGTCTACATAGTATGGTCATTACATATAAGTCGATCCTCTATGAATAATTCATAATTAGAACTAGGTAATATCTGTTAACTTCTCTAATTACTTATTTATCCTTGAGTGCCATTGATTATCTAATGAATAATAAATTCATGAACTTAATCATGAATTAAGCGCTCTTATTATTCAAGTCCTGAATCAATACTCAAGAGAATTATTTATATGCTTCTCGTTGATAAGGAATAGATTCCATCTCGTAAAATTAACATTCTCAGCTACTTACTTTATCATGCCTTCAAGATACAAGGAATAAGATTTGATTCTTAAATTTGTATCGAGTAAATCAAAAGACATAAATCTATAAATAGGAGTCTGCTAGTAACTCAAGATTGAGATCATTTTATATATGACTATTGGTCGATGTGATTATAACTTGCAATATTTCATAGAAATTATTAGCTATTTATATCTCATAACGTCCTAGTCCTATATAATCTCATTATGTATGGTACACTCATTTAATGACTCATTATATCAACGGTTCGGATAAGACTATTCTATTCTTAATGGAAATGACATGTACTAGTAATGCTCAATTAAAGATTCCATACTTTAATTGAATAATTAATTATAACAATTAATTATATGTTACTGACCATTTCAATTATCATCCTTAAATATCATCCTCGTGTATGTAATGCTTATATACAATATTGAAAGTCACGTAGATAATTATGAAATTTTAATGACATTCTTAAAGTATTCAAAACACATACACATAAATATAATAAATAAACTCATTATTTATAAATATGTTCATTTTAAAACATCATATGCTTTTATGCTTTATGGACTTCTTTCCTACAATCTCCTACTTGCACTAAAGCAAATGAGACAAATCTCTTAGTCTATATCCCTCCAGATTCTTCTCAAAAACTTTTATTGGTAAGGTCTTTGTGAATGGATCTACTAGGTTGTCTTCTAACACAATCTTCAATGTTATCATGTCACCTCCGTGGTATATATCTTGAATTAGATAATACCTTTTTTGTACATGCCTCGTGCCTTTATGGTTTCTTGACTCTTTAATGTTTGCAATTGATGCATTGTTGTCACAATACAGTCTAATAGGCTTATCCATTTCTAAAATAGCTTTTAGATCCATCAAGAATTTTTAGAGCCAAACCGCTTCCATGGACGTTTCACAAGCAGCCACGTATTCAGTCTCTATTGTCGAGTTAGAAACATTATTATTTCACACTCCTTCATGACTCCACCACCAAGAGTAAACATGCATCTTGAGATCAACTTTCGATCATCCTTATCCGATTAAAAATTGGCATCGGTCTAATTGTCAAGAGATAAATCTCCACTGGAATACACAAGCATATAGTTTTTTGTTCTCCAAAGATAATTAAGAATGCACTTCACAGCCGTCCAACAATCAAATCCTAGATTTGACTAAAACTTACTGACTATCCTTATTTCATAGTAGATATCAGGTCTAGTACACTGCATAACATGCATTAGGCTTCCAACTGCCAATGCAAAAGGGAAATGACTCATCTCTTCTTCCTCTTAAGGGGTCTTAGAACATTGCTCTTTAGAGAGATGAATACCATGCCTAGAAGGTAAATTCCTTCTCTTAGAGTTATGCATCCTATATTTGACAAGCATCTTGTTAATGTATGTACATTGAGATAATGCCAAAATTTCTTTTTATGATCCTGGATAAGCTGGATCCTAAGAACATAGCTTGCCTTTTTCAAATCTTTCATTTGAAAATGGCTAGCTAACCATTCCTTTACTTGTGGCATTGATTCCTTGTCATTTCCAATGAGCAAGATGTCATCAACATAAAGTACTATGAAGAACACTTTTTTTCTCTTATATACTTGTAGAGACATGGTTCATCCCGGTTCTATTCCAAACTATAAGACTTAATAGCCTTATCAAACCTGTTGTTCCATGATCTAAAAACTTACTTAAGTCATAAATAGGCCTTTATAACTTGCAGACTTTCTACTCTTGGCCTTTAGCAATGAAACCCTCTTGCTGCACCATGTAGATGCTTTTTTCAGGATAGCCATTTAAAAATGCCGTCTTGACATCCATATACCATATTTCATACTCATAATACGTAGTAATGGATAAGAGTATCCGAATGGACTTTAGCTTAGCAACTGGGGAGAAAGTCTCTTCATAGTCAATGCCCTCCCTCTGGGTGTAACCAATGGCTACTAGCCTTGCCTTGAAAGTCTCTACTTTTCCATCCATTCCTCTCTTTCGCTTGTAGATCTATTTGCACTCAATGTGTTTTACCTGTTTAGGAAGATCAATTAGTTTTCAAACCAAGTTAGAACACATCGATTCCATCTCAAGTTTCATGGCACTTCTCTTTGTCAGAATCTTCTATTTTTGACTTGTAAGTCCATGGATCTTCTTCACCCTCACTCATAGTGACTAGCTATGTTTCTTCTCAGTAACGAGCGGGTAATCTAATTTCCCTCCCACTATGATGATAAATCGAAGGTGTCTGACTAGAAGTTGTGGCCTCTTCAGTTTGATCTACAACAACTCTTGCTGGCTCATTGACAACTTTTGTCGGCTGCAAGCCAATCTAATTAGCAAACAGCTCTTCTAGTACTATTTTTCTCTTTAGTTTAAAATCTTCCATGTAGTCATGTTCAAGAAGTGTGGCATTTGTCGATGCAAATACCCTTTTATCTTTAAGACTAGAACAAACCTCCTCTTGTACCTTGAGGATATCCTATAAAGATACAGACTTCCGAATGAGGTTCCAACTTCTTAGTCTTAGCCTTTAGCACATATTGAGGATGCCCCCATATGCGGATGTGCCTCAAATTAGGTTTTCGGCTATTCTATAACTCTAGAAGTGTCTTAGGTAAAGACTTAGATAGAACCATGTTTATAATATAAACTACAATTCTTAAGGCATATCCCAAAAGGATATGGGTAAAGAAAAATAACTCAACATTGATCTCATCATGTCGAGCAGCGTTTGATTTCTTCTTTCAGTAACACCATTTTTTTGTGGCATTTCGAATGTTGTAAGTTGTGAAACTATTTTACTTTCCATCAAATGGTTTGTCAACTATGTGTCTAGATACTCACCATCTCAATCCGATCAAAGCATCTTTTTTGCTTTTTACTTGTTTTTTCAGCTTCCACTTGGAAGTCCTTAAACTTTCCAAAAGTTCAGATTTCCTATGCATTAGATAAGCATAACCATATTTAGAATAACATCAATAAATATGATGAAATATTCATATTCGTCACTTGCTTGGACATTTAAAGTTCAGCATACATCAGTGTGTATCAACTCAAGAAACTCTTTGGCTCTTATACCTTTAATTAAGGAAGATCTCTTAGTCATTTTTCCTTCTAGACAGGATTCATAGACTAGAAGTTCACTAACTTTCAGTTCCCTCAAAGGACCATCATTTATTAGTCTTTCAATCCTGTTTAGGTTAATATGTCCAAGTCTAAGATGCCATATATACTTTGAACATATAATTGTTAAACAGTAGTTTAGGACTAGGTTTAAGAAAATATAAACCATCATTTAGTTTTCCAAAACATATATTTATACCATTATTTGAAATAGAAACAATTTCATTATCAAAAAAAACTTTAAATAATTGTTTATTTAATCTAGAAACAGAAATCGAATTTCCTCCAAAACCCAAAATAAAATAAACATTATTTAAAACTAAATATTTATTCCTAAAATGAAGCCTAAATTCTCCCTATGCTTTAGTCGAAACCCTAGCTCCATTGCCCATGACCATCGTGTACTCCTTATCGACAAGCTCTCTGAAGAATTAAGACTCTTTAGAGAAGAATAAACATGATTAGTGGCTCCTGAGTCAACTGCCCAGGTGGAGAATTCACTCTCTACAACACATGTTTTTATAAGTAGTAAATCATATTTACCTTGGTTCTTCTTCTTTAGCTTCTCGAGATACTTCTTGCAGTTTCTCTTCCAATGGCCTTATTGATCACAATGGAAACACTTCTTTTGGCCTTAGTGTCGAAGCTTGTCTCTTCCCCTTTGTTAGTCTTCTTAGGCTTCTTATTATTCTTCCTAGATTTGGGCTTCCTAGCATTCTTGTTCTTCCTCTTGCTGGTTTAGGAAGAATTGGCTTCGGCAACATTTGCTTCACCACTCTTTGCGCCTTGAACTAATTCATAATTCAACAGCTCATTGAACAATTGAGTAAGCCCTATGTGCATGTTGTTCATGACATAGTTAGTCTTGAACTACTGGAAAGCAGGAATTAGACTCTCTAAGATCATTCCCACCTGTGTACCCTTATCTATGGTTGCTCTATTAAGCTCAGCCTCATGAAGATGATTAATCATGTTGAGCACATAGATGCGAACAGGAGTGCTCAGCTTCATCTTGTTGTTCATGAATAGCTTCACGGCATCAAAATGAGCCTTCTCGTATGGTTGGGTAAACATGCCATCCAATGACTGCATTATCTCATAGCAGTCCCCAAATTTTCATGCTTCTTGCAAAGCACTTCAAACATACCGGCGAAGAGATAACACTTAGCTTTTTGAAAAGCTTTTTGTCAATAACAGTAGACATCCCGGTCAGCTCTAGCATTTGCCATGGGGACTGGAGGATACTCCTCTAGAAGGACAAATTTGTAATCGTCACTTACAAGCATAAGGTTCATGTTACTTTTCATTTGGTACAGTTCTGGTTAGTAAGTTGTCTAAGTGTGAGTAGGTTGACAATATGATTAAACATATTGCTAGAAAATAAATAATAAACATTCAATTCGCATACATGAATATCATAATAAATATACAAGTTTTAGGTATAGTAAATAAGATGCATGTATGCACATGAAAAATACATAAACATGTTTACTAAAATTTAGCCAATGATAAGTAAATTTACAACAAATAAAGTGTCACATTAGGGTAGGTTAAATTATTTGCAAATCAAACCGAGACACTCTCAATTAATAAATGCCATTCAAAATATCTTATATTTTCACATTAGGATAGGTTAAATTCTGAGATATTTTACAAATTTGTATTTTATTTGTAAATCATCTTACGGTTTACAATTTTAGTAATGTAAACATTTTATATTTCTAAATATATGAAATTGTAAATTTTAACTCTTAAATTTAACTTCATATATAATAACACTATTTTGCAAATCAAATTTGCAACCGTCACTTATTTTAATCTTATTAAATTAATTTACAGCTCATATTCTATATTTATAATTAAAATAATTTTAATGCAATAAATAAATACGTGTGTATACATAACATGTCACAAAACATATAAGTAGGCACATTAGTACTTAATATGACATATTATAATGCATGAACATAGAATAAATTATCAACATAAAATAAAGCATTCAATTCAGTAATTGAGATGGATTTGACCAAGTTTCTCAGATATTTAAATTACAACCCAATTGAAATACTGAGGATAAAATAAACTTCTAATATATTTTAATCTTCAATATCTTTGTGGTCTTCTTGTAATTCTCCTTGAATTATCATCTTTCGTCTAAAGGGAAAAATTAGAATAAAAACAAGAAAACCATTGGAAAAAAAGCCCAAAACCCTAGAAGGGTTTTGGCTTCAGCATCCATGTGCCTCATTGCCTTCAAGCGCGGTCGCGCCCCTTGCATTCCAATCGGCGCTGTAGTGCCAATAGTTGGCACCAAGGTGCAATGTGCTAGAGCTTTTCCCTCCATTTTTTCATTTTTTAACGGTTTCTTAAACCGTCAGCCTCCAACCATCTCATGGTTCATTAGTTCTAATTCTTAAGGTCTTTGTGGGACTTTGGGTCTTTAAGAAATCTTCCATCTTCAACACTACAATAATATAAATTGTGGAAAAATAAATTACAAAAAATCCTAACCCTTTAATTTCGGGCGAGCATTAATTCTAATGAAAATTAAAATAACGATAATCAAAGAGATCCTCGGATCCATATAATTAAGCACCAAATCCACTGTCCATACATTCATGATTCATTACATGAATAAATAAATAAAACATACATATTAATAGGAAGTGCGTAGCCATCACATACGTACATAATAGAGAACATATATATCGATTATCTCATAATCAACTGCTTAAATTAATATATTCTATAGCTGGCTCTGGTACCAATTGTTAGTGTTAGAAAATGATTTTCACAAAATATAGTAGAAATATGATAATAATATAGATCATATATAACAAAAATTTTCTCAAAACTTTTGTAATGCACTATAGATTATATTAATTTTGCACATATATGAATATATAAATACTTTGCTTACCAGAATATGATTGGAGATGAATGGAAACAATTGGCTTGCAAAGAATATTCTTTTTAGGATGAAACTACCATCTACCTTGCCTGGTCCTCAGCACCGGATAGACGAACAGGGGTTGTTGTTGAAGGAAAATAGTTTCTCAAAGATTACTCAACTAATTTAAGTTACAAAATAGAAAAACTCTTCTTCTTTTTCTTTCTCTCTTTCTACATGCCTATGTGAGGGTTTTTCTATGGAAATACTCTTAGTTTCTTCAAAACTCATAAGTATGTCCTAATAGAATAGTGAAGGCCCCTATTTATAGAAAACAAGAAAGCTAATCAATTTTAAAAAGTCTCTTTATTTTAATTTAATATCAAATATTTAATTAAAAGATAAAAGATACAAGTTTTCCATTCCCATACTATGATTGGCCCACATAGAGAGAGATGCTTTGTGCTTGTGGCATCATTTTTTTAAGCAGTGCAGATGAGAATACTGTTTGTTACCCAAGCTCATTTGTATCTACATTAAACTTTTCATTTTTAAATTAAAACACATTTATTCAAAATTGGAAATAATAGATATGGAAACTTTATAAACA